>SKCR01040271.1:0-405983 GCA_019454045.1 Zanthoxylum bungeanum | reverse complement strand
ACGGACGTGTAACGCCCTTTCTTGAGAGAACAAAAGAGGTTAGACCTGAGGGCACCCTTTTATTCATTATCTTTCGTTTATTTTATTTCATCTGAATATTATCGCATGAGAGTCGTTTGAGGCATGATGTGATTGTTGGATGAGCGGGATATGTGTTCCCTTTCGTGGTATATCGGATGGAAACCCGGACGTAAATTCCGTAGCCGATTCCGAATGGACGGTAGTATGGTCTACACTCGGGATACAACGCCACGTACCACTTAAGATACACGTATCTCGTCTCATCCAAATTTGTATTTGAGCATGTCATATAGTCTAGGCCGTTTATTTATTATTTTAAGCATGATTTAATTTAGTCTTGTTATTTAATTTTCAAAGCATGGTTGTGTTATTTAGGCATGTGTTTCTTCTTCTTCTTTATGCATGATGTTTTGTTTAGTTTATATTATGTCTAATTAGTTATTTGTTTACTTTGTTTTATGGTTCAATATGCTCGTTGTGTTATATTGCGTGGAGTTGTTTGGATGAAAGCATGTTAGATCTAAGTACCATTGAGCATGATTATTGAGTAGACTCGGTTGATTAATTGCACAAATCATATCATCACAAGTGACATAAGTAAGAGACCATTCCGAACCCAACGGTTTGAGGTCTTCCCTTGCGAGGGGTGAGTGCAGCCTTAAATCTTTGTCCCGGTTCACACCGGGTGGCGACTCCATGTTATTTCGTACTTCCCAACTAGGCCGCGAGCCTAGAACAACGTCGTCAAGTTCTGTTGTCTACAGTCTGTTGACTCCACTGGAGATATTTTGAATCGGCCCCGAAATCATGTCTTGTGATGTTTATGATTTGTGCTTCAATTAATCGTTTCTATGGTAGGTTGAAAGGGGTTAATCAAAGGCTTTGTTGGAGCTAGGTGATGGTTGGGTGTCTTCCTTCACTCACTACCTTTTCATAAGGAAAAGCTGTGAAGACACCGAGATAATCATTACTTGTAGCTCGTTGTGACAGACTAGTTTGGAGGACTCGTTGTTTATTCCTGACACCAAGCGATAAGAGCCTAAGGGGCTTGGGTACTTAAGAGAGCCACGCCCCACCCTCTCTCTCTGGGGAATCTACAATGGGAAATCTATTCGACAGTTAGTCACACACCGTAACTCGTTGGCACGTATCGTAAGGTATAAAAAATGTGCACTCACTTGTGGTCGCTTGAACCCTTGAGTGGGGAGTCCTAGTTGTGGGTAATCCTTCGTCAAACGAGAGCCTTTGTCCACACATGTAAACCCACATGTGAACCATAGTTGTATGACCTATAGGGGCCACCCTTTATGCTTTTGATAACCCCATGCATATTGTGTCTCATACATCACATGCATCTCATGCATACATGCATCATGTTAACCCTCGTGTCTTAAAAGCCATCATAGATATCTGTTGGGTTAGGAAAAATAAGACTTGTCGAAGAAGAGTTTAACAAATATTGATATCGAGGAAGAGGAAATCGAGAAACATAAAACCTTACAGCAATTATAGAAAGACCATGGTGGGCCCAAAAAAAAAAAGAGAAAAAAAAAGAAAAAAAAAAGAAAAAAAAAGAAGAAAAAAAAAATTGTTGTTTGTTTTTAGTCTTTGATAGTTAGGCATAAGTCCGATGATGAAATTGATTGCTTTAGGGTGAAACCTTAGAAACGATAAACCTTTGACGTGCTTCTATCTGATAATTTGAGTAATTGATCTATGTTAGACTCGTAAGCACTTGATTATGGTTCTTAGTAGTGAAAACCTGAGTAGTTAGGAAAATGACTAGTTGAAGAAATTGTAGGTCGGTGAATGACCGTTTGCTTAGATGTCTATCTTGATTTGCTTATGTTATGATGTGTGGTATGGTTTAAAATGAAAGAAAAGTCTCTAAAGAAAAAAGAATTGAACCACCTATAACTGATAAGCGTGAAGCTACCCATGGGCGAGTATTAGGACCACCATGAGGAGAAATGCTACCTTAAAGGGTAGGTGTGTTGAAAAAGAAAGAAATAAAAAAAAAAGAAAAAAAAAAGTTCAAAATGAAAAAAAAAAGAATGAGACAAAAGAGAAGAAACCATGCCACATTGAGCACAGAAAAGCAATTGCAGGCATAATTGAGACATCTAGGTTGGTTTGACTCATCGATCCCGATTTTTGAAACGAAATCATTGAGTTGGCTTACCTGGGGATGAATCTGCAAAGGAACCTTTGCACACACACACCTTGAGTCTGGCTTAGATCATTTATTCAAAGACTTGGATTTGAGTTGCATTGAATGTTTTGAAGGTTCTCTGGTTTCAATACTGGGCATTCTTTGAGGACGATAATATGTGTAGCTATTGGGACTATTTCGTAGCATGTAATATAGTATGATGATATGGAAGGCCCCACCATGTGGTTCATCTTGACCAAGTGCAAACAGCGGAGACTAGAAAGGTAAACCAAGACTGGGGGCGACCAGTCTCCCACATCGCGAATCAGGGACATAACAAGATATTAAGTCATAAAACCAGAAAGAAGACTGAGCAATCACCTGGAGAACTGGCGGAAGACCTAACCCAACGAAATAGGAAATTCATTCATGCATGCATGCATACACGTAACGTATTTGCATTCTTTTTGTGTTTGTTTCGTTTTGTATTCACAGGTTTCAAAGAAGAAAAAGAGAAAGCGGCAAAGACAAGCTAAACAGAATCAACAACACATCAGTATCAGTTTTGGGGATGAGTCCCAGGGTCGAAGCCCATATCAGTTTTGGTTTTGGGGATGAGTCCCAGGGTTGAAGCCTATATCAGTTTCGGTTTTGGGGATGAATCCCAGGGTTGAGGCCCATATCAGTTTCGGTTTTGGAGATGAGTCCCGGGGTCGAAGCCCACATCAGCAGAGTTTTGGAATGAATCTTAAGGTCGAGGCCCACGTGTCAGAATTTGGAATGAATCCCAGGGTTGAGGCCCATATCAGCAGTTTTCGAGAATGAATCCCAGAGGGTCGAGGCCCACATTGTCAGCAGTTTCGGGAAAGAGTCCCAAGATTGAGGCCCACATTAGTATCAGTCTGGGGCGAGGCCCACGTCAGTATCAGTTGAGGGCGAGGCCCACATCAGTATTAGTCTGGGGCGAGGCCCACATTAGTATCAATTTAGGGCGAGGCCTATATCAGCTTGGGGGCGAGGCCCTAAATCTATATCAGTTTAAGGGCGAGGCCCATATCAGCTTAGGGGCGAGGCCCCACATCAGTATCAGTTTGAGGGCGAGGCCCATGTCAACTTGGGGGGCGAGGCCCGCATCACATCAGATCAGTTCTGCCGAGAATGGCACTCCGAGAATGGAGATATAGTCCGGGAATGGACAGCTCGAGAATGAGCACGCCGGGAATGGCACGCCGGGAATGGCACTCCGAGAATGGAGATTTAGTCCGGGAATGGACAGCTCGGGAATGAGCACGCTCGGGAATGAGCACGCCGGGAATGGCACTCCGGGAATGGAGATTTAGTCCGGGAATGGACAGCTCGGGAATGAGCACGCCGGGAATGGCACGCTGAGAATGGCACTTCGGGAATGGAGATCGGTTCGGGAATGGACCATAACGATGACAGTTCGGGAATGGACTTCATCACATCACATCACAACAGCACTCCGGGAATGGAGATCGGTTCGGGAATGGACCACAACGGTGACAGTTCGGGAATGGACTTCATCACATCATATCACAACAACACTCCGAGAATGGAGATCGGTTCGGGAATGGACCACAACGGTGACAGTTCGGGAATGGACTTCATCACACTACATCACAGATACACTCCAGGAATGGAGATCGGTTCGGAAATGGACCATCATCATATCCGCGACACCCTAGGTACGGGGTTAGCACTCAGACATTTTGTGGCTCTCTAGGTACGGAGACGTCACTACGACACCCTAGGTACGGGGTTAGCATTCAGACCACAGCGATGCCCTAGGTACGGGGTTAGTACGCCAGGTACGGCATGTGGAGTATGTGGACTACTGTGGACTACCGAGGAGTATGTGGACTACTGTGGACTACCGAGGAGTATGTGGACTACTGTGGACTACCGAGGAGTATGTGGACTATGTGGACTACCGAGGAATATGTGGACTACCATGGACTACCGTGGAGTATGTGGACTATGTGGACTACCGTGGACTACCGTGGAGTATGTGGACTATGTGGATTACCGAGGAGTATGTGGACTATGTGGACTATCGTGGACTACCGCGACACCCTAGGTATGGGGTTTAGCACTATCAACTCAGCATAGAAGGCATACCAGGTGGCAGCTGGCGAGCCAGGTAAGTGAAAATGCATTGCATGTACTTTGATAGGATTGTCATTGTCACACACTGCACAAGTACCATCAAAGTGGGGGCGACTGTAGGCATTGCATTTTTACACATTAGTCCAATGATGAGTCTCGTATGGAGGCAACTACCTCTTTAGTCATGAAAGTCGCGGGAAACGGACGTTGGAAGGGTAAAGTTGGAAAATGTAATTTTTGTTGGATTTAACCTCGTTGTTTGGCTTCGGGTTGCTTGTTGGACCTCTGTTTTAAAACACACCAAACCCATTAAAACACATCTCAGAAATTAAATAATTAAAACCAATTAAAATTAAACTTAAATTAAATTAAATCATATTCACCAATTAAATTGAACTTGAAATTAAATTAAATTACCTAATTTAATTAAATCACCTTCCTAAATTAAATAAATCATATCATTAACTAAAAAGAATAAATCAAATCACCTCCCTTAATTAAAAGATTTTCCCTATCTCATTTTAATTAAAAGATATCTTCAATTAACACACAAATCCTTCTCCTACCCAAACAAGGTAAAACCCCATCCCTTGGCCTATAAAAAGAACCATTCACCATCTTTCTAAACCCTGGCTGGCTGGCACATTCACGCAAAATCACAAGAAATTGCATAGCTGATTCAAGCCCAAAAGCCTCCCAAAATTCACTTCATATTGCCGCACTACTCACATATCCACCAGAAGAAAACCCTAATAACTTAAGTCTTGAACAGCCACCACGCCCCTAGCTTCATCACAAATACACGACACCTAGCCCCATGCAGACACCCCCTTCACGGTAACTGCCCCTTCTCACTGCCAAGCGTCCACAAGCCTCCCCCACTAACGTGCAAAGCAACTAACCATCCTCAGCCCCTTTACCTTAACGCCACAAATCGTTCATTGCCTTCACACCCACACTACACTCACGCCCACTGACCTGATCATCACGTTCCTGCCTCACCATCAAGCCTTAGCGCCACCTGCCACACTCACAAACTGCACACACACACTTAAAGCCCACTCAACACTCACGTACTGCTCACACTCACAAACAAAGCTCACTCATACGCAGCACCTATGTTGAAATAGCCTACCTTCACGTAAAACCCAAAAACCCCACTCAACTCATCACGCCACATGCCCTCAACAGATCACGCCACAAGCCACATATCAGCCCAAAGCCTAACGCCAATGCAGCCATAAAACTCTTCACGTTACAGCCCACTTCACCACCCATAAATCTGCCTCAAGCCAAGGTCCCTCACTGCCCAGTTCAACGCCCCCTCACTGCCCAGTTCAACGTCCCCCTCTCACTGCCCAGTTTAGCCACATATTCGCTGCCTGAAACCACACCATAAAACCCCCCCCCCCCCAAAACTACCAAAACTGCACCTAAAAAACAGCCCAAACCAGTCCAAAAAAACCACAAAAATAGTAGCCTAAATTACCAAAACAGTGACCTGAAATGCGGCAGCAAAACAGCAGCGAAACAGAGTAAACAGCAGCCCGATCATCAAAAAAATGAGGAAAGACGTTGAGTAGCCAAACCGGAAAAGCATCGGATCAATCACCCTTCCAACGGACGTGTAACGCCCTTTCTTGAGAGAACAAAAGAGGTTAGACCTGAGGGCACCCTTTTATTCATTATCTTTCGTTTATTTTATTTCATCTGAATATTATCGCATGAGAGTCGTTTGAGGCATGATGTGATTGTTGGATGAGCGGGATATGTGTTCCCTTTCGTGGTATATCGGATGGAAACCCGGACGTAAATTCCGTAGCCGATTCCGAATGGACGGTAGTATGGTCTGCACTCGGGATACAACGCCACGTACCACTTAAGATACACGTATCTCGTCTCATCCAAATTTGTATTTGAGCATGTCATATTCTAGGCCGTTTATTTATTATTTTAAGCATGATTTAATTTAGTCTTGTTATTTAATTTTCAAAGCATGGTTGTGTTATTTAGGCATGTTGTTCTCTTCTTTATGCATGATGTTTCGTTAGTTTATATTTATGTCTAATTAGTTATTTTTTACTTTGGTTTAATGGTTCAATATGCTCGTTGTGTTATATTGCGTGGAGTTGTTGGATGAAAGCATGTTAGATCTAAGTACCATTGAACATGATTATTGAGTAGACTCGGTTGATTAATTGCACAAATCATATCATCACAATAACATAAGTAAGGGACCATTCGAACCCAACGGTTTGAGGTCTTCCCTTGCGAGGGGTGAGTGCGGCCTTAAATCTTTGTCCCGGTTCACACCGGGTGGCGACTCCATGTTATTTCGTACTTCCCACTAGGCCGCGAGCCTAGAACAGCGTCGTCAAGTTCTGTTGTCTACAATTGTATTGGAAGATGTGTGCTATTATGTTACGTTGCCGGGTTTTATATAATAGTGGCTGGAGATGAGACAATATGTGATGAGATATATTTGTGGAATGATATGATGAAAAACCTTGGGAGTTGTGATGAGATACCCATTGGTTTCAATCTAATGTTATACTAGACCCGGATTAGCAATCATATTTGATGGATGTTTGTATTGTTGTGGGATGGATGCTTGAGATGATATTATAGTATGTTATTTTCATATATTATATTATATATATACTTTTATATATATATATATATATATATATATATATATATCTAATATATTATATATATCTCCCTATTTTGTTGTTGAGGTCATGTTGAGAGTATGAGTGTTTTATTTACTGAGCTTTTTAAGCTCATTCCCACTTTTCCCAAACATTCCATGTAGTTCGTCAGCATAGTAGTAGCAGTACCAGATTTTGATCCATGTACCACAGTTATTTTTCGGGTTGGTCCAAACATTTAAGTCATCATTTTTTTTAATATTTGTGTTGAAATCATAATATTGGGGAGATATTCAGTGTTTTGCTAAATTTTTAATTTAAGATGTACTATTTGCACATATTTGTTTGATTTGTATGACATATAAAATGCTCAAACTAAAGAAGTTCACGAACCCCTTTCTAGGGTTGGGCCCACTCTAGGGAGGGGATGTGACAGATTTGGTATCAGAGACTAGGGATTTAGATTCTGTAGACACATTGCATTAGATGAGGGTATTAAAATGGTAGTTTTGTGTATGTAGGAAAATGTCTAAACGTGGCCGTGGTACTGGTACTCAACGTGGGATGGGAATAGTTTGACGATGCGTTAGAATATCGAGTATTAGTGTAGAGAGACCTCACACTTAGCTGGTAGATCCTGGATTCGATATAACTTTATCTGCTGTTCCGTCGATTATTGAGGGTAACAAGGGTTCTAGACCTATACCTCCAGTAGTTTCGATAACTACCCCACCGCTATTCCTGTAGTTGCACAGATGGTGCCAATAGGTCGAAGACATATTTAGAACGTTGGCATTCGAGAAGGGAAAAGTTAAACTTTGTTGACACTAATGTATAAGCAAACAAAGGCAATAATTCAAACAAAACAAAAAAATAATATAATTAAAGTCAAATTAAGGGATATAGCAACTTGGTTGTAGGCCAAGAACATGGTCATCTTTGGATTGATGATCTTCTCATTGAGCTTTGGCACATGGAGACATGGGAATGTCACCGCGGATGATTTAGGATTTGAGATTGTGAGGAAACTTGACTTTGTTGTAGCCTTGGATGAAACTTCTTGATGACTCTTCGATAGTGGTGAAGAGTTGCCAGACTCTATCAACCATATTACTTTCTAGACTTCGGCGAACTGAGTCTGCAGAAAGAGCTCTGAGATCATAGATATGACTGAAAGTACTCTATTCTAAAAAAATATCATCATATCTCTAATAAACTCTATGTTCCGGTGTAGATCAGGTAGTGATGATTTCTCCTCCTCATTTAGGATTACTGAATTCCCCTTTTACCTAAAAGCAGTTAATGAGTTCTCTCAAGGCCGCTATTCCACTTCCGAAAGGAAGGGGAATAGAATAAGGCCTTCCGTTGTTCAAGCTATCGAAGAAGAGTCAATTCAATCGGCAAAGAATAAGGGCTTACCGCTGTTGATGGTGAATATACGCTATGGACAGTTTGCATCAGTGCTCAGGCTTGTTCCCCGGAGAACCCTCCTTGAAACTACTTTCATAGCAATCGATTTATCTAGTGCATGATCATCGCTTTATCTATTGAACTGGACCCTGCCTCTAAAGCTGAATATGAGTTCTATTCGAAACTAGCTCTGGCGGCTGCCCCGATCCGGAAGGCTCTTTCCATATGACCTATCCTATCAAGCGGCTGTAAATACGATCGGGACAGCATGAATGAGTCTCCAATCAGTGAGCTGGTGTGATTGTATGATTCTAATTAGATGAATTGGGTGGAAATGAATGAATAGTCATCCATCCATTCTAGAATAATGGTTTCGATCCAGACAATAATACTTTTGTGGTGTTTATACTATTGATACAAAATATTACTGATGAATGGAAGAACTCACCAAGGCTGGCTTCTAAGATACCAGGATTTTTAGGATGGATTGGACTTGGTCCATAAATAAATCCATTTAAGAAACCGAGTTCAAACAAGGTGCCGAAACTTCATTGGCAATAGTTGAAGAAATCATGGATGTTGATGAAAACTGTGGAATGGTACATGTGATATCCATATTGAAAAATTACAGAATTATTTCTGTATTGGATTAAACCATTTGTTTTTCCATTCTAAATGGTTCTAAGAATGAAACATCATCTCATGAAGTTTATATGAACTCTTTCCACGATATTCATTGCAATCTCTCTGAGCAAAAGGGCGGATGGATTGTATAAAGGCAATTGTAAATATCCCTCTAAAGGTCTCGAACATATTTGGAATCAATAACTGCTCGATTAGTGACTGGTCATTTGCAAAGCTTTCGATAGATCTCCTTAGCTCTAGCAGCCTGTGAACTGGAGCTAGGATTGACAGAATATGATGCAATAAAAGAATTTTGAATATTCATTAAGAACTCATGCATCTCTTTATAGGGAGCGATAGCAATAATTTATTCATGAAGAAACAACTTCTATAGTATCCATACCTGAACAACAAGGATAATAATTGTCATGGTGACAAGATGTAAAGCAAAGATGTGAGCGACCTGCAAAATCCTTCTTTTCAATAATGGGAATCTTAAGGTGGTGGATTATGCGTAAACTGCTTAAAGTTCTTTACAGCTGTTGTCTGAGCAGGACCCCAATGTAGAGCCTTTTTCTTTAGAAGACGGGATAGCTTGCTTGTATGTTGTGACACGTGTGGCAAAAAAAACATCTTGAGATTATTAACAATCCCAAGAAATTATTGGATATGTTTTGTGGACAGATTTTCATCAGGGAACCGAAGTAGTTCCTGTGCAATGTGAGGACCAAGCTGGATAAAATGGTATTTTTGGGGCACATTATCTCAGGAAAAGGTATTTTTGTAGATCCATAAAAGGTTGAAGCAGTTCTGAGATGGAGAGAGAGGGAGAATGGTGACAGAGATTTAAAATTTCTTGGGATTAATAGGCTATTATCAATGCTTCATTATGAATTTCTCTATTATTGCTGCTCTCATGGCTCAGCTGACGAGAAGGTACCGTTTGTGTGGACTGATGATTATGAGAGAAGCTTCCAAACTCTGAAGAAGAAATTAACTACTGTACCGGTACTTACTATACCATCCGGACTTGATGGATATGTTGTTTATACTGATATGTCACATCAAGGGTTAGAATGTGAATAATGCAGCCTATGAGAGTGATTGTCTATGCCTCGAGACATTGATGACTCATGAGAAAAATTATCCCACCCATGTTATAGAGATGGAATTGACTATACATACTCTAAAGATTTTGGAGACATTATTTAAATGGTGCCAAGTGTGAGATTTATACTGATCATAAGAGTCTGAAATATCTTCTCACTCAGAAAGAGTTGAATTTGAGGCAAAGACATTGACTGGAGTTCCTAAGTAACTATGATTGTACTATTAATTATCATTAAGGAAAGGTCAATATAGTTTCTGATGCACTGATTAGAAGAATGTGGGTGAATTACAGTTTTTGGGAACCAGACAGAGAATTTTTTAGGAGTTGGCAGCGTTACATTTGACTTTCCAGATGTCCGATAGTGGAGGTCTACTTGCCCATATGAAGGTTCGACCCACACTATTAGATAGACTCAAAATAGTACAGAGCGAAGATAAGCAATGTGGAAAATGGAGAGCAGAGATTGCAAGGGATGAGACTACTACATTCATATTGAGTTTAGAATATGTATTACTTTTTAGTGATAGAGTTGTGGTACCAAATACTGGAACGCTTTAGCATGAGGTCTTGGATGAGGCTCATAATGCTTCTTATAATATGCATCTGTTAGGGTTGGTGCTCTGAGCACCAATTTCTTATGTATTTCCCTATAAATACTCTTGTATATATTTTATTAATGAATAAAATAAACAGTTTCTATAATATAAATTCTTTTATTATATGGTAAAGACGTAAATGACCATAGAATTATTGGTAATGATATAGTTGCAAAAGCGTCACAACTGACTTTGAGCAGTATCATAATAGTATCATTTTTTAACTGTTTCTGGTCAAGGTTTACAATTACTTGGTCAATAAGTAAACCCACTGAAACCGTTACGTGTCGTATATTGAAATGTTTGATTCTAATGGTTTCTCAATGAACCATGAGTCTCGGGAGACTCGTATAGACATATAGGTGTTTATATTGGATAAACATTGAATGACTCGTTGAAGATTCTTAATAGATGGTACACCAACGTCAATAAGAATCTTCTCGGGTTGAGTGAGCATAGTGATCCTTCAACTTGAGATACCATTATGGATATATGTGTTGGGTTTCTAGGTTAGTCCCAAGGATCATTCAAGCAATGAAACATGTGTGAATACAACAAATAAAAATATGGCGGAATCATACTTACAATGATCGGTTTTGCGATGCAAGGAACAACAAAAAACCTTGAAATGCTCGGCAATGGTGCTCCTTTGTCCTCCTCCATTTTCGGTCAACTCCATGGATGAATCTCTAAGCTCCAAGCTTTGTGTTGTGATTTCATGCTCATGAATAGGTTTCCCTATCACCTTGGATAACTCTTCATGTGCTAGCATTGGTAAGATTTGCCACAAATCTTCCTAGTTTCTTCATCTAGTTCACGGTTTGGAGAAGAGAAATGAGAGAGGAAATATTTGGCACTTGGCCAAAACTTGTGAGAGAAGAGAGATTTGTGTTGTTTTTTTGTTTTCTTAAAACAATATTAATGAAAAATCAATTACAAAATTTGGTATATGGCTTTCAAAACGTCAAACCAAAATTGGAGCCAAAATTTCATTAATTGTCCCTACCAACCAACATCATGAATAGTGACTGCATGTCACTCACCAAAAAGGTGACTTGACATCTAACACTAAAGTGACAAGTGATGTGACGTATGATGTGACTTGTGGGCCACACTTGATTCGAAATGCGAGTGGGCCCGCAAACACTCCCGGGCTTGGGATCGCTAATTTCGAATTAACGAATTTTCCGTTGCGACGTAATTAAATCAAATTTAATTAAATAATTATGCCTAGCAAAATTACTATTCACATCGCTTACGAATTAATTCTAAATTAACTCGTTCGCCCGAATTATAATCTAATTTTAATTCCGCGTCGAAATCTAATTTCTTATAATATATCAAATATATTATTTTATCGATTAATTCCAAATTAATCGTTCTCTCTCTTTAATTAATATTTTATCCTAGATAAAATATCTCTGTAATTAATCCCATATTAATTTTCTCTCTCTACTAATTAATCCCAAATTAATAAAGTGCGAGTCATACGTCATCGGTGAATCTTCGGGAAGCGACCCATGAGATCCCCGGATATGTTGGCAGTAAATTTGGTCATCGGATTATCCGAACACGTACGTACCTAGTACTACGTTTTTACCGATTTACAAGACATGGTTGACTTATAGCAAAGCACCGTGCCTACCCAATTCTCCATAAATATTCTTAAAGGAACATGTAATCTATATCAGGCGTAATATATGTAGTATTGCGTATTACTATCCAGCATCGGATGTCACGTGCTAAGCCTGGGGCTGGAATTGTGTCTGCCCCGTACGAAGCACATATCGGATCTCTGGCAACTAGTCTCTATAATCGGATAATCATGACCTAGTCATATTATCCTGATGACTACAGTACAGGAGCAATAGTTCTGTATCCTACGTGATCATCATCTCCACTATGACTGGAGTGATACTTTTGTCTTGACATCACACCCAATACACTACGATTCTCAATATACCCAGAAGAGGCGTACACAGAACCTGTTAAAGCCCTGGACGACCAAAACCAATTATATTGATTGTCGCAAGTATTAGTGGTGCAAGTCTCAGGTTAAGACCAAATACACCTACCTTGATTCGGACTTCCATAGACACATAGTCATACTACCAATGGAATTCTAAGGGGTCTATCCTGAGCAAGCTGTTTCCGTACCATCGGTAAACACAACCTCCTATTACACTTGCATGAGTATCCAATACCCAAATATATGAGAACTATGCCGTTATGCTCCCATAATGCGCACAAGTGTAATACTAGTCTTTTACGCGTTATCGATGTCCAATCTCGATAATACTCTGACTAGGGATATTTTATGATTAAACCTTCATGGACTGATACTGTCTCATATCATCTCAATCCGGAACTAATCATATGTACCTTCTATCATTTATACATCTAGGTAATCCAATTACAATGATAAAAGGGCAATTGCCTTTGTCACATAGTTAATTTGTACAACAACACCATGATTTGTACAAATAGTGATGCTATTGGTCATAATTGTCCAACAATCTCCCACTTGGCCTATAGCCAATCACTCAAGTGTCATACACCTGAACTATGTACGGTTTGCTCAAACTTATGCTGAGAAAAGGCTTTCGTCAGCAGATTTACGGTGTTATCATCTGATGCGATTTATTCGATCATCACATTGTCACGATGTATGATCCAAATGAATCAGATGAATATTTGAAGTATATATCTGGATCGTTGATGAGACCATTAATTCTTTAGCCTGTGTTGTAGCCTAGCTCAGCTGCTAACAGAATTACTCCTAATCTGATTAGGATTATTATCGATCCAAAAGGCTTCTATTGCTGCCTCAGCTGCAGCAATATTCTGCTTTTTGTTATTTATTCGGTAACAGTATCTTGCTTGGAAGATTTCCAGCTCACTGTTCCGTTATTCAAACTTTATAGTACCTTTATTACGACTTATAGTCATTTTTATCGGTTAGGAAACTTGCAGCAGTGAACCCAGTCACTTCAAGTTCTCATTCTCCATAACTTAAGAAAGCATCCTTAGTTCATCTAAGATACTAAGGATGTTCTTAACATCAATCCAGTGACTATCACATAGATTGGCCCGATTATGACTTCATATGCTCAAAGTATATGAGACACTAAGTCGCGTATATTTATTTCAATGTACGAGTTCTCGGAGAGTATTAGCAACTTTAAATCTATCCAGTAGATCTTTATTCCTAGAATAAAGGTTGTTTCTCCTAAGAATTCTATAGAGAATTTTCATGAAAGCCAAGCTTTCACCGATTATATTATGGGAATATCATTTCCAAGAAATGACATATCATCATTATTTAGGACATTCACTATCAGTGCGTTTCCACTAACCTCCTTATATACACAAGAATCATTTTCGTTTTTGAATTAAATCATACACCATTATGATTACATCAAAACGATATCGTTCCAAGAACGCAATGCTTGCTTCAATCCATAAATGGATCGAATTAACTTGCAAACTTTGTTTGCTTGTTTTGGTGCGACAAAACCGTCAGGATGTTGTAAACATCCTCCAAAAGGTTTCCGTTAAGGAAAGTAGTTTTGGCATTCAGCTGCCATATTTCATAAATGAAACATGCAGAATTAGCAAACATTGTCCAAATGGATTTAACCATGACAACAGGTAAAAGTTTCGTCGTAATCGACACAATGTTGATAACGATACCTTTTCGCTACAAGCCCAACTTAGTACGTTGGTGTGTTGCCTTCCATGTATGTCTTCCTTGATGACTTATATAGTACCAATAGGCACAATGCCTTCTGGTACATTAACTAGTATCTAAACTTGGTTGGTATACATGGAATCCATTTCGGACTTCATGGAACTTTGCCGTAATAGGGAGTCGATACCTTGTATCACTTCCTCATACGAAGTCAGTTCGTATTCCTCAATAAGATTGACATCTTTTACGAGGTGAGATCAGAAACTCATACATCCCAGGTTGTTTTCTGACTCTCTCCGACTTGCGTAGTTCTTGTGTATTCAAAGATTATTGGTATAGTTCATCCTTGATGAACTATTTGTGTTCCATTAAGGAATCGATGCCTGGAATATAGTATACTCCGATTTTCATCGAGTTTTACTTTCCTCCCACTTACCACTGCATATTGGTATTCCTCTTAGGAAAACCACATGGCGAGCAACAATTACATTGTTCTCTAGTGAGTTGTATAAGTACTATACTTTGGTTTCCCTAGATAACCCACAACTTAGGCACTTATCCGATTTGGGTTTTAGTTTGGTATCATCCAAACATATGCCCAGCATTCCCAAATCTACAGGAATGAGAAACCCAGTTTATTTCATGTTCATATCTAATATGAAATCTGTCAAATAGATTTTTATGGAACCTTATTCAAAATAAGTTTTGCACTGTTTAAAGCTTATCCCTTGAAGGAAATGGTAGCTCAGAGCGACTCATGATTAACCTTATCATGTCCAACAAAATTTGGTTTCTCCTGTTCGGACACACTGTCAAATTGACGTGTTCCGGGAGGAGTCCTCATTGAAAGAATACTATACTCTTTCAAGTTTTGAGAAACTTATTGCTTAAGTATTTTCCATCATGGTCTAACCGTGGTGTTTAATACTTTAGCCGATCTTTTTGTCTACTTCGTGTCGAAACTCTTTGAATTTATCAAAAGTTTACGATTTGTGTTTCACAAGAAACACATAACCAAAATGTGATACCACATTCGTAAAGGTTTCGAAGTATTCATATCCACCTCTAGCCTAGCTAGATATGGGCCCACTTACGTTACTATGAACGAGGGTTAACAGATTCGTGGCACTTGCACTTTTACCAAGTAAAAGGTGTTTTAGGCATTTGCCTAATAAACTAGATTCGTAGACATCATTTGAATAGAATCAAATCTGTCATAGTATCCACTCTTCAAAAGTGTGGATATACGAGTCTTGTTTAATGTGTCCCAGACAACAATGCCACTTATAAGTCTCAACTGGTTAAATCAGTTTGAGCTATTAATTTGTCATGTTATATGTTTGAGATTCATTTATATTCAAAATATAAATACTGTTATTCACATCTAATGTGTTTATCTCAATATCATCTTTATATAATAAAACACTTTAGTGTTCTAGAATATAAAGGTATATCCGCAACAGATTATACTCTGATATAGAGATAATGTTTATAGTCAAACTAGTTACATTCTAACAGTTTCCTAATTTAAGTACACACCCGAAGGGTAGTTCCTAAACTTAGGTATCTATGGTTAAAACAGCGACTCTCGTCCCGTTTCCGATTCGCAGGTAAATCTCAACTGAAGTCAGTATCCTGTTTATCAGCAGATTCTACACACCAGTACATATTTATGTACCACATCCAGTATCTAAAATCCAATTTTAATACTAGTAGTGAACATGTTAATGACAAACATATTTGAAGTCGGAGCCTTGCCCGTCTTCTCTTCCTTCATGTCTGCCTTGTCCATACGGCAGTCACGCTTCCAGTGACCCCGTTTTCCACAGTTTAGGCAGACATTTTGGGATATGTCTTTTGTCTTCCCAGAAGATTATAATGATTTTACCTTTGCCCTTTTTCACACCCCATAAGCCTTTGGCCAAGCCTTGGCCTTCTGGAATGTCGAAGTAAGATGCGCCTTGCGCTTCTTGCCCATTGCAAACTCTGGCTTTGCCTCCTTGAGTATAGCCATTAACTCTCCAAGAGTTTTCTATTGCAATTTGTACTTCTAAGATCTAAGGATAGATCTATGAAGATCTTTCAATTTCATTATCATACTATAAGGATCTAATCCTTAGTTCTGACTAAGAAATTAAGGAGTCTTTGCGACAAGCATAACGGATTAAGCACTAAAGTTATCATCGCATGAATATTCCAAATATCATGTTCTACTATTTGCTCAACTCCGGGCTTAGGCTCGAGACGTCACTCTATCAAATAAAGTAAGTTCTCGGTTCCCAGAACTATCCTGAGATTTTATTCCCAATTTGAAAATTAAAGCCGTTTAAAATTTTTTACCCAGGATTATGTTTTAACACTAATCTTTCAATTTTATCTTGATTCTAATAGTCCAACTATTTAATCAACGATTTTAGGTACCATTTATTATAATGATTACTATAGTCTAACTATATAATTAACTATAATTTAATAGGTTAAATTCAATTATATTGATTACCATAATCCAATTATAAAATCAACTATTAATGAAGTAGTTTGAATACAGTCCAACTGTTTTAATTAAAACAACGATTAAATATTATTATTTGACGAAAAAATGAAATGAGCGCGTATTGGCAAGTAACTAAACGAATATTGCAAATTTAATACTTGCCTCCCACTATTTTTCGACGAGCCTCTAACCCTCTGTGGAGTACTCGGGAAACCTTGTTTCCTAGTGGGCTAGGATCCCGTTAAATAACACACAATCTTGACTTTGGCCAACAAATTATATGATAATTAACTAGGTAGATCTCTAAGATCAATTGGATCTCATCCAATTCCTAGATCCAGTATGTGGACGTCCAAGTCCGAAACATATATCTTATATATGCCAATATATCCAATATATTACCTAACATTTTTCCTCTGAATCAACTAAGCCTTGACTTTGGCACAACAACTTAGTGATCCCAGTTAAGCGGAACCCATTGACTTGGAAAGCTTCGTAATCGATGTCGATGGACAAGAAGTGATCTTGACTTTGGCCAACAAATCACAACTTGGATAAGACACCGATATGGAACAAAGCCTTCATGATTCAAACACATCCGCGACGGACAAAGGTCTTGACTTTGGCCAACAAACCAGTGTCAATCTTGGATCTTGAGTAAGAATCACTCAATGGAAGGAAAAACGCTTAATATGTATTGAGGGTTTTTCACGTAATTGGCAACCAATTAATTATCTTTGTTAAGGTCTCATCATCATACACCCTTAAACATGCATTCTAAAAACATAATAAGGCGCGTATAAATAAATAATAATGATATGCAGATGGATATTTAACACATTGTTCCTAGAACAAATCTCTCATTTTCCTCTCTCCCGCTAGCACAAGTATTACTTCTACCCATTACATAACACTTCTAAAGAAACCTCATTTACATTGAGGGGAATAGGTGAGAAGAGAAATACAAAGAGTCAAGAGGTAATAGGCTGGACACGCAGGTCCAATTAATAAATTCTAAATTTATTACAACAATTTCCAAAATTGCCCTCACCCTCTAATATCCATCTGATATTCATTATTCATACATCGCATCCATGTATTCACACAAAGCATATTATCAATCAATCTAATCCAATTAATTAATATGAAATTAATGACCATCCAATGTTCAAACAACGATTTGATTTTGCGCGAGTCAAACTCGTTTTGCGAATAAGTACTCAAAGTACGAATTCTTGAATTATATTAAATTACAATATTAAATCCAATTCAATTTGTATTTAATACTAGTTCATTATTTAATTCCAAATTAAATATTACACTCTTTAATGTGCCTTTACGACTTAGATTCCAAATCTAATCGTTACGGGTCTCAAAGCCCAATTAACATCCAATGTCAATTTAATTAAAGTCCAATGGGCTTTCAATTAATTTCTAAGGCATGGAATTTGGTCAATATGGGTCAAACCCAAATACCAAAGCCCATTTAAGGAATCACCCTTATTTTCCAAGAAACCAATTTAGGCCCATTAGGCCCAATTAAGTTTTAAAGGTCCATTTAGTAATATTTGGACTTTATGGATATGGTTTTGGGCCCAATTGGATCCAACCAATTAGCCTAAACCAAACTTGGCCCAACCAAGCCCATTAAGCCCAAATACAACTTTACAAGCCCAATTCCAAATTTGGCCCAATTAATTAAATTACCAAAATTCTAAATTTCATAATTTAATTAACCTAAAGTGTATGCCATAATTAATTAACCAAATTAATATTTCCAAAACACCAATTTACTCAATTAATTATGCTAATTATCATCAACACTTGTCCAACATATTTGAATCAAAAAATCAATCATTTTCTCTTGCTACAACCTCACGGCAATTTAGGGTTTTACATGTCCGATTTCGAATTCAATCCAATTAAATCCTAATCAACATTTCCCAAATGATTTCAACTCATCCAATGATCAAAATCAAAAATCACAATGACTTAGGGCAAGCCATAACTTTCGGCCAAGCCAAAATATTGGGGAAAAATTGATCCAATCCAATTTTCACAATCAAATGATCATGCATAACACTATGTTATCATAATTTAAGCATACTCAAACAATCAATTTCACTCAAACATGCTCCAATCAATTTTACCCAATTTTACCATAATTACATTTCATGCTCAAAATGGCTCTGATACCATTGTTGGGTTTCTAGGTTAGTCCCAAGATCATTCAAGCAATGAAACATGTGTGAGTACAACAAATAAAAGTATGGCGGAATCATACTTACAATGATCGGTTTTGGCGATGCGAGGAACAACAAAAAACCTTGAAGCTCTCGGCAATGGTGCTCCTTTGTGCTCCTCCATTTTCGGTCAACTCCATGGATGAATCTTCAAGCTCCAAGCTTTGTGTTGTGATTCCATGCTCATGAATAGGTTTCCCTATCACATTGGATGACTCTTCATGTGCTAGCATTGGTAAGATTTGCCACAAATCTCCTAGTTTCTTCTTCTCTAGTTCACGGTTTGGAGAAGAGAAATGAGAAGGAAATATTGGGCCCTTGGCCGAAACTTGTGAGAGAAGAGAGAAGTGTGTTGTTTTTTTGTTTTCTTAAAACAATAATAATGAAAAATCAATTACAAAATTTGGTATATGGCTTTCAAAAAGTCAAACCAAATTGGGATCCAAATTTCATTAATTGTCCACACCAACCAACATCATGAATAGTGACAGCATGTCACTCACCAAAAAGGTGACTTGACATCTATCACTAAAGTGACAAGTGATGTGACGCGTGATTTGACTTGTGGGCCGCACTTGATTCGAAATGCGAGTGGGCTCGCAAACACTCCCGGGCTCGGGTTCGCTAATTTCGAATTAACAATTTTCCGTTGCGACGTAATTAAATCAAATTAATTAAAATAATTATGCCTAGCAAAATTACTATTCACGTCGCTTACGAATTAATTCTAAATTAACTCGTTCCCCGAATTAAAATCTAATTTTAATTCCACGTCGAAATCTAATTTCTTATAATATATCGAATATATTATTTTATCGATTAATTCCAAATTAACGTTCTCTGTTTAATTAATATTTTATTCCCAGATAAAATATCTCCGTAATTAATCTCAGATTATTTTCTCTCTCTACTAACTAATCCAGATTAATAAAGTGCGAGTCATACGTCATCGGTGAATCTTCGGGAAACGACCCATGAGATCCCCGGATATGTTGGCAGTAAATCCGATCGTCGGACTATCCGAACACGTACGTACCTAGTACTACGTTTTTACCGATTTACAAGACATGGTTGGCTTCTAGCAAAACATCGTGCCTACCCAATTCTCCAGAAATATTCTTAAAGGAATATGTGATCTATATCAGGCGTAGTATACATAGTATTGCGTATTACGATCCAGCATCGGATGTCACATGCTAGGCCTGGGGCTGGAATTGTGTTTGCCCCGTACGAAGCACATATCGGATCTCTGGCAACTAGTCTCTATAATCGGATAATCATGACCTAGACATATTATTCTGATGACTGCAGTACATAAGTGCAACAGTTCCGTATCCTACGTGATCATCATCTCCACTATGACTGGAGTGATATTTCCGTCTTGACATCACACCCAATACATTATGATTCTCAATATACCTAGAAGAGGCGTACACAGAACCTGTTAAAGCCCTGGACGACCAAAACCAAAATATATTGATTGTCGCAAGTATTAGCAGTGCAAGTCTCAGGTTAAGACCAAATACACCTACCCTGATACGGACTTCCATAGACACATAGTCATACTACCAATAGAATTTCGAGGGGTCTATCCAGAGCGAAGCTGTTTCCGTACCATCGGTAAACACAACCTCCTATTACACTTGCATGAGTATCCAATACCCAAATATATGAGAACTATGTCGTTATGCTCCCTTAACGCGCACAAGTGTAATACTAGTCTTTTACGCGTTATCGATGTCCAATCTCGATAATACTCTGACTAGGGATATTTAATGATTAAACCTTCGTGGATTGATATTGTCTCATATCATCTCAATCCGGGACTAATCATATGGACCTTCTATCATTTATACATCTAGGTAATCCAATTACAAATGATAAAAGGGCATTTTCCTTTGTCACATACCACCATGATCTGTACAAATAGTGATGCTATGGGTCATAATTGTCCAACAATATGAAGTATCCTCCACACTTCGATGGTAGTCACATCGCCGATCTATTTAGATCAGACATCCGTCTGTTCGTTGAGTGTGGACTGATCCTCATGATATCTTGTGTGTATCAAGATAGGATCCGTCAATTTTGTGTACAGAGCATAGGTATCCATTATGGAATTAGCAATCTGTTAAATCCATGGGCCCGTGGTACACTGTAGAAATCAGTTCTAAGTGTTATTTAAGAGATTGCTAATAGAATCGTCGACGGGATTATACCTAAAGAGATTTGACGTTTACATCTGTATCTCTGGGATAATCCGGATGCCTGTGACGGAAGGATTATACGTATGCAGTGACCTCAACTTGTATGGTTCAAAGATTTTATCTGTGTTCGTCATAATTTATGGGTGGGTAGATTATTGACACGAAATTGGATTTCGTGACGGATATGCTTGAACCTAGAGAGTCTCACTAATGAGATATACTCGTAGGGTACTAGGGAAACTTTTATAAATAATACTGATTATTTATAAGTCGTTTAACGGTTAAACGAAAATACATGCTTTTGAGATCTTTCGGTCATTTATTAAATGTCGAATTATGATATTTGACATTTATTATTAATATATGTATTTTGATTATTTATTGTAAATATAATACATATATTTGAGATATTTATATTTAGTTATTTAATTATCCAAATGTTGAATAATTAAATTAATTAAATATTTAAAATCTTAATTACTTAATAAAGTAAGATAAATGGCATGTTTTAATTGGTTTTCTTGGCCAATTTTGATTGGTTGGATTGTCATGATTTAATTGGTTTATTTGTGATAAGGATTGAATTATTTGATGATTTAACACCACAAATAAAAATTAAATCATTTTCCAATTTGTGAATTAATGAAATAAAATTGAAAAATAAGTGGCTATTATTTTTTCCCTTGTTTCGGTCATTCAGGGAAATCATAAAAACCAATTTTTTTGTTTCATTATTCTAAGAACCCTAAAACACAAATACAAAGAGAGTAAGAGAGAAATGGAGAAAGAAAAGGAAGAAAAGCTTGAAAATAAGGATTTTTAGTAAGTTTTTCCTTACTTTTTCTTTATGAAAATTGTTTCTTTCATACTAGGATTCTATATGAGTATCTTAGTTTCTTATTTACTCTTTTATGGATGTGTTTTTTATGATTGGGAACTTAGATGAAAGATGCTAGCATGTATAAATTTAAAGAATGTTAATTATGTGTAATTAAGTATTCTTTTTAACCATTTAATGGTAGTTGCAATTCTAGAGTTACTTAACCACTCATGATTGACCTAGAATTTTTCTTGAGCTATTTCATGATAGTGAGACTAGATTGGTGTTATGAGAATTGAATTAAAGTATTGAATTTAATTAATTTGGTGTTAGTTTTGTTAATTTGTGAAATTATAAAATAGGGTTTTTAACCCTCACCAAATTTGGGGCTTTTCATATATGTGATGAGATTTGATGTATATTTAATGTATATTAAATTTGGAAATTTTTGGATTTGATCTTGACATGTTTTGAACAAAAATGACCAAATTGTAAATTCTTGAAAGTATATGGACCTCTCGGTAATTTCTGAAAATTTATTCTCTTAAGTTTCAAAATTGTATTTTCATGTATAAGACATGTATAAATCATTTTAGAATTGATTTGGAATCAATTAGAATTGTATTTGACAATTAAGTACTAAAATGATTAAAATACAAAGTTTTGGGGCACAATGGTAATTAATGAAAAATCTGATTTTTGGGTAAAAAATTTAGTTTTTGAGTATTGAGTAATTAAGATAATTAGTTTATTTTAATTAGCAAAGAAAAATAATTGAAATCGGAAAATTTTAATTTTCCTCGTTCCGTTGCGTTTACCCGAATTACCGCCCGAAACCCCCAACAACATCCTGGAAGCATCAAGATATATCAAAATCTGAATAAAACATATTGATGGCCGGGAATAAAGAGAGAGATTTCAGAGTTTGTATCTCGGTGTTTGGTTTGTCAGCAGGTTAAGACAGAGCATCAACATTCAGTCGGGTTACTCCAGCCTCTACCTAAACCTGAGTGGCCATGGGAAAACATTACGATGGATTTTGTAGTAGGGCTGCTGAGGACACAGAAGGGCTATGATGCAAACTGGGTGATAGTGGATCAATTGTCTAAATTTGCCCATTTTCTACCGATTCGAGTTACACGGGGACCAGAGAGACTAGCGAAACTTTATGTGGAGCACATAGATCGATTATATGGTGTACCATTTTCGATTGTATCAGATAGAGATGCCAGATTTACTTCTCATTTTTTGGCAAAGTTTCCAGAAGTTTATGGGATCGAAGATTTTTTTGAGCACCGCATTCCACCTACAGACCGACGGACAGTCAGAGAAGATGATTCAGACGCTAGAAGATTTGCTGAGATTGTGTGTATTGACAATTATTGAGAGTTGGGACGGGCATTTACATCTGATAGAGTTTGCCTACAACAATAACTTTTAGGGTAGTATCGGCATGGCTCCATTTGAGGCTTTGTATGAGAGGAGATGTAAGACTCCTTTGTTTGGGGAGGTTGGAGATATACAGATTCATGGTTAAGACTTGGTAGATAAAAAAATCTGAGAGGATCAGGCTGATCCGAGCTAGAAAGTTAGAGGTGTAGAGTCGACAGAAGAGTTATGCTGACAAAATGAGGAAAGACTTGAAGTTCCAAGTGAGGGATAAAGTCTTTTTGAAAGTCTCTCTTTAGAATGGAGTTTTGAGATTTGGCTGGAAGGGAAAGTTGACACCGTGCTATATTGGTCCTTTGGAGATTTTGGAAAGAGTAGGCAAACTGGCATACCGTCTGGCATTGCAACCGGATTTGGAAAGGATTCATAAAGTATTTCATATATCTGTGCTGAAGAAATATGTACCAAACCTTTCTCACATCTTAGAGTCAACCGGTGAAGTCGAGCGAGAACCTGACTTATGAAGAAAAGACTGTGAAGATCGTGGATCGAAAGATTCAAGAGTTGAGATCCAGACGTATTCCACTTGTGAAGGTCATGTGGTCTAATCATCACATACAAGAGGCGACTTGGGAATTGGAATAGGATTTGAAGGAGAAATATCCATAGCTGTTTGAGGATTGAGAAATTTCGAGGATGAAAGTTTTTTAAAAGGTTGGTACATTGTAATACCTCATTTTATTTTTATCAAATTATTTTCCCAATTATATTCAAAGATAACCAACCCCAAAATTTTATATCATTACCTAAAGCATGTTTTTATGTCTCCTAATTATCAAAACAAAACAAAACCCATCACCCCACCTCTAATCCAATCAAATAACTAACACCACCATTTATATTAATACATAACATTAGCCTTTATCTTATTTTTTTTGTTAAGATCAATATACACAAGTTAGATACTTCGTTTGCCCAAATCGAACCTTCGGTTGTTGAGTAACGAGCAAAATATTGTAGTTATCGTTGTTTAACCGATCGTTGGTAACCACCGCGTTTCAGCCCCCACCACCACCATCACATAGATCCTTGAGACATTTTCTGATCAACAGCTTCTCGTTGTGAGATTTGGAGGTCGTTGGAGATTCGTACGTGATTATTACCATTTTGGGGGTGTAAATGTAAGAATTTGGAAGTTTTGGACTTAATTGTATGTTTACTTGATTAAGAGGGTAAATCTGTAAATTATGGTTTTCATGAATTAATTAGTAAATTTTCAGAGTTTTAGGACTATATGGACATAGTAAGAAAGTTTATAGCTAAAATGAAAATTTAGAGATAAAATCATAATTTTGAAAAAAATGAGGGGCCTAATCGTAATTTTATATTTTTCGTATTCTTAGCAAGGATATAGACATATTAATGACTTTTGCATGGATAAAGATAAGTACAATGCATGATGATTCCCTTATCATAATTATTTGTTGATTGATGGTTATTGTGATAGTCCATATATATATATATATATATATATATGAGTTAGTGAAAGCATTAGAAATATGAATTCATGATTGTTGAGATGAGATTGATGGATTGAATATGATAAATGATTGTATTGGATGATGTTTTTTCTTATGTTATGCTGCTGAGTTTTGTGTAATAGTTGCAAAAGATGAGATGATATGTGATGAGTTATTTTGCGGGATGATATGGTGAAAAACCTTGTGAGTTGTGATGAGGTACTCTCCCATTGGTTTTAACCCACTTACACATATATGCGAGTTGATATGGTGGGAAACCTTGAGAGTTGTGATGAGGTACTCTCCCATTGGTTTCAATCCACTATTATACTGGACCCGGATTAGTGTAGGCACTGCATTTTTACGCATAAGTCCCTATGATGAGTCTCATTTTGGAGACACTACCTTTTAAGTCACGGAGGTCACGGGAAACGGACATCGGAAGGGGAAATTCAGAATAAACAAGGTTCACTGTTTTCGTTCGTGCTACGTTCGTGTTTACGTTCGAACGTCAAACGGATTGCGGGCGTTCGTGCCGCGTTCGAGGAAGCGTTCGAACGGTGTCGGTAATTCTGGTTTTGCTGCTAGCCTCACATCCAGCCCAATTAGCCCCCCAAAGCCCATAAAACACATCCCAATTTAAATAAATAAATATTAATTAAAATATTAACTAAATAATATAATAATTAAATGATTAAATAAAACATATACCAAACATAAATATAAACAATTAGCAACTTAAACTAAAATCATGCCTAAATTAAACAAATCACACACTAAATCAAAATATAATCATGCCTAATTAAAATCAATCAACCAATTATATTCCCAATCTAATAAGATTATTCCCAAACTTAAAATATTGTATTCTAATCCAAGCCAATCAAATATCCAACCTTCCCTATCTAGCCAAGATTTGTCCCCCCTCAATCTTTGACTTCCCTTAACCAAACCAAATCAAATCTCTTGACTTCCCTTAACCAAACCAAATCAAATTCCTTTCCTTGTCAAACCTAACCCTTTGCCTATAAAAAGAACCCTTCACCAACCTTCTCAACCCTAGCTAGCTAGTCTCCAACTCATACACAACACACATAAAAACTATAGGAAGAAGACACCCAAAAACAGTAAGCAAAAGATAAAGAGGAAATAGGAGCAGAACGGAGTTGGAGCCGCAAGCAAATCAGTAAAGACAACGAACGAGAACAGTGAACCAGTGAACCGGGAGAGTTACGGAGCATCCACCCTTCCGACGATCGTGTACCATACATCCGAGAGGTGATTTAAAAGGTTAGACCTGAGGGTACCTTTTCATTAGTTTATATTCATTGTTTATTGAATTCTATTCGCATGAGAGTCGTCTATGAATGCATGTTGTGGTCTTTGAGTAGATAAATATGCATGAATTATGAGATGTAATATGTTGTGGGTATTGGATGAATGAGAGATGTGTCAACTCTCGCGGTATATCGGATGGAAACCCGGAAATAAATTTCATAGCCGATTCCGAATGGACGGTAATATGATCTGTACTCGGGCCACAACTCCACGTACCACTTGAGTAAACGTCACATTCTCTTGTTTTGTGTTGCTTTCATTCATTTATTCCTCGTCATTTAAATTATGTATGTCGTTAGTTATGCATGATTCAACCAAGCGCATGGGCTTAGTGAGTTAGTCCAAAGGTCCTCCATTTAGGAGATAAAGAGCCGAAAAGGCCACCTTCGTGACACTACTTCGCCGCGCCGGTTGATGTATGTTCGGTTGGACGCGAGATACGTTCAATCGGGCATACTTAGTTTGATATTGTTATCTTATTTTCGTATGTATAAGTCAATCGAGCGCATGGGCTTAGTAAGTGTGTTGTGAGATCCCCTATGGGGAGGGGCTAAAAGCCCTTTACCACGATGCTTTGCCGCGCCGGTTGATGTGTGTTCGGATTGGATGTAAGATGTGTTCAATCGGGCATACTTGGTTGATATGATTGGTTCTATTCTTGTATGTGTGATGTGACGCGCATGGGCTTAGCATGTTGGTCTAAAGGTCCTCTCTTTGAGAGATCAAGAGCCCCAAAAGGTCACCTTTACGGCAGTGCTTCGCCGCGCCCTTTTATTTTCTGTTTATGTATTGCATCCTATTTCATGCATCAGGTCCGTGTCCGTTCGAACGCGTTCACGAACGCAACTCGAACGCGCATGTGTTTTTGCCTTATTATGTGTCAGGTCTCGTATCCGTTCGAACGCGTTAACAAACGCCATACGAACGTGAGCTTTCTGTCTCATCTCCGTTCGAACGCGTTTACGAACGCTACTCGAACGTGAGCATTCTGTCTCATTTCCGTTCGAACGCGTTTACGAACGCTACTCGAACGTGAGCATTCTGTTTCATTTCCGTTCGAACGCGTTTACGAACGCTACTCGAACGTGAGCATTCTGTTTCATTTCCGTTCGAACGCGTTTACGAACGCTACTCGAACGTGAGCATTCTGTTTCATTTCCGTTCGAACGCGTTTACGAACGCTACACGAACGTGCACACACTGAACTGAGTCTGTCTTATTATATTCATGCATAATTGCCTATTGGTTGATCTTTCTTAGGCAAATGTGTCACAATTCGTATGCTTATGTCATGGTAACATTTGAGTATTATTTCTTGCGGTATATCGGATGGAAACCCAGACGTAAATTCCGTAGCCGATTCCGAATGGACGGTAGTGCGGTCTGTACTTGGGCTACAATTCCACGTACCACTTGGAAAAGTGCCCTTATGTGTGCTTGTATGGTCAATATGTGTGCTTGCGTTTTCCTGAATGTGATATGTAAATTTGTATGTTCGTTGCTATCTTGATAAATGTTAAGCATGCAATTTTAAATATGAGATATATGTAAAAGCGTACACATAAGTTTTATTTTGCATATGAGAATTTAGAAGCATGATACTATTGGAAATAAGTGTTACTTAAGCTTAGTTAAATTATTACATGAATCCTTTCATTACAAGTGACATAAGTAAGGGACCATTCCGAACCCAACGGTTTGAGGTCTTCCCTTGCGAGGGGTGAGTGCGGCCTTAAATCTTTGTCCCGGTTCACACCGGGTGGCGACTCCATGTTATGTAATCCTTCCCAACTAGGCCGCGAGCCTAGGAACGGCGTCGTCCAGTTTCTGTGTCCCACAGTCTGGCGACTCCACTGGGGACAAGAGAATTGGCCCCGAAATATTGACTTGTGATGTTTGGATTGTGTGTTTAATTGACCGTGTCTATAGTGGATAAAGTAAGGGTTTAATTAAAGGCATTTTTGGGCTAGGTAATGGTTTGGTGTCTTCCTTCATTCATTACCTTTCTAGAAGGAAAAGCTGTGAAGGCACCTAGATAGCCATCTACTTGTAGCCTATTGTGGTGGACTAATTTGGAGGACTCGTTGTTTATTCCTGACAACAAGCGATAAGAGCCTAAGAGGCTTGGGTATTTAAGTGAGCCTCGCTCCACCTTCCCTCTGGGGGATCTACAACGGGAAATCCATTTGACAGTCCGTCACACACCATAGCTCATTGGCACGTACCTTAGTGTATAAAAAAGGGTGCGCTCACTTGGTTGCTCGAACCCTTGAGTAGGGAGACCTAATTGTGGGCCATCCTTCGCCGGTGAGAGCCTTTGTCTATACTCTTACTAACCCACCTATAGACCGGGTTGGCTAAAGTAGCAATTATTTCCTTGAGTATGTGCTTGTGGACCATCCTCATTTGGATGCAGTTGGACTATTGTCAGAAATGCGGGCTTGCTGGGCCATTTAAACTGGGGCAAGTTCGCACCGTATGACTATTAGGCCAAAAGCTTCTGAAATATTGATGGGCCACTTTGTAAAAATTATTATGTCATGTTTGCATCATCTTGCTTGTGTTTGAGAACATCGTTGTTTGGATCCATTTGGACCACTTATCATGGGATATGGGCTTGTTGGGCCATTTAAACTGGGACAAGAACACATCTTATGACGATTGGGCCAAAGGTTTCTAAATAACAATGGGCCATTTTATGATTGTGTTCGGAATTTTATCATTTGGATTTAGTTGGGCCTCTTTGCCATAAGACATGAACTCGTTAGGCCATTTAAACTGGGACGGGTTCACTCTTATGACAGTTGTCCCAAAAACTTCTAAAATGATAATAGTCCGATTTGTTTGAGAATTTTATTTGATTTAATATATGTTATATACTTCTTATGCACATCATGCATACATACATCATGTTAACCCTTGTGTTTTGAAAGCCATCATAGATTCCCGTTGGGTTAGAAAAAAGGGAAGACTCACCAAAATACCGAGAACAGACATGAGTGAATCAGATACTGAGGTATCCCGGATAAATCAGTTGGAAAGTGGCTTCGCCAAGATTACTGAACAGTTGCAAGCCTTGACTGCTGCCATGACAAATATGGCTGTGCCCCGTACTGGGGAGAATTCAGAGAATGTAAGGCGCGAGAAGCCTCCGAATGGGTTGGGGGATGATATCCCCGCTTTTGATAATGATAATGCAGAGTATGCAACAGACAGAGTGATTGGGTCTCAGGCCGAGATACAGAAACTCAGGGATCAGGTTGAATCCGTTACCCGCAAGATGAGGGGTAAGAATGAAGATTTGCTAGACTATGAGACAATGAAGTTTGAGGAGCAGTTGCCAGCGCAGTTTAAGATGCCGGATTTGGCTAAGTTCAATGGGAATGGAGATCCGAGGGTGCATCTCCGTCAGTATGTGTCTGTTATGAGTTCAGTTGGCCTGTCTCAGCGCCAAGTCCAAAAGATGTTTGGGATGTCACTCGAGGGGGCACCTGTGGTTTGGTATCATAGCCTTGAAAAGAAGGTTAAGGAAGATTGGAAGGAACTAGCCGATGCTTTTCTGAAGCAGTATGTTACAGACTTGGAGATTGACTTGTCACTCCGTGATTTGGAGAACACTAAGCAGAAGCCAGAGGAAAGTTTCAAAGAGTATGTAGACCGCTGGAGAAGCCAGCTTCTGAAGATGCAGACTCGGCCCTCTGAGAAGGACCAGATTAAAATGATCATTAAGGGCACCAAGCCCTCGATCTATGGCAAGTTGAGGAGGATGACTTCAATGATTACGGATTTCCGACAACTAAGGGAAACTGTCATGGATATTGAGGAGGAGGAAGCCGAGAACAGAAAGTTTTATGGACAGAACAGAAGGAATATTGGGGGACATTCAGGGACTATGCCTGCTACTGCTGAAGTCACTGCCATTAAGAACAGACGATTTTCTAACCTTGGTAAGCCTCTTTCAAAGGTATTCGAAAAGCTGAAGGCGCATGGACTCTTAAAACCTTTGGAACCTAGGCCCATTCCAAATCCTGTGCCACCTCACATGAACTTAAACTTTTACTGTCACTTCCACCAAGAAAAAGGCCATGACACCGACAACTGCGCCCGCCTCAGACATGAAATCCAAAACCTCATCGATGCCCATACAATACCCGACCCAGAGAAAGAACAACCCAACGCATACGGAAATCCCCTGCCCAACTACATGATCAACTCTGGCCTACCTGAAATCCTTGTCCTCCAAACTCTCAACCACTCAGCTTCATAGGAATAAGGGATAACAATGGTGAAGAACCATGGGCTGAAGAAGAAGGCACTATTGTTGCTCCTAGTTTATCTTGCACTTTTAATAAAGACATTGATTTTGTTTACCTATTCGAACGTTTCCTCAACAATAATAAAGGCGATCATTTCATTTATCTGCCTAAGACTATTACTTTCAAACTTGCAACATGAGTGTGTTCAATCTTGGTAATGTGATACTCAGAATGTAGGGAATCCTCAGAATAAGAAAACAGAAAAGATAAGTTAGCCATTCAGGAATTGGGAAATGGAGACAGTGGGACTGTTAGACTTGGAAAGAAACGGGTTCCTAGAACAAATCAGTGAAGACAGGTGGAAGTGGTACTTTCCCCAAGAGAAGAATGGTCATCAATGGAATTGACAGAAGACCTAACCCAACGGGATAGGAAACTCATTCACGCATGCATGCATACACGTAACATATTTTGCTTCCTTTTTGTGTTTTGTGTTTGTTTTGTGTTCACAGGTTTTAAAGAGAGAAAGCGGCAAATAAAAGCCAGTCCGAAGCATCAATATTAGCATCAGTATCAGCATGGGGGCGAGACCCATATCAGTATCAGTCTGGGGGCGAGGCCCATATCAGTATCAGTCTTGGGGCGAGGCCCATATCAGTTCAGGGGAAGAAAGCCTCATGTCAGCACAGTTCGGGAATAAAGCCCACACTCAATACAGTTCAGGAATAAAGCCTACATTCAGTTCAGTTCAGGAAGAAAGCCTACAGTCAGCTCAGATCAGAGAATAAAGCTCAAGAGGAAGAAAGCCTCATATCAGTATAGTTTGAGAACAAAGCTCAAGGGGAAGAAAGCCTCATGTCAGTATAGTTCGGGAATAAAGCTCGGGAGGAATAAAGCCTCATCTCAACAGTTCGGGAATAAAGCTCGGGAGGAATAAAGCCTCATCTCAACAGTTCGAGAATAAAGCTCGGGAGGAATAAAGCCTCATCGCAACAGTTCGGGAACAAAGTACAGGGGAATATAGCCTCATCTCAATACAGTTCGGGAATAAAGCCCACAGTCCAAACAATCATAGAATGAAGCACTATCTCTACACAGCAAGCAGTTCGGGAATAAAGCTCGGAGGAATAAAGCCTCATCTCAACAGTTCGGGAATAAAGCTCGGGAGGAATAAAGCCTCATCTCAATTCAATTCAGGAAGGAACAAGCCGAGAATGACACTCTAAAAATGGAGCACGGTTCGGGAATGAACCAGGGGTCGCAGCACCTCACCACCAAATCAACGCAACTCAACACATGGTAAGTCAAGTGGCAGCTGGCGAGCCAGGTAAGTAGAAATGCATTGCATAACTTTGATAGGATTGTCACTGTTGCACATTACACAAGTCCCATCAAAGTGGGGGCGACTGTAGGCACTGCATTTTTACGCATAAGTCCCTATGATGAGTCTCATTTTGGAGACACTACCTTTTAAGTCACGGAGGTCACGGGAAATGGACATCGGAAGGGGAAATTCAGAATAAACAAGGTTCACTGTTTTCGTTCGTGCTACGTTCGTGTTTACGTTCGAACGTCAAACGGATTGCGGGCGTTCGTGCCGCGTTCGAGGAAGCGTTCGAACGGTGTCGGTAATTCTGGTTTTGCTGCTAGCCTCACATCCAGCCCAATTAGCCCCCAAAAGCCCATAAAACACATCCCAATTTAATAAATAAATATTAATTAAAACATTAACTAAATAATATAATAATTAAATGATTAAATAAAACATATACCAAACATAAAAATAACAATTACCAACTTAAACTAAAATCATGCCTAAATTAAACAAATCACACACTAAATCAAAATATAATCATGCCTAATTAAAATCAATCAACCAATTATATTCCCAATCTAATAAGATTATTCCCAAACTTAAAATATTGTATTCCTAATCCAAGCCAATCAAATATCCAACCTTCCCTATCTAGCCAAGATTTGTCCCCCCTCAATCTTTGACTTCCCTTAACCAAACCAAATCAAATCTCTTGACTTCCCTTAACCAAACCAAATCAAATTCCTTTCCTTGTCAAACCTAACCTTTGCCTATAAAAAGAACCCTTCACCAACCTTCTCAACCCTAGCTAGCTAGTCTCCAACTCATACACAACACACATAAAAACTACAGGAAGAAGACACCCAAAAACAGTAAGCAAAAGATAAAGAGGAAATAGGAGCAAAAGATATATATATATCCCTATTTTATTGTTGAGGTCATGTTGAGAGTATGAGTGCTTTATTTACTTAGCTCTTTAAGCTTATTCCCACTTTTCCAAAACATTTCAAGAATTTTGCCAGAACAGCAGTAACAGTACCGAATTTTAATCCACGTGCCACAGTTGTTTTTCAGGTTTTCCAGACATTTAAGTCGACATTTTTCTTGAGATTTGTTTTGAAACCATAATATTGGAGAGATATTAAGTGTTTTGCAAAATTTGTAATTTACGATGTAATATTTGCGCATATTTGTTTGATTTGTATGAAATGTAGAATGTTCAAACTAAATAAATCTGCGAACCTCTTTCTAACGTTGGGCCCGCTCTAGAGAGGGGGTCATGATAGTTTCAGTTGGAATCGTGGAACCGGATGGTTCCAACTATTTTGACTCGAACCATTTGAACCTTTCAGTTCTTCGATTCGGCTAAGGTAGAACCCTAATCGAAACCATGGCCAGGTCTAGACTGTGGTGTGTACTACTAACTATTAGGAATTATTTTTAAATCATTCAATATTCGCTCCAATGAATACCCACATGTCTATATGAGCTTCACTTGCTCATGGTCCATTGAATTAGACCATTGGACCTCTAATTCTAATATACGACAAATGTTAGTCTTCTATGTTATAAGAATTTGACCGTATTACAAAACCAACGATTAGGAATACACACACACATATATTTTAAGAATAGTTTATCATAGTAATATTATCCCAATGTCGGACCACACCCAGTGTCCAGTATTACTAAGTGACAATTCTAAGGTCAGTGTCATTATCAGCAAATATATTTATGTATGTATGTCTGTATTAAACCAATATGCACTGAGAGATAATGACACAATAATAATTACCATTAACAAAATTGAAATGAAGATGTAGTTATTTTATTAATAAATAATAAAATATAATGCACAATATATTATTCAGATTGACGCTCAAAGCACAAACTCTAACAAGTTGGACAAACACCGGATGTGCAAGGAAGCCAAGCGCAGGAACGCGACCAAAGATTTGGAAGAGCTGAACCACTTTATGGCGGAATATCAAGGCCTGACTGAAGATGCTTTAAAGAAGGTTCTGGCCGACGTCACTACAGTCAATGAGGAGGTACATAAGGGGTGGCATCAAATAGTCTCTTAGAATATTAAAGGATGGGCTAAAATGAAGAAGTATGGAGATATCCCTTAGCCTTTTTCTCTTTTTTTTGGGTATTTTTTATATACATTATGACGTATAATCATCCCATTTTTTAATTAATTTATTTTTTTTGTACATCGGGATATTTCATTGTTCCATTAATAAAAATCTATTCTTTCATATTCCAATAGTGATAGTATATAGTTTTTAATATATTTTCCATTAATCGCTTTAACTTGTACCTTTCCATCTAAATATTTTAAATGATAAGCCTTCTTGGGCAATATAGCTTATACTTTATATGGTCCTTCCCAATAGGGCGACCATTTGCCATATTTTGGGCTATTTACTTCGAAAGTTAATATCACCTTCCATACTATCTCACCCTTCGTGAATGACTTATCCATAACTTTCCTATTGTAATATTTGGCCATTCTAAACTTTTTCCACTTCTAACTGGTTTAGAACGTTTAGTTTGAGTTCGTCCAATTCCAATAGGTTCTATATTAGGGCCTCATCATAGTTCTCATGCCTTAGCTTATTTGGTAAAACTACCCTAATTGACTGGACACTTATTTCCATTAGCAGTATTGCCTCTTACCTATAAACTAACTGGAACAATGTAAAATTGGTGCTTGATCGCGGCAACATCGTGTAGGCCCGCATAGCTTGACTTAAACACTCATTCTAATGTCTTGCGTTATCCACAATCATTTTTCGGATTATGCCCTTTAATATTTTGTTGGACGATTCTACTTGCCTATTTGACTGAGCATAATAAAGTGTAGAGTTTACTAATTGAATCCCAAATTCGCTCAAGAAATGTTTAACTTTATCCCCATTTAAAGAAGTCTCATGATCATCCATCAATATTTGAAGGATCTCAGATCTATAAATGATATGGTCTTTGATAAAACCAATGATTTTCTCTTGCGAAATTTCTATTAAGGGAATAGCTTCCACTCATTTAGTGAAGAAATCGATCGCTACAATGATAAATTTATGCCTCTTGACCGACAGAGGGTGAATTTTCCCAATCAAATCAATCGCCTAACCCTTGAACAGCAATGGCTTTATAATATGGTACATTTCGCTTGTTGGGGCTCTTTGAATCAACTCGTGTTTTTGGCATGCTAAACATCCTCTTGCGTAGGAAACACACGTTGAGCCCATTTTCACTGAATAATAACCACTTCTAACGATTACCTATCTCATTTTGACCCATATTGGTTGGGCTCCATAAATTCTCTCATGAACTTCAGCTATGATCGCCCTGGCCTCTATTGGTCTAATACATTTTAACAATAGACAATTGGCTCTTTTATATAATAAATCATCTAATAACACGAAGTTCAAAGTGCGGATCTTTAGACTTCGATCTACTTGGCCAATGGGATTTTTCAAGAATCCCCTAATGTCTTTCCTTCAATCACTGACATCATTGCTCTCTATACTGGAGATATTCAACACTTCCTTCTGTCTCTACAATGAAAGCTTAATTAGCTCGTTTTCACATATTACGTATTGCGTCACATTTTGTAGCTCCTTGTACCCTGAAGCCATAAGAGCTAATGAATTTATTATTTCAGTGTTCGACTTAGGAATATCTTTAATTTCTACCTAATTGAACGTGTTCAAAAACTTCTGTAACTTCTAATAATGTCGTGACCAACTGGATTTGGCACTTGAAATAACTCAAAACTTGATGGACCACCAATTGTAAATCGCCCTTTTATGGATACATTTCTTACTCCCACGTCGATTAATAATTCTAATCCCATGATCAAGGCCTCATATTCATCCTGATTGTTAGTACAATTCTCCCTCAATGTGAAAAAGAATTGGTACTATCGTCCTATGGGGTTAACTAGGAAGATCCATATCTCTGCTCCGCTGGTCGTTTTAGACCCATCAAAATATAGAAACCAGGGCTTCAAATCAAAGTCAAATATTTCTAACTCAATTTCCTTAGCCGTGATCACACAAGAGTGATCAACCAGGAAATATGGTAGAGTTTTATTCTTTACTGCTTTTATGGTACGTGTTGAATTTCGAATTTAGACAATGTAAATGTAACATCCCCAATACGGGAATGTTACCGGAAAGGCAACAGATCCCACTTTCGCCTAAGCCTCTAACTCATGAACTAGGAAACTTGCTTTTATCTCTATGTTATGCAATATCCACTAAACCACACATGCAAACTTGTATGCTTGAATCAACTCGAATGCAAGATCATAAATAGAAACTCATGCATATATACATGGACTAAAGTAAATACAATGTGTCAACAAGATCACTCTTATGTCAATAATACAACAAAATGACTCCTCAGAATACTACATTTTAAATGAGTATAACTCTGGAATGATGGACCCGATGACTAGTGACTGCAGTGTAACACTTGTCCTCGAACTGGGTCTCCAAAACAGCACATGGCTCACCAAAAGGAGTGTTCTGCAAAAGAATTGGGAAGTGGTGGGGTGAGTCTAGAGGATCTCAGTGAGTGGAGCTACAGAAAAAAAATAAGAAACCGAATCAGAACATCATTGTAATACTTTATGAAATTATTTTAAAAAAAAAAACAAAAAAAACAAAAGGGGTCGTTGCGGGACCATAAGCTTTTGAAATATAAAAAGGGTAAAATAATTTTTGGAGAGGCATTATTTTTGGGAGAAGCCGTCTCTCTCTTTCTTAAATTCTTTTTTTTTTCATTTCTCTTTTTCTTTCAGCTACTCCATCTCTCTGTCGATTTGGAACCGCCACCGACCATCAGCCGCCACGCGCTGGACCGCCAGAAAGCTGCCGCCGTAAGCTTTCCAGATCCTCCGAGAACGAGCCGATCTGACACCGGACGAGTCTCCACGCGCCGCCTGAAGGGAGCGACTCGTCGCCATTGTTTTTGCATTTTCCGGCCACCTCCGATCTCTTCTGACGGCCACCTCCGGCGTGTGGGTACTATTCAGGCCGAGATCTTTCCAACGCCAGTGGTCACTTCCTGATCCGACATCGTTTGGGTTGTTTTCTGTTTTATATCTACCGGTAATTCGGGGTTTGTACTGGAAGTTGAGATCTGACCGTTGGATCGACGATCCGAACGTTTCAGATTGTTGCTCTCGATTATACGAGCGTTTTGGTATATATATTCACCGTTGAAAGTATCTGGTTATGGGGCCCAATTTTTGGTAGTGAGGCCCGATTTTCGTTGTGGGGCCTGCTTGTCTCGTTAAGCATATCAGCAAGTTCCGAAGCCGATCGTCGCTGTGATCCTTGAGATGTTGCTTACCAGAGGATCTTTCTTTGAGAGGTTTGGAGATCGTTGGAGCTCGGTATGTGATTATTATCGTTTTGGGGGTGTAAACGATAGAATTGGAAAGTTTTGGATATAATTGTAAATTTTGGCTTTTAGGGGTTAAATAGTAATATTTAAGAATTGTAGGACTATTTGGGTATATTAGGAAAGTTTAGGGGTTAAATCGTAATTTTGGATAATTGAGGGACCTGATCATAATTTTACATTTTTCAGATTCTTGGCGAGGATATAGATTTATTATGGGCTTTTGCGTGGATAGAGGTAAGTACACTCTGTGGTGATTCTCTTAACATAATTGTTTGATGATTGATGGTTGTTGTGAGAGTCGATATATATATATATATTGGTATAATTATATATATTTTGTTATATATATTTACATATTTGTGAGATATTATATTGAGATATTAAAAGCATGATAAATATGAAATCATGATTGTTGAGATGAGATTGATGGATTGGATGTGAGATGTGATTGTATTGGATGATGTGTGTTGTTGTGTTATGCAGCCGGTTTTGTATAATAGTGGTCGGATTTGAGATGATGTGATGATACATCAGATGGTATGAGATGATCAAAACCTTGGGAGTTGTGATGAGGTACTCTCCCATTGGTTTTTGATTTGGGGGTATACGGGGACTCCCCCATTGGTTATATTTCACTCACATTATGCGAGTTGATATGGTTGGAAACCTTGGGAGTTGTGATGAGGTACTCTCCCATTGGTTTCAATCCTCTGTTATACTAACCCGGATTAGCAACCATGTTTGATGGATGTTTGTATTGTTGTGGGATGATTGTATGAGATGATATTATAATATATGCTATTTTCATATATTATATTATATATATATATATAACCCTATTTTGTTGGTGAGGTCATGTTGAGAGAATGAGTGCTTACTTGCTGAGATTTTTAAGCTCACTCCCCTCTTCCCCCAAACATTCCAGGTAGTTCGCGAGCATAGCAGGAGCAGTACCAGATTTGAATCCACGTGCCACAATGGTATTTTCGGGTTGGTCCAGACATTCTAGTCGTCATTTGCATATTATTAAGACTTGTGTTGTAAATCTTATAATTGATGTATAATTTTGGGATTTGTAATCTATGATGTAATTTTGTGACATTTGTTTGGTTGGGTTGACATATAGAATGCTCGAGCTGAAGTTGATCGCGGACCTCTTTCTAGGGTTGGGTCCGCCCTAGGGAGGGGGTCGTGACAGATTTGGTATCAGAGCTTAGGGTTTTAGGTTCTGTAGACACGTTGCATTAGATGAGGGTATTAAAAGGGTAGTTTTGTGTCCGTAGTACAATGTCTGGACGTGGCCGTGGTACTGGTACTCAACGTGGGAGAGGGATAGTGTGACGATGCGTGAAAAATTGTCGAGGAATAGTATAGAAAGACCTCACACTTAGTCGATAGATCTTGAATTCGATAAAGCTTTATCTAGTGTTCCGCCGATTATTGAAGATAATGAAGGATTTAGACTTATACCTCTATTAGTTTTGACAGTTGCCTCTATCGCTATTTTTGTAGTTGTATCTGACATGATTCCTACGGTTGTACCTAATATGAACCTTATGTCGCAGTTATAGCATCGTCGTGAGTCAGTAGGATGAAGACATTAGAACCATGTTGTTTGAGAAATGAGAAATAAGACTTTGTTGATACTCATGTATAAGCAAGCAAACGTTACAATACCAAGCAAAGCAACAAAATATAAGATTTATGATTACATTATGGAATATAACAACTTGGTTGTGTTGCAAGGACAGGATCATCTTCGAATTGATAATCTTCCCATTGACGTTTCGCGCGTAGAGACATAGGAATGAGACCGTCGATGACTTGGATTTCGAGACTGTCAGGAAACTTGATTTTGTTGTAGCCCTGAACGATACTTCTATATGACTCTTCGATAGTAGTGAAGAGTTGCCAAGCTCTATCATTGGTATTGCATTCTAGGCTTCGACGGACTGAGTCTGCGGAGAGAGCTCTAAGATCACAGGATTGACGAAAAGTAATATCTTCTGGGAAAATATCATCGTATCCATAGTAAGCTCTAAGCTTCGGTCTAGATGGCCAACTAATGAGTCTCCAATTAGTGAGTTGACGTGATGGTATGATTCTTATAAGATGAATTGGGTGGTAAACGATTGAATAGTCATCTGACCATTCTGGAGTAATGGTTTCGATCCAGACAGTAATACTTTTGTGTCGTTTATACCATCGATGTAAAATATTACTGATGAAGGGAGGAAGTTCACTTAGGCTGGCTTCTGAGATACCAGGATAGTTGGGATGGATTGGACTTGGTCCAAGAATAAATCCATTTAGGAAACCGAGTTCAAACAAGGTGCCGAGACTCCACTGGCAATGATTGAAGAAATCATTACTGTTGATGAAAACTGTGGAATGAAATCTATGATATCCATAGTGAACAATCGCATAATTATTTTTGTATTGGATTAAACCATCTGTTTTTCCATTCCAAATGGTTCTAAGAATGAAACACCATCTCAAGAAGTTTGTAGGAACTCTTGCCACGATATCCATTGCAACCTCTTTAGGTAAAAGAGCGGACGGAGCTTCATTGAGACATTTGTAAATATCTCTCCAAAGGTCTCGAACATATTTAGAGTCTATAACTGCTCGATCTGTGACTGGCCATTTACAAAGCTTTTGGTATATCACCTTAGCTCTGACGGATCTTGAACATGGGTTAGGATTGGCAGATGAAGATGCCATTGAAGAAGTTTTGAGTAATTCCTTAAGAACTCATGCATCTCTTTATATGAAGAGATATCTATAATTTCTTCATAGATACGTTCACATGTTCATGCATAATTGGAAATGATAATAATTATCGTGATGATAAGATGTAAAGCAGTAATGTGAGGGACATGCGAATCCTCTTTTCAGTAGTGAGAATCTTAAGATGGTGGATTATGCGTAAACTTCCAAAAGCTCTTTACAGTTGTTGTTTGAGTATGACCCCTTGGTGGAGCCCTTTTCTTTTGGAGACAAGATAGCTGGTTTGTAAGTTGCGGCATAGGTTAGAATATTAATCAATGAGGGCATTATTCATATGATGGTGAGTGTGAGATGTATAATGATCGTTAGAGTTTTAATATATTTTTTTTTTCCACTCAGAAATATTTAAATTTTGGAGGTAGATACGTTGAATAGAGTTTCTAAGTGACTATGGTTATACTATTGATTAGTATTAAGAAAAGATTAATGAAGTTACTGATACACCGAGTAGGAAGAATGTGATCAATTTTTGAGAGCTAGACAGAGAATCTCTGAGGAGATGACATTGGTATGTTTGACTTTTGGAATGTTCGATAGTAGGAGTATTCTTGTCAATATGAAGTTTCGACATACACTGTTAGATGGATTTATTATAGCACAAGCGGTTTAACAATGTGGAAAATGGAGAGCAGATATTTGAATTAATGAGATTACTACTTTCAGATTGAGTTCAGAGAATGTATAATTATTAATGATAAAGTCGTGATACCATATACTAGAAAGCTTAAGTGGGAGATCTTGGATGAGACACACGATAATCATAATTATATGAAATTTGAGAGCACCAAGATGTATCAAAATCTATAGAAGACTTATTAGTGGTTGGGAATGAAGAGAGAGATTTAAGTGTTTATATCTCGGTGTTTAGTTTGTCAGTAGGATATAGGAGAGCATCAACAACCAGTTGGATTACTCCAGTTTTTACCTATATCTGAGTGGCCATGAGAAATATTGCGATAGACTTTGTAGTAGGTCTGTTGAGGACACAGTAGGGTTATGATGCAATTTGTGTAGTAGTGGATCGATTGACTATATCTGCTCATTTTCTAGCGATTCGAGTTATTCGGGACTATAGAAACTAGTAAGATTATTTGTGGAGCAGATTGTACGATTGCATAATGTACCCTTATCGATTGTATCAGATAGAGTTCTCGGAATTACTTCTCATTTTCGGGAGAGTTTCTAGAAGACTAAGAGATCAAGGATTTCTACGAGCACCTCATTCCACCCTCGGACTGATGATTAGTCAGAGTGGACTATTCAGACATTAGATGATTTGCTGAGATCGTGTGTTTTTGACATAAATGGAAGTTGGGGTGGACATTCGTATTTGATCGAGTTTGCCTATAATTATACCTTTTTACTAGAATCGGCATGACTCCATTTAAGGTTTTGCGAGAGAGGCGATTTAGGACTTTGTTTGTTGAGTCAAGGTTGGAGATGGACAGAATCTTGGCTCAAACTTGGTGGATATGACATATGAGGATTAGATGATCCGAGCGAGACTGTTGGTTGAGTAGAATCGATAGAAGAGTTTTGTAAAAATTGGGGGTTAAGACCTTGAGTTCCAAGTTGGATATTTAGTATTTTGAAGTTTTATTATTAGAATGGAGGACTGAGGTTTGACTGGAAGAGAAAGTTTTCGCCGAGCTGTATTGGTTCTTTTGAGATTTTGAAGAAAGTGTGAAAAGTGGCATATCGTCTGACATTGTCACCGTAATTAGAAATGATTCATTAAGTGCTTTGTATATTAGTTCTAGAGAAGATTATACTAGACCCTTCTCAGATTTTAGAGAGTCAACCGTTGGAGCCGAGCGGGAACTTGACTTATAAGGAAAGCCTATGAAGATCATAGATTGAAATGTTCAAAAATTGAGATTAAGACGTAATCCTTTTGTGAAGATCATGAAGTCTAATCATCACATCCAGGAGGCGACTCGGGTCGTGAAACGGGTTTTGAAGGATGAATACTCAGAGCTGATGGAAGATTGAGAAATTTCGGGGACGAAATTTTTGTAAGGTGGGTAGATTGTAAAACTTTATGACATTATTTCAAAAAAAAAAAACAAAAAACAAAGGGGTCGTTGGGGGGCCATAAGCTTTTGAAATATAAAAAGGGTAAAATAATTTTTGGAGAGGCATTATTTTTGGGAGAAGCCGTCTCTCTTTTTCTTAAATTCTTTTTTTTTCATTTTTCTTTTTCTTTCAGCTACTCCCTCTCTCTTTCGATTTGGAACCGCCGCCGCCGCTTCACCGCCGACCGTCAGCCATCACGCGCTGGACCGCCAGAAAGCTGCCGCCGTAAGCTTTCCAGATCCTCCGAGAACGAGCCGATCTGACATCGGACGCGCCTCCACGCGCCGCCTGAAGGGAGCGACTCGTCACCGTCGTTTTTGTATTTTCCGGCCACCTTCGATCTCTTCTGACGGCCACCTCCGGCGAGTGGGTACTTTTCAGGCTGAGATCTTTCCAACGCCAGTGGTCACTTCCTGATCTGACATCGTTTGGGTTGTTTTCTGTTTTATATCTACCGGTAATTCGGGGTTTGTACTGGAAGTTAAGATCCGATCGTTGGATCGACGATCCGAACATTTCGGATTGTTGCTCTCGATTATACGAGCATTTTGGTATATATATCCATCGTTGAAAGTATCTGGTTGTGGGGCCCAATTTTTGGTAGTGGGGCCCGATTTTCGTTGTGGGGCCTGCTTGTCTCGTTAAGCATATCAGCAAGTTCCGAAGCCGATCGTCGCTGTGATCCTTGAGATGTTGCTTACCAGAGGATCTTTCTTTGAGAGGTTTGGAGATCGTTGGAGCTCGGTATGTGATTATTATCGTTTTGGGGATGTAAACGATAGAATTGGAAAGTTTTGGATATAATTGTAAATTTTGGCTTTTAGGGGTTAAATAGTAATATTTAAGAATTGTAGGACTATTTGGGCATATTAGGAAAGTTTATGGGTTAAATCGTAATTTTGGATAATTGAGGGACCTGATCGTAATTTTACATTTTTCAGATTCTTGGCGAGGATATAGATTTATTATGGGCTTTTGCGTGGATAGAGGTAAGTACACTCTGTGGTGATTCTCTTAACATAATTGTTTGATGATTGATGGTTGTTATGAGAGTCGATATATATATATATATAAATATATTGGTATAATTATATATATTTTGTTATATATATTTACATATTTGTGAGATATTATATTGAGATATTAAAAGCATGATAAATATGAAATCATGATTGTTGAGATGAGATTGATGGATTGGATGTGAGATGTGATTGTATTGGATGATGTGTGTTGTTGTGTTATGCAGCCGGGTTTTGTATAATAGTGGTCGGATTTGAGATGATGTGATGATACATCAGATGGTATGAGATGATCAAAACCTTGGGAGTTGTGATGAGGTACTCTCCCATTGGTTTTTGATTTGGGGGTATACGGGGACTCCCCCATTGGTTATATTTCACTCACATTATGCGAGTTGATATGGTTGGAAACCTTGGGAGTTGTGATGAGGTACTCTCCCATTGGTTTCAATCCTCTGTTATACTAAACCCGGATTAGCAACCATGTTTGATGGATGTTTGTATTGTTGTGGGATGATTGTATGAGATGATATTATAATATATGCTATTTTCATATATTATATTATATTTTATATATATATATATATATATATATATATATATATATATATATATATATTATATCATATATATATAACCCTATTTTGTTGGTGAGGTCATGTTGAGAGAATGAGTGCATACTTGCTGAGATTTTTAAGCTCACCCCCCTCTTCCCCCAAACATTCCAGGTAGTTCGCGAGCATAGCAAGAGCAGTACCAGATTTGGATCCACGTGCCACAGTGGTATTTTCGGGTTGGTCCAGACATTCTAGTCGTCATTTGCATATTATTAAGACTTGTGTTGTAAATCTTATAATTGATGTATAATTTTGGGATTTGTAATCTATGATGTAATTTTGTGACATTTGTTTGGTTGGGTTGACATATAGAATGCTCGAGCTGAAGTTGATCGCGGACCTCTTTCTAGGGTTGGGCCCGCCCTAGGGAGGGGGTCGTGACAATCATATAAAATCATTTATACTTAAAACTTTTCTGAAAACATATGGAAACTGATACTTTTCTTTTAACTGAAACACATTTTTCTGAAAACTTTCTAAAAAGGTAACTCTGGTGCTATAGAAAAACTGGACGCATGGGGGCTTAATGTATCGCCGTCCCCCCTTACGCCTAACTGGAGCCAGAAATGTAAATCTATGACTTTGTGGCGCTACGTATCGCCGTCCCCCAAAGCATGCCACTACTATCTCTGAAACTGGTGGTCTTGGGGTGTTACGTATTGTCGTCCCCCAAGCCACAAACAATAACTGGGGGTGCGGATCTATGCTACCCTCCAAGATCTGAAACTATGGTCTATGGGCGTTACGTATCGCCGTCCCCTAGCCCTGATCCACGTGTGCACACGATCTATGTCTGTCAATTCCATAAGTAAGAGCTGATGTGGGTTTTTCCCCCATGCCTTGAAAAATATAAAAAATAATGCTGATAAACTTTTAAAACTTTTAAATCAAATCTCATTTGACATGTAACTGAAAATTAAACAAGGCTAACACCCTAAAAATTTTAAAATAAGTCTTGAAATAGATTTTAATCTGAAATGAGTGAATATAAATTCAACTTGCAAAAAGAAAAATAAATCTCCATTCACAGATTTGAAGTCCAGCTAAGTTCCCTTCACGTTGCTGGGGCGAGCGCTGCTAATGTCGAGTATCTATAAAGAATATACAGAGTTAGAATCAGTAGTTATAAAATACGATTCATAATTACATAAAATTCCTTAACCTAATTGGATTATCCCATTATAACCCTTCTATTCCTCAAATAAATTGTAAAACAATATCTAAGCTTGGTTACGCATCGCATTTCCTAAAGAAAATTCTGATTTTTGGTTGTCGCGACGAGCTCTAACGCTAAGTTCTTGTTCTTCTTTGTCTCGTCGGCGTTGCGACACAAGCTAGGCGTCGTGACGCGTCGTCGTTTTCCAGGGGCAGACTGCCCACACTTGTTCCCAAATTCTATTTTATTTCCACAAAACAACTTCAAATCATGAATTACCATCACAAAACACTCTAAATCATCTCATCTTCGCCCAAAATTCATCATTCATTCATATTCCTCAACTTAAGAAAACAAGACATAAACATCACACCTACATCAACTCCTTTACAAACAATCATCCAAACTCCATCCTTATTACTTGGGGGTTTGGATTTACCACTATATCGTCCATGTATACCTCTATAAAATCGGTGATCATGTCATAGAAAATTAAATTCATGGCCTTTTGGTATGTTGCTCTTGTATTTTTTAGGCCGAATGACATGACTACCCGCTCAAAACATCCTAAAGCCCCTGGATATTTGAAGGTAGTTTTATAGATATCATCATTTGAAATATAAATTTAATTATATCCTGAGTATCCATCCATAAAAGAGTATACCTTATATCCAGTAGTTGAATCTACCAAAGAGTCTGCAGTAGGCACAAGGCATTCATTTTTGGGTGTCGCTAAATTTAAGTTCTTAAAGTCAATACATATTCTCAAATTACCATTCTTTTTCATATTGGAACGATGTTGGACAACCATTCTACGTATCTGGTCATTCTAATGAATTTTATCCTCTAATAAGCGTTCAATTTCCTTTTTGATTTCAGGCAAGATGTTAAGAGAGAACCTTCTAGATAGTTGTTTATATGGTTTATAATTCGGCTTAATAGGTAGTGTTTGTTTTACTAAATTTCTATCTAAATAGGGCATTTCCTCATAGTCCCATGCAAAACAAACTTTATAATATTTTAAAGTAGAGATGAGTTTATTATTTACCTCTTCATCTAGCATCTGACTAACGTAGGTAAGGCGATTATCCCCCTCATCTCCCAGGTTAAGTTTTTCTAATGGATCTTGTACTTTTGTAAAACCCATTTTCTGATGCTCGTCTAGCTTACCCCAAGTCTTTAATATATCATCCAGATCTTCTTTCTTTGAGATAGTAAATCTTACAAGCCTCTTCTTCTATCTGGTACTCGACATGTCGCACCTCTAATTTTTCTTTAAGGCCAAAATCGCGGCCTGCTAACAAAATTATACTTCATTTTCTTAATAATGAGCCATAAATTATGCTCGACATGCTGCGAGTGCTCCATATTCCTCAAGTATCTTTGCTACCATCATTCGCTCTGTTGGATTTTCGACCAATTATTGGCTCTTCAAAGACTGAAATGTTTGGCCTCATTCATATGAATCGATCTGTTATGAATTCACCAGAACATAGCTCGTCATTTTGTACAACGACAATGATATCTTCTCCTTCATTTACCATTAGACCAGTCCATGGTTTCCTTTATACATATAGTATTCTGCAGAATTTATTTTCACTGTGAACTGTCTGCTACCTGAGTGTACTATTTCATCTTCATCATTCTAGTTCCAAAAGACTAAACACTGATAGAGAGAGGAATGAATGCAGTGGCTCTCATGAATCTAGTATCATCCTAGGAGTACCAAACTCATCCTATGAGTACATTATAGCTCGTAGGTCCATCAATGACGAAGAACACGGTTGTTCTAGTTGTCATTCCAGTCTGTATATCTAGCGAAACAACCCATCTTGCCGTCATGGCGCCCCCATTGAAGCTTGTTAAAACAACTTCTGTTGGGATGAGATATGCTTCTGACTTTGCAAACTTCTTTAGCATTCGTAGTGGGATGACATTGATGGCTGCTCCATTATCGATTAATACTTTGGAAACATGCACGTCGTTCATGGTTGTCTTTACATATAACGGCCTGAGATATTTTTCCATTTGTTGCAGGGGACTTTGAAATATCACCTTCTAGACCGACTCTATTTCTATTTTTTACTTGCTCTTGTCATCATCTATCGCTTTTGACCAGGACAACAAAAATGTCTTCCACTCTCTCTTTGGGTTTGTCTACACCTCAGCCCAAAGGCGGTAGGGGTGGCGTACTGCTAGATGAAGCCCCACTATCAAAACTTCTGACTAGTGTAGCATGTGGTACTCTTCGTCTTAGCTTGGGGCTTACCATACAATATATAGTATTGAAAATGTCTTGTGTCTTCTCCCAAGGTGCCTACTGAAAATTCATAGGTATCATAAATATTCCCAAAAACCTGCAAGATTGAGTGTTCATGCTTTGTATATTTTATTATGCCTCACAAAAGTATTCCGAGTAAGAGAAATTGACAATTACTTTGACTTTAAATCGGTGCCAGGATTCCCAATGATCGCCTATGCCGTGAAGTAATCTAAACTCGACATAACACTGTGAGTGGAGTAATTAGTTTTAGAATTTATTTATTTCAGTCACTTCTTGATGATTTCATGATTTTACGATTTATATTTCATTTACTTGATTAATGTTTTTATACTATTTAAGAAAAACTATAAGGTATTTATAAGATTTGCGATTTCAAGTACAACGAGTTTTGTTGAGATTGATATCAAAAGTGTTTTGAGCAATGTAATTGATTCCGATACATATGATTTATATTTTGATTTTGGAATTGACGGATATAGCAGACATGTGCACATGTAGTTTTAGGACTTGGGGAACGATGCTACATGACGCCCCTAGATCCTAGTTTCAGGGCCAAGATGACAACATTGATTCGCGTTCCTGAATCTAGGATCGATGACTTGGGGGATGACGATACGTAATGCCCCAAGACACTAGTTTAGGCGTATAGAGGGACGACAATGCGTAACGCCGTCATGTGTCAGGATTTATACAAATTCTTCTGTTACTTGAGATTTCATATTTTGATACCATGATTTCTACAGAGATTTTGAGAACGAACCTAGTTTATATTTTTATGAGTTCAGAAGCAGTTCTTACAACACTGTTGATTTTGATACAAATTTACTAATATTTTTTTTACTTTCTTATAGCTCCACTCACTAAGTTTGTTAGGACTCACCCTCACTATAATTTTGCAAAATCTTCTAGCTAGTGAGCCACATGTTAATTTTTGAGACATGGATCTTAGACAAGAGTAGCATTGCAGTCACTAGTTGGGTCAGTGCACTATATCAGGCCTACATTCATATAGAATGTAGTTTTTATTTTGATGTATATTAGTTGCATTATAGTTTGTTGTGTTTTGTAATAGGTTAACTAGTGTGTGTATATAATATGGTTCATACATTATGTTGATCCTATGAGTTGTGTGTACATAAAGATGTGTTATATGATTGTTGACATATAAGTAATGTATTTTAATAGTGACAGTTAGAGGCTTAGGTAACAGTGAAATTTTTTGCCTGCCAGTAACCTCTCTGGATTGGGGATATTACAGTTTTGAATATCTCAAGGAAAGTCTCAGCCCATTCATTCGGCTATTGCCTCAAGTTGGCTAGATCGGTCAAGATAACTTCTGACTCAGTCTTGTAAAACTGTGCATGGAAAAGTTGTTTCATTTAGTACCAGTTTTCCATCGAGTTCGGTGGTAAATTAATAAAACAAGAGAAAGTAATTCCTGATAAAGAACTATGGATCACCTTAATTTGTAAAAATCATTCATCTCTCCACATTGGAGAGTGAACCTCCCTATGTTTTTTACAGTGGATATTTCTCATCATCCCGTGAATATAGAATTCAGGAATTTTATAGTACCTCGGTCATGGGTAAGCCAAATCAATCCAATCGGGATATTAATTTTTTATATCTAGGTTGTATCGGTCTTACTCCGAAACTAAATTGGTTCTGAAGAATCTCAATCATTTGTTTTCTTAACATGGCATTACCATCAAATGGCACTCCGGTTGGTGGTTAGGGCCCATAAATGAGCATATTGTTGTATTGGTGTTGCCTTTGCTTGCCTTGGGGCACTACTCCTTCATGTTGGGCCACATTAACTGGCGGATTCCCTCCATTTGGCCTAAACTTTGGCCATTACTGATAGGAGGTGTCCCTCTACGGGGTGCTCCAACGATAGGTGCCACACGTGATGGCATACTATTCTTGGTCCAGTATTCTAACCCTCAACCAGGGATCGCACATTTGGCTGATTCTGATTTTGGTCATTGTTACCCCCCACAAGTAACACGTTAGGTAGTGCAAAACCTCTTTGGGGAGGGAACCCCATGTTGTGGTGTGCTACTTATAGCAACCGCTATGAACGTGCATTGTATCCTTCAACTACCTAGCCATGTTTGTGCAACTGCTCCTTGATTCGGGTGTTGCTTTGGCTGGTTGAGACTATTTGACTACTTGACTGATTAAGTGTTTTGATTGTTTGACTGATTGGACGATTTAGGTGCTAAATCGATAGGGCGGGGTATTGCCATTTTTTGGTGGTCAACAAATTGTATTTTATCATTGTCAAAAACTCAAGTGCCCGAGGTTTGGTATCTTTTCCCTTTAAAAAAATGCAAGCAAATATCGGAGGTTTTGGTATTTTTTTTAAAAAATATTCCAGTCCGTACAAATATGGAGAAAGACATGGAAGAAGCAATATCATATTCAATTTTGAAAAGCAAGCCTCCTTTATCATTGGACAATTGACACTATAAATACTAATACTTCAACAAGTCTTTCCTTTTCTCCCATAATTTCTTCTTCTCTTTTTCTCTTCGCAAGTAAGTATCTTCAATTTCTTTTCGATTAAATGGTTCCACAACGTCGTTTTGCTCAATCAGGAAAGACGAAACTTGCTTTTGCTATTTTTTTTAATCTTTAATTAAAAGTTGTTTAGATTGTGTCAATAATAAATTCTTGATTATCAGCAACTTTGTAGCTGAAGATTTTAACTTTAATTCTGAATGCACTGAATTTGTGAGTGTTTAGGAGGTAACTAGAAAAGATATAGAGATTCTAAATTAAGTTATTTCTAGTTTATTAATAGTAAATTTTTGAATTGCGACCGAAATGTTTTGATATTATTATTGCATTGCAGGTAATTTGATATTTATATGATGGGTGATAATTTCCAGATCACTTGTCCATCCAATGGAGTGCGTACTGTGGTTTTAGTTGGCCGTACCGGCAATGGCAAAAGTGCGACTGGTAATAGTATTCTCGGAAGAAGAGCCTTCAAGTCCAGGGTTAGCTCATCTGGTGTTACTAAATCCTGTGAAATGCACAGTACCACGCTCAAAGATGGCCAAATTATTAATGTCATTGATACCCCCGGTAATGTTATTGTCTAATGTTCCATTTCCATGCTTGTTGAATGTTTTGTTAGTAAGTAAACTGATGTTATGAGCCATTGCAGGACTTTTTGATTTTTCTGCTGATTCTGAGTTTGTTGGCAAGGAAATTGTCAAATGTATTGAAATGGCCAAGGACGGTATCCACGCAATCCTTGTAGTTTTCTCAGTTAGAACCCGCTTTTCTCGAGAGGAAGAATCTGCAATAAGCAGCTTGCAGACTTTGTTTGGAAGCAAAATTATCGACTACATGATTGTCGTCTTCACTGGAGGGGACGAACTTGAAGAAAATGAGAAAACATTTGAAGATTATTTGGGTGAAGAGTGTCCAAAGCCTTTAAAGGTTTATTTCTGAACTATTATAGAGTTTGATAATTTGAGTAATCATTTTGATCAAGTAGTTTTGGTTGGTCCATTTGTGAAGTTTTAACAAGATATGAAATTCTCTTGAAGTCCTTGTGGATCTGGATTCTTTTCACTGGACTGTATGCCCCAGATTATATTTTATTTGGATTTTTTTTTTTCTGCTGAACTAAGTATTTTGATCTTTAAATTTGGTGGATCTAGATGTTTATTATAAGTGGTCAAACCACAAATAGTATGGAATTTATTATAAAGTTTTTGAAATTAACTCAGATTTTGTTCCCTGAATGTCCTCAAACTTTCAATGACATTATAAAAGGGGCTAACATTTGCTATTTTTCCCCATTCATTTTTATCTACTTTTAGGAAATTATTCTACAAAGTGAAAATGGGTGTGTGCTTTTTGATAACAAGACTAAAGATGAAACCAAGAGAACTGAGCAGGTTGGGAAGCTCCTCTCTCTGGTTGACTCGGTCATTTTAAAAAATGGCGGGCAACCCTATACAGATGAAATCTTTGCTATGATGAAGGTGACTTCATAATTGTGCTGTTTTTCTCTAAGTATATATATCATGAAAAAAAAAATTTTATAATTTACAGTTTATATTAAAATTTTGGTATGAAAAAGGGTGCTACTGAACTCCATGATCAACAGGTTGAGGTTGATTCTCTCAAGGGATATTCAAAACGAGATATTTCAGAGCTGAAGAAGCAGATGCATAGCTCATATGAAGAGCAACTCAAACAAATTAGTCAGATGGTATTCTTGATACTTCTTGTTTTGACGTGAAATTATGACTTGCATATGTGTTCATTTCTCAGACTTGATAATCATATTCTTAAATTTTGTAATTAACTACAAAGTGGGTAAAGAGTAAAGGTAAATGGCAATGATATTCTATATTGTGAGATTACGAAGGGGTTACTTTGTGCCTCTATGTACTTAGCCCTATATTGTTGGAGATGGCCATATCATAAGATTAAATTTTTGGAGACACTTACTAAGCAATCTGTAAATCAGTGGTTGTGTTTTGAAAACTATAACTAGTTGAACTTACCTTGAAGATTGTCCGACTCTCGTATATTGTGTTATCGTTTCTTGATGAATTTAAGTGGGATATAGTAATTTAGATACAGTTTTGTCGCTAGGAATTTTGCTCTTCTGATTCTATAGGAACATTTAAAACGTTATAAGCAAGTTATGCCATACTCATAATTTTGTTGTTAAAAGTGAATTGAACTTTTATATTACAATTACCTAACCCAAGTTTGTATTATACTCTTAATCTCTAAGGCTTATTGACATGTTTTTCTTACTGACATTGATGCTTTTTGATAGACCGAGTCTAAGCTCAAAGAGACTACTACTATGCTCGAACAGCAATTGGCAGCGGAGCAGGCTGCTCGATTGAAGGCAGAAGAGAATGCACAGTTAGCTCAAATGAAGTCAAATGATGAAATTATTAAGCTCAGAGAGAATCTTCATAGAGCTCAGAATGAGAAAAAGGCACTCAGTAACCGTGGAAGAAGAGGAGGGTGACTTTGTTTGACCTAATCACCTGGAGGCACCATATCTATTTTATGTATTTTCCAACAGTTATGTAAGTTATATATTTGGAAACAATATATTGACACCGAATGATGTTTTTATCATGGAGCTGTTTGAAATCTTTTCATGGGATGGTTGAATTAGGTTTGATGCATTTTAGAAATTTCAATTTCTTTTTTGAATAAATGATCTCAAGAACAATTAAGAACCCGTCAAGAGAGTTGCATTAAAAGGATAAATAAAGTTTGATACATGGCAAGAAATAAGTCTCTTTTAAACCTTTGTCAAAGGGAAAACGTGAGAAAGGAAATAGTGCTGACCTCAAACCAAAAAATCAATAAAGAAGTAGTGAAGAAAGAGGAAAAAATGACTAAGAAAATTTATAGCAAGGGAAAACATTATAATCATGAGAGAGAAGATGTAAAGACTGAGGAGTTTCGTCCCATGCAATGTTGGCTAAGTAATTAGTAAATGAATTGACCTCACGGTATGTATGAAAGATCCGAAAATTCATATGAGTGACCATCTGCAAACAATTGAGCCATTTATTCCGAATATTCTAGGGAGGTGTAAAGCGGTGGTTAGAAAAAAAAAAAGATGAATGACTAACATAGATACACATTGAAGCCAAAGATTGTGCCAGCCTCGAGCTTAAGACAGTTCAATCACCAATATGGCTGCCATAATCATAACTAGTGTTAATTTCGAGATATTGACCATAACCTCTGAAATATGAACCCAACCAATAACAGGAGCTCTCCAATAAAAAAATAAAGGTTTTGGGAGCCCTTCCCAAAGAAAAAGAAATACCCAAACCTATGATAATATCTTCATCGTTGCAATAGGGGACATATCCAGGACAGTACTTTACTGAATAAATAATATTAGCTGCACAAGCAGTCTTGAGTTGATTAATGGAAGGTATGGTGTCTCTAAACCAGATGCTATTACGCATCTTTCAAATCTAGTAAAACATAAAATAAACATCCATCGTCCAATATTAGCAAGCTAAGGATAAAGAAAACTGTCTCAATCAGATTTCGAAGCTCCAAGACCGAAGAGGCTGAGGGAGAGGGGAGCTTAAACAGAAGAATAACCAACGCCAAAACTCACTGACACTGACAAAGGAACAAGTCACGAACAAATGGTCAGAGTCTTCATAGAAGGAGTTAGAATTGCAAAGACTACAAGTCGAGAACATAATCACCCCACGAGACCAGGGCTGAAGGAATGAAGTTCCTCAAAACCAAAGAACACCAGGGCTGATAGGTATGATGAACAAAAACATAATCATAACTTGTTCGAAGGGTTAGGTCTCCATCTCCAGAGGTAACCTAGATTAATCTGTCTGAACACTCGACCTTGGGAAGTACAATGTCCTCAACAATGTAGTGCAAAGCAGAGAAGAGAGCAAATAAAGACATAGGAATATCCAGATGTCCATTCTTAATAAAATCAGCTATTGTACGAGGGAGATTGAGATTATAGAGATCAGCTTGATTCAAGATAGGAGAAGTCCCCCAATAGTCAAATCCAAAATTAATCTTGGAGTCATCACCAATAATCCACCTAGAACCTGCCAAACACAAAGGCAAAACAGACCCAAAAACCCGCCCAGAGAGAAGAATTTATAATTTCAGTTTCTTCTCTTCAATACCATCATCTTGGATGATAATTTATGGATGACAAAATTGTTAGACAATTATGACCCATAGCGTCACTATTTGTAAAAGACATTGTGATTTTTGTACAAATTAATTATGTAACTAAGGAAATTGCTATTTTATCATTTTGTGATTAGATTACTTGAATATATAAATGATAAAAGTCTTTATGATTAGTTCCGGAATATAAGATATGAGACAGTATCAATCCACGAAGGTTTAATCATTAAATATCCCTAATCGTAGTATTATCGAGACTGAACATCGATAATGCGGAATAGACTAGTATTGCACTTGTGCGCGTTGTAGGAGCATAACGACATAGTTCTCATATATTTAAGTATTGGATACTTATGCAAGTGTGATAGGAGGTTGTGTTTACCGATGGTACGGGAACAACTTCTCTCTGGATAGACCCCTCGGAGTCCAATTGGTAGTATGACTATGTGTCTATGGGAATCCGAATCAAGGTATGTGTATTTGGTCTTAACCTGAGACTTGCATCGCTAGTACTTGCGACAATCAATACACTTTGGTTTTGGTCGTCCGAGACTTTAACAGGTTCTGTGTACGCCTCTTCTGGGTTTATTGGGAATCGTAGTGTATTGGGTGTGATGTCAAGATGTAAGTATCACTTCAGTCATATGGAGATGATGATCATGCAGGGATACAGAACTGGTACTCTAATGTGTTGCAACCATCAGGATAATATGATAAGGTCATGATTATCCGATTAAAGAGACTAGTTGCTTGTGATCTGATATATGCTTCGTACAAGGCAGACACTATTCCAGCCTTAGGCCTTGCATGTGACATCCGATACTGGATCGCAATACGCCATACTACGTATACTACACCTGACAAAGATTATATATTCCTTAAAAGAATAATTTTGGAGAATTAGGTAGGCACGGTGCTTTGCTAGAAGCCAACCATGTCTTGTAAATCGGTAAGAACGTGGTACCGGGTACGCACGTATTCGGATAGTCCGACGATCGGATTTACTGCCAACAGGGATCTCATGGGTCGCTTCTCGAAGATTCACCGATAACGTATGACTCAAACAGAATTAATCTGGGATTAATTGTAAGAGAGAAAAAAAATTGGTTTAGGATTAATTACGGTGAGAATTTATCTGGTATAAAATTCAATTAATAGAGAGAGAACGATTAATTTGGAATTAATCGATTATAATAGTATATTCGATATATTAAATGAAATTACATTTCATAGCGGAATTAAAATTGGATTTTAATTCGGGCGAACGAATTAATTTAGAATTAATTCGCGAGCGACTTTCGTAATAATTTTGCAATGCATTATTATTTAATTAAATTTGATTTAATTAAGTCGCAACGGAAAATTCGTTAATTCGGAATTAACGAACCTGAGCCCGAAATGTGTTTTGTGGGCCCACTTGGATTTTGAATTTAAAGTGGGGCCCACAATTCACATCACCTAGTCAACTTTATCAAATTTTAGTTGATGGAAGTTGTTAGTTGGTGTAGATTTGGTTGATTACTTGTCTTACACTTTTTGTCATTTTGAATGACTTTTACCAACTTTGGATTTTGGTATATGGAATTGATTGTTGGAAAATCAAAACCAAGTCAACACAAATCACTTACTCTCTCTTTTTCTCACATTGGCCGAATCTCTCTCTCTCCCTCTAAACCTCTATTGTCGTGAGCTTTGAGATCATAGTTCTTGATTTTTGCTTCAAAAATCTTGCATGCTAGGACATCAAAGAGTCTACAAAGGTGATAGAGAAGCATCTTCTTGAGTTTGGAATTCAAAAGATCAAGCTCGGAGCTCAACATACAATCAAATGAGGACTTGGATCTCTACACAAAAGCTTGGAATTATTGTTATCTATGCATCCATATAACCGATCATTGTAAGTATTTTTCCGCAATCTTACTTCGAGTATTCACATGTTTTATGCTTAAATAGATCATTGGCATGTTCTTAGAGAACCTAACAAAAATTCCGGGATAAATCAATTAAATAAGTTTTCCATGGCATGAATGGTTAGATTTGTTTGATTTAAATGGTAGAAGTTATCAAAATGTATGTTAGTCTTGTAAGATGATTTTTTTTTTAATTGAGCCTACTGGTAATCTAATCTCCACCCACTCATGTTAATGGGCGGAATTTCATATTTTTTATTTTCAATGTAAGAAATTTTACCAACTCAACTAATTAATATCCTGAGGATCTTAAAATAATTTTTGAGTATAAACTTTGATAGTTAAAGAAACTATAAATCACACTCGAGTTTATAGTTACCAATACAAACCCATGTTGCATAACATGATTAGTAAAAGGGAAAATAAAATTTCTATTCTCATTAATTGTATTGATTTTTTTTCTTATTTTCAGTCTCTTAATTATATCGCATGTAAATAGGTTTGTATAAATAATTTCCATGTGAATAATGTATGTATTGTTAGCGACATAGTCGCGTATTAGATTTTGATGATGCAACGAGAGCGAAGTCTTCGACGCGCAAATGCAACACAATACAAAAAGATGTCGAAGCACAACGTGGTGAAGAGCGAGAATATGAATACTTACGACAAATCGAGATAATCTTGCGAAGTCTTAGCTTAGGGCTCTAATTGTAATGTGAATTGTATATTCAAATGTCTAAGCTCATATAAAACATGCACATTCACTTAGATGTATTAGGTTCATGTACAAAATGCATTAAAATCTCCATATCTTCATTTGGTACTGAGACCGGTATACCGGTCCCTTACCGATGTCCATACCAGTGAGATGCTCTGTTTTGCGCACACACTGGAACCGGCACGGACCTTACCGGTCTCCATACCGGTCACCATACCGGTGGACCTGAGTATTGCAAGGCTACTGGAACCGGCACAAACCAAACCGGTCTTCATACCGGTCTCATATCGGTGAGTCCAACGGTTAGTTCCCTTAGTGGAACTGGCATGACCTAAATCGGTCAACATACCGGTGACCTAACCGGTCTAGCTCTTCATTATGCACACTCTCTAGAACCGGCACAGACCATACTGGTCCTCATACCGGTGACCATACCGATTTAACGGCTGGATTCTACCAACAGCTATATTATCGTTGGAGACCGGCATACCGATCAGCAGAGATCGGCATACCGGTCTCAGCAATGTCTATTGGGGATGCTTTTCATTTTCTATATAAATGAACCCCAACTCTTTTTGCCAAGATTAGAGAACATACATACAATCTTCATACACATTCTCTAACGCAAAAACAAGAGAGTTATCACACCTTCATAATCAAACACTCTCAAGCTCACACACTACACCTTCTATACATTTAGTAGTGAGTGACACGCTCAAAAAAATGATCTTTTACTCCCTAGTATAAGAGTGTCGAAGTAATAAAATAACCCGATGAGTCCGGGGTTGATCCACAAAGAAGAGATTTAACAAAATAGAATAATGAACAGTGCGGAAATGAAAAGTTTTCTTTGTTGAAGTAGTTGGAGGATTTTAGGTTGGAATACAAAAATAGAAGGAAATGATTGAGTTAGGGGATCCACTTTTAGTCTTTTAAACATTTAGAAAGCTCATTTTATCATAATTTATAAATTTCCATTTTTACCTACTTAATCTTATTACAGGAATTAATTATGCCAATAAAAAGAACAAGCCATAAAAGCGGTAGTCATTTCTGTCAATAATTAGTCCTACTAGAGTCCTACCAAGGTACTAAGCATGCCAAAAACATAGAAACCAGCCATAGAGGCGGTGATACCGTTTGTCTACAACAAGTCCTACCAAGGTACTTAATTATGCAAAAATCGTATAAAACCAGCCATATAGGCGGTGGAAAGATAAAACCGACCATAAAGGCGGTAGAAAGATAAAACCAGCCATAAAGGCGGTAGAAAGATAAAACCAGCCATAAAGGCGGTAGAAAGATTGTCAATAATTAATCTAGAATTAAATCAAATTTTAATCATTAGATTTCAATTTATTTATTATAATAGAAGCGAGTTTAATCTATGTTTCCATTATAAAAGCTTCACCCTACCCCCAACAGAAAAGAAATTAACTACTCATTTTGTAATAAAACACACTCGTACTTTTATTATTGAAAGAAAAAGACATTACAAAAAGCTTTAAGTAAATAAACAAACAAGACTCTCTCCAAGATTTACAGAGGAATCAAGAAAGAAAGTATGAAAATTTCTAATGCCGGACGCTCCTATTTATAGGCAACTTGGCCACCCAAACCAGCGAATGCATGTTGTGGACACATGTCAGAGAATGGTGAAGCCATGTTGGGGACTCGTGTAAGATAATAGTGAAGCCACGTTGTAGGACACGTGTCATGATACAAAGGTTCCACGTGTCACGACGTGTTTGCAGAATTTACGACGTGCTTACAGAATTTACGACGTGCTTGCAGAATTTACGACGTGCTTGCAAAATTTACGTTTTTTTATTTTTTTTTTCATGTCTGATTTGTCCCGTCGAGCTTCCGAGCAGTATTTATCCTGACAAAAACATAAAATAACACAGTAAAAGCACTCAAAGCATAACTTTAAAATATTATTTCACAAATGTGTCAATTTAAGGGGATTAATGAAACTATAAGTGTAAAATGATTAACTTATCGTCTAATAAATATGTACTTTTTAGTATTTATCAGTGAGCTTAGAACACTTGGATATCCAACTCACACAATCTTCTTTATCATTGTGAGTATCCAAGTGTGTTTCAAATCTTCTTTATCAAAAACACTTATGATTTGTGAAATCCCATCGTTTGGGTAAATTGTAAAGGTTGTGAGTGCGCCTACGTAAAAAACTCATTGTAAAGGTTTGGAGTGAACCTAGTCACTAAAATTCTTGGTTGCGGGTGAGCCACGGAAACTCACTTTTAGTGGAAATCTTCAAGCGCAGCTTAAGGGAGTGGACGTAGGCACGTTTGGTCGAACCACTGTAAATCTCAATGTTGTTTTCTCTATCTTATACTTTTACTTATTGCAAGTTTATTTATATTTATGTGTGTTGAATAGAAAACTTGCATATAGGTTATTTATTGAAATAGAGAAAATTAACCTAAGTGCTTATTTGGTAATAAGAGCTAAAATCGGCAAAGATTTATTAATTCCGCATTTATAGGCGATAACCCAATTCGCCCCCTCTTTTGGGAATATAGTATTGTTGTCGCAAGTGCTTGTAGGTAATTTCAGTTTGTATCAGAGCGAGGTATTCTCTACAAGACTTAACCATCCGAGAATAGATCATGGCACTACAAGCAACTCATCAAATCTTGCCGAAGGATTTTCAACAACTAGACCTCCGTTTTACACCGGAACGGAATACAATTATTGGAAAATGAGGATGTTGAATTATCTTCTTGTCGTTGATCCGCAATCCTATTTGGTAATTACACAGGGTACAAAAGTGCCAACGAAGAAATCCTAGTTGGAGTTATGAAATGATGAAGTTCATCCGACATAGAGCAAAGCATTATGCAAACTGCTTGCTCATCATCATCGACTTGTTTCTTACAAGCATCAAATGTATTTTTGTTAGCATCTTCTGCGGGTTCAGAGGGAAATGGTCTTTCAAGAACATAGAAAATCTTTTCTTGTCGTTAGTCAATTTTAAGGTTTCTAAACCAGTCATTGTAGTTGTCCCCTTTGAGCTTATACTCATCAAGGATGGAACGAAGTGATACTCTGTTTTTCATTTGAATGTTTGTGAAATATTTTAACCCAGCTGTTAAAAGAGAATGTTAAAATTAGAAATATGTTTTCATTAATGTTTCATAATAACATGGGCTTTTAATATTATGAAGTTTCTCCCCACTCAATTGTTTTAAAATTTTAAGCAAATCGCATCAACCCCAATATGATGGATTTCTTGTGGGCAATGATCTCATTATCATCATTTCATAACTCCAATTAGGTCCAATCGTTATAAAATACGATAATTAGGTAGGTTCCCAACCAATTTATGATATAAATCACAATTCCTTTATCATTGGGTTGGGCAATCAAACATGCCATAGCTTATGCTAGTGCTTGTGGACACTCAATCTTTACGACTAAGTTATAAGACCACGCCTAAAGGTCGCTGCGTCTTATGACTCAGAAAAGTCAAACCATTGTCAATAGTAAGATTTAGGGACAAATTGGTATTGGTCAGTCTGGTAAAGCCTAGTTCTACCAATACGGTTTAAGCCCTTTGGGTCTATATTTTACAATGGGAGGTAAAATTTTAGACTTAAATTATTATTGAGGATTTTAGCAAGTTTAAGTGAATAATTGTCAAATGGATTCCTCCATTGAAAATTCCCCAAAATGAGGGTGGAGCGAACTCTCTTAAATACCCTTACCTCTTAGGCTCTTATTGCCTTGGTGACAGGAATAAACAATAGATCCTCCAAATTAGTCCAACATTTTAAATATGCTTTAAGGTAAGCTTTGAGTAAATGATTATCTAGATGTCTTCACAGCTTTTCTTTTTGGCTATAAAAAGGTAGTGAGTGAAGGAAGACACAAAATCATTATCTAACTCTAGTAATACCTTTGGTTAGATTAACTTTAGTTTGGAAAGTTTTATTAACACCTTGGTCTCACCCCACTTGTATCTTTTATAATGTCTTTTATTATAAACAAATTATTTATATTTATTAGCCTTAAAGGTAATAAATCTCTAAGTTCATCATGGAATAATTACTTAGCTAAGGGATAAGTAATACATTCTCTATTTCCTTAGACAGTCTCTAGATGCTTGCACCCTAAAATAATCATGCCAATTCTAATCATACATAGAATCATCAAGCCTATGAGTTTTAATATGTTGAAATTATTTTAGGCATTAAATAACTTTGATTAATATTTAATTATGATATTGCATTTTATTTTATTCAAATAAATTTACTATTCACATTACTATTCACATTTTTTACAAATGCGTGAATTTTAAATACAATTTCACAATTCAAATCTTAACCAAATCATGCAAAACTTGTGCCTAAAATTAAGGGTGTTAGCTTTCCAACGAGCTTTTACACACCCAATTTCGAGTTCAAATGAGAGAGAACTAATCAAAACAAAAACGGTGCGCTGATACCACTGTTGGGAAGCGGCCGCGAGTGCGCAATGGAAAATTAAAGAAAAATTATGATGACGCTATCCCTTTTGCCCAAGACTCATTTGTTTTGATTATTCTACAAGCCTAGGCATGTTACTATATATTCTAAGCATAAAAATCTCATAAAACATGCAAAGAACATAAACCTAAACATGCTAACTATCATAAGAACTCTAATTAAAATAAAGAAAGAAAAAAACTTACTTGAACCGAAGACTCCTCCAGTCCACCCTCCAATCTACAAGCTTTTCTCGAACTCAGCAAGCTCTTCCACGTTCCAAAGAGCTACCCAAGTGTGTGGCCTCGAAAGGTGTACACACCAAAGCCAAAACTCAACGGCAAGACTACGCCTTGAGTGCACGGGTATTTTGCCCTTGGTGCTAGCCTAGGTAAATACCTCAAAATTTTTAACTTGAGGTTCCTCTAGTCAATTAGACTTAAGGATCCTCAAAATCAGTGGCTTACTCTTTAAACTTTAGAGTTGCTCACTTATATAAACCCAAGATATGAAAGGTTTTGGTGTAAAAAAATTGTAAAGAATTCTTTGGGTTTATATAGGTGCTCCAAAGACAACAAAGTTTTAAGAATCCGATGTGGGATAAATGCTAATTTAATCTCAGCCATTGGATCTTAATTTAGTGGTTTAATGAGATTATAAAACCATAATAAGAGTTTGGGCCAAATTGGAAAACAAATAACAAATAAATAAAATAATAATAAAAAATGGGGCGCATCTGCGCTCCCTTTTTTTATTTTTTATTTATTTATTTATTCCAATTCTCAAAGTACCCCTATCGTCATTCACCAATCCCTAAGCCACTATGGAATCTCATAAATGGTCTGTTCAATAATTAAACACATTGAACCATTTATGAACAATTCCTACAACAATCATATATGCTGTTAAATTTGTATTGTGCACTGTTAACCTTTGATTTCGACATTGTTGTTTGTGACCTTTTGGGTTCCAATTGTAGACAATTCTCTAATTATAGTGTTTGGATGGATGAGGGACATGTCTCTTGGATTGTACCCCAAGGGGACATGTCCTCCAGTTTGTAAGAATGCTCTTATAACCCAAGTGGTGCATGGTAGGGGTATAACCCTTGAAATGGTTACACCTCAAACCAAAGGGTGCCCTTAAGGCACCATTCCATGTCTATTTAATGAGGGTTGTAGTTCATTCTTGAGATCTAGAGAAAAATGGAGAATACACTTGAGTCATAATTTCATTTTTTGTAAGAGAGAGTTGCCCACCATTTCTTAGTTCAAGATCTTGTTAAGGTATGCCCCTTGAACAAGAGGAATACGGGTTATCCTGGGAGAACATTAGCCACAAATCCATAGAGTACCGAGACGAGGCTAATAAGTTTTTAAGGACAGAGATTTATCTCGACTCGGATCACATTTTTCATCACTGTTTCAGGTTCTTCTTTATTTTCAAGTTTTAGGGTTTTGCATTTGATTTTCTGGTTTTGATCTGTTTGAAGCATGTTGTTTTGACGTTTAATGACACTATATGTACAAAAATCTTAAGAACTTATCAATCTAGTGTTGTTAGATAGTAATTTGCATGCTAGGTTAGAACATTTTCAGGAAAATACGGACTGTGCATGAAAAATCCGTAGGGCGTTCGAACGTCCGACGAACGTAAAGGCTTAAATGTGAAATTTCGTAAGAACGTTCAAACACATCTTCAAATGCCACTCGAACGCAAGCCTTATGCCTAAGAACGTTCAAACACGTCTTCAAATGCAACTCGAACATATACCTTCTCACTTAGTTTCTTCAAACGCGTCCTAAATGCAACTCGAACGCAAACTCTCTGGAATCATTCTGTTCTAACGCGTTCTCAAACGCTACACGAACGTGAACTCTCTGGAAACATTTCGTTCGAATGCGTTATCAAACGCAACACGAATGTACACACACTGTACAGTCTCGTTCGAACGTAGATACGAACGTGACACTAACGAATCTGTCCTGGAATTGTTATAAACTGCAAAGACTTAGATTAATTTAAGTGTTAATAATATTAACTTAGTTAATCATATACTGAATCACATTAATCTTGGTAGTATAGATTTAAGTTATTATTAGGTTGTTCAATTATCACAAGCATACACTTAGTGATAAAGTTGAAAACTAATTGTGTGGTGCATACTTGGTTGAGAATTTAAAGTGTAATTTTACACAAGTAATTCCATCCAATCTTGTTTGACACATACACATATATCTACACTTATCGTATATTATTTTGTGACATTGAAAAAGTGAAATACTGAGTTTGAATTGCTAAGAGGTTCTATTGAGAAAGTAGTTAAAGTATATTCTGTCAAAAAGGCGATAAGAGCCTAAGTGTTGGATTCGTAAGGTTTTTCTTAACTATCAAGTTTTTTAAGGTTTCTAAGGTTTATGCATGTTAGACCCAATTTCTGGTTTGATTTGGTTGTGTGCATGTTATTTGATGTTTAACGACACTTATTAAACAACAATCTTAAGAACTTATTGCATTCTAGTGTTGTTAGACTGTAATTCGCATTTTAGGGTAGAAGTTTTCTGGAAAAAATACGAACTGTGCATGAAAAACCCGTAGGGCGTTCGAAAGCCCGACGCACGCGAAGGCAAAAATCTAGAATTTCGTAAGAACGTTCGAACGCGTATTCAAACGCAACTCGAACGCAAGCCTTCTGCCTAAGAACGTTCGAACGCGTCCTAAACGCAACTCGAATGCAAACTCTCTGGAATTATTCCGTTCAAACGCGTTCTCGAACGCAACACGAACGTGAACTATCTGGAACACTTCGTTCGAACGCGTTATCAAACGCAACACGAACGCACATACTGGACAGTCTCGTTCGAACATAGATACGAACGTGACACTAACGAATCTGTCCTGAAATTGTTATAAACTGCAAAGACTTAGATTAATTTAATATTAACTTAGTAAATCATATACTGAAACACATTAAATCTTGGTAGTATAGATTTACGTTATTATTAGGGTGTTCAATTATCACAAGTATACACTTAGTGATAAAGTTGAAACTTATTTATGTGTTGCATAATTGGTTGATTATTTAAAGTGTAATTTTACATAAGTAATTCCATCCAATCTTGTTTGACACATACACATATATCTACACTTATCGTATATTGTTTTGTGACATTGGAAAAATGAAATACTGAGTTTGAATTGCTAAGAGGTTCTATTGAGAAAGTAGTTAAAGGATATTCTGTCAAAAAGGCGATAAGAGCCTAAGTGGTCAGAGACTTAAATGGTTACACCGGACCCCCTCGTCCTCTGGGAATATTCCTGTATTTACTTTTCATAAGAAATATTGGTTGGAAATTCAAGGACTTGTGTTTATTGGTACTATTGTCCAATAGAACAACAAGTGGATACTTGGTATATCACTTGAGACAATATCATTTGTTGGTCGTTGTACAATTTGTCTTTTGTAGACTTATTGATCCTTGTTTGTTTCCAGTTACATATGGCTAGCGGAAACATCATAGTACCGGTCTCTCATGGAGAAAAACCGGAGAGGTTTGGTGAGGAAAACTTCAAACAGTGGCAAAGCAAAATGTTATACTACCTGAAAACTTTGCAGTTGGTTAAGTTCCTCAAATATCCTCCGGATCCTGTGGAGTGTGAATTGGAAACAGCCAAGGAACTACGAGAAGAGACATGGTTGTCTGGAGACTTCCTATGCAAGATCTACCTTTTTGGTGGTCTTGACAATACCATGTACAATGTGTACCAAGGCATGTCTTTTGCGAATATTCTCTAGAATCTCTCGAGAACAAATACAAAACCGAGGATGCCGGACAAAAAAAATTTATTGTGGGTAGATTGATGTCTCAGTTGGGTGAACTATCATTCATGAAATACTGGATGAAGGAATGAAACTCTGTGAGACATTTCAAGTTGCCACCGTAATTGAAAAGTTGCCTCCATCATGGAAGGACTTCATGAGCTATCTGTAACACAAAAAGAAGCAGATGAGCTTTGAAGACCTTAGAGTTCGATTGAGAATCGAAGAGGACAACAGGATGTCTGAGAAGGCCGGCTACAAGACTATGGAGTCTAAGGCCAACATCATTTAGGGTGTAAAGGGTAGCAAGAAGAGAAAGAACAGTAGAGCTAATTCTTCCCAAGCGAACAAGAAGTTCAAGGGGAAGTGCTACAACTGTGAAAAGAGCGGTCATATAACAAAGGACTACAGAAACAATAAGTCTCAGGACAAGGGCAAGAAAAATGAGGCCCATGTCACTGAAGATGAGCAGCTGACTGATGAGATCTCAGAGATGAATCTATCAGTAGTGGTAACTGAAGCCAACTTGGTTGGGAATCCGAGAGAATGATGGGTAGACACTGGGGCTACTCGTCATATATGTGCAGTTAGCAAGAACGAAGTTCTGAAACTTTGGAACTTGCACACACTGATGTGTGTGATATGAATATTGTACAAATAAGAGGCGGTAAAAATACTTTGTCACTTTTATCAATGATAGCACAAGATTCTGTTATGTGTATTTGTTGAGGAGCAAAGATGAAGCTATTGAGAGCTTGATACACTATGAGAACGAAGTTGGAAATCAACTTGGCAAGAAAATCAAGAGAATAAGGAGTGATAGAAGTGGTGAATATGTTTCACCATTCGGTGAATATTGTTCTGTGCACAAAATTATTCACGAAACCACTACTCCTTATTTACCTCAACAAAACGGGATTGTTGAGCACAAAAACCGAATGTTGAAGGAAATGATGACCGTCATGTTGACAAGTTCTGGTTTGCCCCATAACTTGTGGGGGAAGCCTTGCTTTCCGGGAACTGCGTTCTGAACAAGCTTCCTCACAGAAGATTGGACAAGACACCATGTGAGTTGTGGAAATGTTATGTACCTTCCTACAAATAACTGAAAATGTGGGGGTGTCTTGCCAAGATAATGGTTTCTAAACCTAAGAAGGTTAGGACATGACCCAAAACTGTTGATTATATATTCATCGGATATTCTTGCAACAGTAATGAGTATCGATTCTTAGTACACGAGTATGAGATTCCTGACATCAATTCGGATATGATAAATGAGTCAATGAATGCGATATTTTTTGAAGAGATATTTCCTTGTAAGGAAACACAAATAAGAGAGTCTCTCAAAAGAACTATTGATATTGTCAAGGACGGTGATTAGGTTGACCAAGAATCAGATCAATGTGGAAATATTGAGACAATTGAACCTAGACGTAGTAAGCGAGCTATAACATCTTAGTCTTTTGGTCCCGATTTTCTGACATATTTGTTAGAAAATGAGCCTCAAAGCTATAAAGAAGCTATGTCTTCTACGGAGGCACCTTTGTGGAAAGAGGCTATTAACAGTAAGATTGATTTAATCCTACAGAACTATACTTGGGAGTTGGTTGATCTTCCTCCAGATTGTAAGCCGCTGGGCTACAAATGGATATTCAAACGGAAGATGAAAACAGATGGATCAATAGATAAGTACAAGGCAAGACTTGTCATAAAAGGTTATAGACAAAAGGAAGACCTTGATTACTTTGACACCTATTCACCAGTGACTCGTATCACATCGATAAGAATGCTCATAGCCATATGCTCATAGCCATAGCAACTATGGTTGGTCTTGAAATACATCAAATGGATGTAAAGACGACATTCTTGAATGGTGAATTGGATCAAGAGATTTACATGGAACAACCAGAAGGGTTTAGTGTTCCTAGACAAGAACAGAAGGTGTGCAAACTTGTAAAATCCTTATACGGATTAAAACAAGCACCCAAACAATGACATGAGAAAATTGACAAAGAGATGTTGTCAAGTGGGTTTAAAACCAATGAGTGTGATAAGTGTGTGTACACCAAATCAACTCAAAAAGGATATGTCATTGTATGTCTCTATGTAGATGATATGCTAATAATTGGTAACAATCATGAGTTGATTCAGTCTACCAAGAAAGTGTTATCCAGTAAATTTGATATGAAAGATTTGGGAGTAGCTAACCTAACTCTTCATCTATCAAAGAATATTGGCTCAAGCGTATCACAATTAGAGTATTTGAGGATCATCGGAAGTCTGATGTATCTCACGAATTGCACACGAACTGATATCGCTCAAGCTGTGAACATGCTTAGCAGATATACTAGCAATCCATGACATAACCATTGGAAAGCCATAGTAAGAGTTTTGAGGTATGAGAAACTTCAAAATATGGGCTACATTACGAGAGATATCATGTTGTTCTAGATACAGCGATGCTAACTGGATATCTGATATAGTGGATTCCAAATCTACGAGTGGATTTGCTTTCACATTTGGTAATGCAACCGTGTCATGGAAATCCTCGAGGCAAACATGTATTGCCCTGTCTACTATGGAATCAGAGTTCATAGCGTTAGAAAAAACAACGGAAGAAGGAGAATGGCTTTGAAACTTCCTGGAGGATATTCCTAGTTGGCCCAAACCGGTGCCAGCGATAAACATACATTGTGATAGCCAATCGGCTATTGGGAGAGCCCAAAATACAATGTATAATGGTAAGTCTTGACACATATGTCGGAGACATAATACCATAGGTCAACTGCTCTCAAGTGAAATAATATCGATCAATTATGTTGAGTCGAAGGAAACCTAGCGGATCCACTAACTAAGGGTTTACCTCGAGAGCAAGTTGAGAAGTCATCAAGGGGAATGGGCTTGAAGCCTATAAATTAAGAATTGTCACTGTGGAAACCCAACCTAGCTGACTAGAGATCCCAAGATCTAAGTTCAAAAGGGACAACTGAAACTTTGTGCAATTCAAAACAAACACTTAATTTGTGCAATTCAAAACAAGCACTTAAGAGTTTTGTACTATTTCCCATTCCGATAATGACGCAGAGTGCTGTCTTTCAAGGTTAGGATAAGCTAAGGCTTTTAATAATCACTATATTAGGAGATGAGTCCTAATTGGGGTAAAGACAGATTACCTCTTCATAGTAGATCACCTATTTCAAGTAAGAAGTGAGGTCGCTTCCATGGGAAATTTTAAAGGTGAGTTACCCTAAAGTACTTGATGAATCCATGACCGTTGTTCAGGGCCGAAATGAACACAACCGTAGAACGAGAAATGGTTGAAGTAAAGCTGTGTGTTGGTAGTTGTCTTGGTTTACACCAACGGCAGAACAGTTCAAGACTATGGGTCACTGGTTTGCCAAGTAAATCCGACTGTCATTCACTAGGAAAGGTTCAAGGCGAAAGCTACCTATTTCGATGCGGCTTTAGTTCACGGAAACTCTCTCAAGTGTCTGCATGAATATTTAGAGAATTGTGGGGGATTGTAGAAAATTCTCTAATTATTATGTTTGGATGGAGGAGGGACATGTCCCTTGGATGGTACCCCAAGGGGACATGTCCTCCGGTTTGTAAGAATGCTCTTATAACCCAAGTGGTGCATGGTAGGGGTATAACCCTTGAAAGGGTTACACCCCAAACCAAAGGGTTCCCTTAAAGCACCATTCCATGTCTATTTAAGGAGGGTTGTAGTTCATTCTTGAGATCCAGAGAAAAATGGAGAATACACTTGAGTCATAATTTCGTTTTTTGCAAGAGAGAGTTGCCCACCATTTCTTACTTCAAGATCTAGTTAAGGTGTGCCCCTTGAACAAGAGGAATCCGGGTTATCCTAGGAGAACATTAGCCAAAAATCCGTAGAGCACCGAGATGGGACTGATAAGTTCTTAAGGACATAGATTTATCTCGACTCGGATCACAGTTTTCATCAATGTTTCAGGTTCTTCTTTATTTTCAAGTTTTAGGGTTTTTTTAGGGTTTTGCACTTGATTTTCTGATTTTGATCTGTTTGAAGCATGTTGTTTTGACGTTTAATGACACTATATATACAACACCCCTCAAGTTGGACATGAAATTAATCGTGATAATTTAATCGAACATAAATTATCCTCTGATCAGATGGTCGTTCAATTTCAATGACCAAGGTTGACATCTAGCAACATGCCAAGGCCCCCAAATGAAAAGGAAAGATATATACCTATTATGTATGTGATTTACATATGATACGGTCCTTCACCTCACCGTATCCCCACCGTTTGACCTAGGGTATGGAAAGTGTCTACCCATATAATCAAAGGTATGATGTTGATAGTGTCATGAATCATGCTAACCCAAGAATCTCACATGATTCTTCCGCTGCGGCCACAGTCTCAAGTACTGATCACACATATCAACCCGTGAACTGGAATACTAATATTATAAGAAAATATTATCCGAGAGAGTGGTGATTCTCTGTTGTATCTTTACAAACTTCATGTGTTTCAACAAATGATACAATCATACCCTTATGATCGGATCTTTTGAACCGGGAAAAGAGAATGTCAAAGTTATTTGATCCATATATAAGATTGTAAAGACCTCAAGTCTAAGGACTAGTTATACAATCGATACATGAAAGTTCTCACAGACACATGGGATAAACACTCCATGTGAAAACTTTCGGCGGTCAGTTCGATGGACATGAGAAACTCATGCATCCATGTGATACACCAAGCGGACGGATCTCTGCTAGTAGCCTATGAGATCGGCTACCCCACTTAAGAACGAATCATATCATCATGCTAGTCTCTCCGCTTTGTGAACGCTCAGATTATTCACAAAACTATGACTAGAAATGTTTAAGAGTAATGATTCTATAAGGCGTGGAAGCCATCATCTTATTAATCCAAGGGTTTTATTACAGTGTTTGATGATTCATATAAGTTATGTAAGACACATATAATAAATATTTTCATTTTATTAATTAATGAAAATATTACAAATACATGTACATAAAGTTCATCCACAAGTTGGGTATAGGGCATATCTCTAACAGTTATTCCACTAAAAACTCAAAGTTGAACTCTATTACCTTAGATGGATAAAATAAACCGAACAACTTTGGTGTCTATCGATATAGTCATTACATATGGATATGGCCATTCACGAATATCTCATAAATAGAGTCGGGTCAAAAGTCCTTTAAACCCCTCTAAATATTTTGTCTCTTAAGCACTATTGATTTTATAATGAACAATTAATTCATAACAATTATGAATATAAAACTTTCTATTCGTAACAGAAAATTTGAGCGCTTAAATTGTTCAAGTCCCGAATCAACTCTTAAAAATGATACTCTTCTGCTTCTCATAAGAATGAGTGAATTACATATCTATGTAAAACGTTCCCAGCTACTCACCAAACCATATCTCCAAAATTCGTAGTTATTGGCTGGAAATGCAACACCAACCTCACCATAGTAAATCAAAGGCCATAGTCTGTCATGCAGGAGTTCGTAGTACACTCATGATTAAGATCAAATTCATATGTGACCATCTATTTATTCGGTTAACGGATATTAAAAGAAATTTGTGTTTATCTGAGTCCAATCCTATTTGATCTCATCATATAAGGTGACTCCGCTCCCATGTCACTACATGAATGATCCCGGACCAAGGTCGTCATACAATTATAGAATGGACGACAGATATAGATAAATCACAAACAAATTACCCTATTTGTTTGCTCTATATGGAATATTTAGATTACTAACATCAGACTTAAATTCTCTTGTACATCAAATATAAACTAAGTTTGAAGGTACAATAGTAATCAAGGTAAACAAGACAATTGGACAATATGTGATATAAATCAAACAAATTTAATAAAATGAATAATGCATTTATTATTATTACAATAATCAATTTTGTTTTACAATACATGAAGCTTTAAGACATAAATCCCAACAATCTCCCACTTGGACTGGGTCAAATGGGACATGTCATGTAATCATAAACCCTTTAGGTGACCTTCAAACACTTTAGCCGACAAGGTCTTTGTAAACGGATTAGCCAGGTCGTCTGCGGATGGAATTTGCGTGGCAGCGACATCTCCTCTCTGCACTATCTCCCTGATAAAGTGATATTTTTTTCTCAATATACTTACCCTTCTTGTGGCTTCTTGGTTCTTTGGAGTTCGCTACTGCACCACTATTATCACAATAAAGTGTGAGTGGTTTATCCATATCTGGAAAAACTTCCAGATCTGCCAAGAACTTACGGAGCCATACTGCTTTCTTAGCTGCTACATATTCAGCCTCCATGGTGGAGTTAGCAATACAAGATTGCCTTATGCTAGCTCCTCCATACTATTGTTGGTTTCTAAAGTTGTCCCAAGATCATTCAAGCATAAAAAACATGTGAATACAATAAAGAAGTATGGCGGAATCATACTTACAATGAGCGGATTATGGAAGTGTTGATAACAAAATTTTCTCCTTGTCCTTGTAGAAGTCACGGCCAAGGTCCCAATTTTTGTTGAAGAGTTGAATCCAAGCTCCAAGCTTTGTGTTGATTCCAAGCTCAAATGTGGGTTTCCCTAACACCTTGAATGATTCTTTAAGTGTGCTAGCAAGTGAAGAAAAGAAAAACAATTCTTCTTCTTCTTCTTCAAGGAGGCTCACGGTTTTGAGAGCAAGATGGAGAGAGAGAGTTTCAAGTTTTGGTATTTTGTTTTCTAAAAACATTATACAAAAATCTCACCCAAATTTGGTATATCACTTTCCAAAAGTCAAAAGCCAATTTTGGAGGCAAATTGGCATTAATTGCCCACAACCACCAACATCATGAGTAGTGACTGGTTGTCAATCACCAAAAGGTGACTTGAAATCCATCACTAAAGTGACTGCGATGTGACGAGCGATGTGACTTGTGGCCGCATTTCATTCAAAATCGGAGTGGCCTCGCAAACACATTCCGGGCTCGGGTTCGTTAATTCCGAATTAACGAATTTTCCAATGCGACGTATTTAAATCAAATTTAATTAAATAATTATGCCTAGCAAAATTATTATTCATGTCGCTCGCGAATTAATTCTAAATCAATTCGTTAGCCCGAATTAAAATCCAATTTTAATTCCGCGTCGAAATCTAATTTCGTTTAATATATCGAATATATTATTTTATCAATTAATTCCAAATTAATCGTTCTCTCTCTTCAAATAGTATTTTATCCTAGATAAAATCTCTCCGTAATTAATCTCAGATTAATTAAGTTCGAATCATTCGTCATCGGTGAATCTTCGGGAAGCGACCCATGAGATCCCTGGATATGTTGGTAGTAAATCCGGTCGTCGGACTATCCGAACACGTACGTACCTCGTACTACGTTTTTACCGATTTACGAGACATGGTTGGCTTCTAGAAAAGCACCATGCCTACCCAATTCTCCAGAAATATTCTTAATGGTATATATAATCTATATCAGACTTAGTATACGTTGTATTGCGTATTGCGATTCAGTATCGGATGTCACATGCAAGGCCTAAGGCTGGAATAGTGTATGCCTCGTACAAAGCATATATCGGATTACAAGCAATTAGTCTCTTTAATCGGATAATCATGACCTTGTCATATTATCCCGATGGTTGCAACCATTTAGAGTACCAGTTATGTATCCCTGCGTGATCATCATCTCCATATGACTGAAGTGATACTTCCATCTTGACATCACACCCAATACACTATGATTCTCAATAAACCCAGGAGAGGCGTACACAGAACCTGTTAAAGTCCTGGACGACCAAAACCAAAGCGTATTGATTGTCGCAAGTACTAGCAATGTATGTCTCAGGTTAAGACCAAATACACCTACTCTGATGCGGACTCCCATAGACACATAGTCATACTACCAATGGGATTCCGCGGGGTCTATCCAGATTGAAGCAGTTTCCGTACCATCGGTAAACACAACCTCATATCACACTTGCATAAGTATCCAATACTTAAATATATGAGAACTATGTCGTTACGCTTCCATAACACGCACAAGTGCAATACTAGTCTATTCCGCATTATCGATGTTCAGTCTCGATAATACTACGACTAGGGATATTTAATAATTAAACCTTTATGGATTGATATTGTCTCATATCTTATAATCCGGAACTAATCATAGGGACTTTTATCATTTATATATTCTAGTAATCAAATTACAAAATGATAAAATATAATTTCCATTGCCACATAATTAATTTGTACAAAAACCACAATGTCTTTTACAAATAGTGACGTTATGGGTCATAATTGTCTAACAATCTCCCACTTGGCCTATAGCCAGTCACTCAAGCATCTAATACCTGAAATATGTACATGTCACTCAAACTTTTGCTGAGGAATAGCTTTCGTCAGCGGATCTGCAATGTTGTCCTCTGATGCGACCTTCTCGATCTTCACATCGCCATGATGTATGATCTCATGAATAAGATGGAAACGTCGAAGAACATGTTTGGATCGTTGATGAGACCGCGGTTCCTTAGCCTGCGCTATAGCCCCGTTATTGTCACAATACAATAGAACGGGCTCAGCTGCTAACGGAACTACTCCTAATCCAATTAGGAATTTTCGGATCTAAACTGCCTCTTTTGGTGCTTCAGCTGCAGCAATATACTCCACTTCTGTTGTTGAATCGGCAACAGTCTCTTGCTTGGAAGATTTCCAGCTTACTGCTCCGTTATTCAAACGAAATATGTACCCGGGTTGTGACTTGCAGTCGTCTTTATCGGTTTGGAAACTTGCATCGGTAAACCCAGTTAACTCAAGTTCTCCATCTCCATAGATTAAGAAAGCATCATTAGTTCGTCTAAGATACTTTAGGATATTCTTAACCGCCATCCAGTGACCATCACATGGATCGGCCTGATAGCGACTACACATGCTCAAAGCATAGAAGACATCAGGTCGCGTACATATCATGGCATACATGATCGATCCGACTGCTGAGGCGAACGACATCCGACTCATGTTGTCTCTCCATCTTGAGTTTTAGGACACATGTCCTTAGATAGAGTGATGTCATGTGACACTGGCAACAGTCCCATCTTGGACTGATCCATGTTGAATCTCTTCAACACTTTGTCAATGTACGTGCTCTGGGAGAGTCCAAACAGCTTTCTAGATCTATCCCGGTAGATCTTTATTCCTAGAATAAAGGCTGCTTCTACTAGATCCTTCATGGAGAATTTTAATGAAAGCCAAAATTTCACCGATGTTAACACGGGAATGTCATTGCCAATAAGCAATACATCATCAACGTAAAGGACAATGAATGTCAGTGCGCTCCCACTAACCTTCTTATATACACAATGATCATCATCGTTTTGAACAAAATCATATTCTTTTATGATCTCATCAATACGTTGGATCCAAGAATGTGATGATTGCTTCAATCCATAAATGGATCGATTTAACTTACAAACCTTGTTTGCAAGTCTTGGTACGACAAAACCGTCAGGCTATTGCATATAAACATCCTCCAAAAGGTTTCCATTAAGGAAATCGGTTTTGACGTCCATCTGCCATATCTCGTAATCGAAATATGCAATAATAGCAAGCATTATCCTAATGGATTTAATCATGGCAACATGTGAAAAAGTTTCGTCGTAATCGACACCATGTCATTGACGATACCCTTTCGCTACAATCCTAGCTTTGTACGTTTGTATATTGCCATCCATGTCGGTCTTCCTCTTGAAGACCCATTTTCATCCAATAGGCTTTACGCCTCTGGTGCATCAACCAATGTCCAAACTTGGTTGGTATACATGGAATCCATTTCGGAATTCATGGCATCTTGCCATAAACCGGAGTCGATACCTTGTATCGCTTCCTCATATGTAGCCGGCTCGTCTTCCTCAATAAGATTAATATCTACATGAGGTGAGATCAGAAACCCATACCTCTCAGGTTATTTTCTGACTCTCTCTGACCTACGCGGTCCTTGTGTATTCGAAGATTGTGGTATAGTCGCATCCCTGATCGACTGTTCATGTTCCGTTAAGGATTCTGTGCCAGGAACAGTATCACTCTGATTTTCATCGAGTTCTATTTTCCTCCAACTTATCACTGCATTTAGGAATTCCTTCTCAAGGAAAACTGCATGTAGAGCAACAAATACTTTGTTCTCTTGTGGGTGATAGAAGTAGTATCCTTTGGTTTCCCTATGATATCCTACAAATAGGCATTTATCCGATTTGGGTTCTAGTTTGGTACCTTCCAAACGTTTGACGTATGCCCAGCAACCCCAAATCTTCAGGAATGAGAAACCCGGTTTCTTTCCTCTTCATATTTCATATGGAGTCTGTTGAACAGATTTTGACGGAACCTTATTCAAAATAAGTATTGCACTGTTCAATGCATATCCCCAAAAGGAAATAGGTAGCTCTGTGCGACTCATCATAGACCTTACCATGTCTAACAAAGTTTGGTTTCTCTGCTCGGACACACCGTTTAATTACGGTGTTCCTGGAGAAGTCTACTGTGAAAGAATACCATATTCTTTCAAGTAATCAAGAAACTCATTGCTTAAGTATTCGCCACCACGGTCCGACCGTAATGTCTTAATACTTTTACCGGTCTGTTTTTCTACTTCGTGTCGAAACTCTTTGAATTTCTCAAAATTTTCCGACTTGTGTCTCATAAGATACACATAACCATAACGCGATGCATCATCCGTAAAGGTTACGAAGTATTCATATCCACCTCTAGCCTGGCTAGACATGGGCCCACAAACGTCACTATGAACAAGGACTAACAGTTCGGTGGCACGTACACCTTTACCGCTAAAAGGTGATTTAGGCATCTTGCCTAATAAATAAGATTCGCAGACGTCATATGAATTTGGATCAAATCCGTCCAAGTACCCACTCTTCGAAAGTGTGGATATGCGAGTCTTGTTAATGTGTCCTAGACGACAATGTCACATATAAGTTTCATCTTTGTTACTAAGTTTAAGCCTTTTGTTTGTTACATTATATGTTTGAGATTGATTTATATTCAAAATATAAAGACCATTATTTGCATCAGCAGTGCAAATTTCCATATCATTTTTATACATAAAACACCCAGTGTTTCTAAATACAAAAGTATACCCACATTGGGTTAACATAGATACATAAATAATATTCCTAGTCAAACTAGGAACAAAATAACAGTTTATAAGTTCAAGTACATGCCCCGATGGCAGTTCCAAAACATAAGTGCCCACGGCCAAAACGGTAACTCGTGTCCCATTTCCAACGCGGAGGTCAATCTCTCATGAGGCCAGTCTCCTGCTAATCCACAGATCCTGCACATCAGTACATATATGAGTTCCACAACCAGAATCAAAAATCCAATTTTTAAAACTAGTAGTAGATATGTTTATTTTATAAGAAACATACCTGAAGCCGGAGCCTTGCCCGCTTTGATTTCCTTCATATGTGCCTTGTACTCGCGGCATTCACGCTTCCAGTGACCCCACTTCCCGCACTGCAGACATACATCTTGGGATTTGTCCTTGGGTTTCCAAGAACCCTTTGACGATTTGGCCTTGCCCTTCTTCTTATGATTCTTCTTCTTAACACCTCCAGTCGCCTTGGGCCAAGCCCTCGGAGACTGAGATGTTGAAGCATAGTGCGCCTCGCGCTTCTTGCCCTTAAGGAGCTCTTTTTCTGCTTCACGCAGAGTGGACATCAACTCTCCAAGGGTTTGGTCTTGGTTCAACATGTTGTACTTCATGATGAACCCACTTCAAGTGTCGGGGAGAGACTGTAGGATCAAATCTACTGAAGTCTCAGCCTCGAAGACTATGCCCATCTGTCAGAGCTGCTCAATGTCAGCAATCATCTGTGAGACATGGTGTTCAACAGACGTACCCTCTGACATGCGAGCACGGAAGAGCTTCTTCTGCAACTCGTATCTTTGCGATCTAAGATTAGATCGGTGAAGATCGTGTAACTTCGCCATCATCTCATAGGGATCCAACCCCTTGTTTTGACGACGGAATTGCGGATTCATAGCGGCAAGCATTACCGATTGAGCAGTCGTATTATCATCGTTATGAGTCTTCCAAAGCTCTAGCTCAAGCAACTGATCAGGTCGGGGCTTAGGCCCAAGAGGTCGCTCTATAGTGTAGAGTAACTTCTCGGATCCCAGAACAATTCTGAGATTCATATCCCAGTCTTGAAAGTTTGTGTCATTAAAGACGTTGTCGCCCATGACAATATCCCTAATGCTTAACTTTGCTGTCATCTTAACCGCAATAGTCCAACTATTCGATTAACGATGTATGGGTACAGTCTAACTGTTACAAGAAAAATAATAATATATTAGTCCAACAAATAAAGTAATTGATGAAATAATTTGAAAGCGCGTAAAGCTAAATATTTGAATGAAATTGCAAATTCAATACTAGCCTCCCATTATTTTTCGGCGAGCCTCTAACCCTCTGTTGAGTATTCGGGAAACCTAGTTTCCTAGTGGGCTAGGATCCCGTTAAATAACACACAACCTTGACTTTGGCCAACAAGTTGTATGATATTTAACTAGGTAGATCTCTAAGATCAATTGGATCTCATCCAATTCCTAGATCCGGTAGGTGGACCTCCAAGTCCGAAACATATATACAATATATATGCCAATATATCCAATATATTTTCCTAACATTTTTCCTCTGAATAAACTAAGCCTTGGCTTTGGCACAACAAGCTTAATGATTCCAGTTAAGCGGAACCCATCGACTTTGGAAAGCTTCGTAATCGATGTCGATGGACAAGAAGTGATCTTGACTTTGGCCAACAAATCACAACTTGGAGAATACACACGATATGCAACAAAGCCTTCATGATTCAAACACATCCGCGATGGACAAAGGTCTTGACTTTGGCCAACAAACCAGTGCCATTCTTAGATCTTGAGTAAGAATCACTCAATGGAAGGAAAACACTTAATATTTTATTGAGGGTTTTTCGCGTAAATTGGCAACCAATTTATTATCTTTGTTAGGTCTCATCATACACCCTTAAGCATGCATTCTAAAAGCATAATAAGACGCGAAAATAAATTAATAACAATATGCGGATGGATATCTCACAGATTGTTCCTAGAACAAATCACTCTATTTCCTCTCCCCGGCTAGCACTATTCATACTTCTACCCAATTACATAATACAATTAAAGAAACCTCATTAACATTGTGGGAAATTAGGTGAGAAGAGAAATACAAAGAATCAAGAGAGATAAGGCTGGACACGCAGGTCCAATTTATATAAATTCTAAATTTACAACAATTTCCAAAATTGCACTTTCCCTTCTAATATCCATCCGATATACATTATTCATTCAACACATCCATGTATTCACACAAAGCATGTTATTCAATCAATCTAATCTAATTAATTAATCTTTGAATTAAGTGATCATCCAATGTTCAAACAAAGATTTGATTTTGCGCGAGTCCAACTCGTTTGAGAATAAGTACTCAAAGTACGAATTCTTGAATTATATCGAACTACAACTTAAATCTAATTTAATTCGTATTCAATACTAATTCTATATTTAATTCCAAATTAAATAACTACACTTTTTATGTGCCTTTACGACTTAGATTCCAAATCTAATCTTAATGGGTCTCAAAGCCCAATTAACATCCAATGTAGCTTAATTAAAGTCCAATGGGCTTTCAATTAATTTCTTAAGGCATGGACTTTGGTCAATATGGGTCAAACCCAAATACCAAAGCCCAATTAAGGAATCACCCTTATTTGCCAAGAAACCAATTTAGGCCCATAAGGCCCAATTAAACATAAAAGGCCCATTTGTCACATTTGGACTTAATGGAATGATTTAGGCCCAATATGGATCCAATCCAATTGACCTAAACCAACTTGGCCCAACCAAGCCCATTAGGCCCAAATACAACATTTAAAGCCCAATTCTAAATTAAGCCCAATCAATTAAATTTTAAAATTCCAAATTTCATAATTTAACTAATTAAAGTGCTTAGCCATGATTAACCATTTAAATTAACATTTCCAAAATACTAATCTAATCAATTAATCATGCTTTATTTGTCCAACACATGTCCAACATTATTGAAACAAAAAATCAACTCATTTCATGCTCATCTTAGTCACGGCATTTTGAGGGTTTATTGTCCGATTCTGATTTCAATCCAATTGAGTCTCAAATCAACATTTCCCAAGTCTTCAAACTCATCCAATGATCAAAAGAACAAAAATTACCATGACTATATAGGGCTACTAGCATTCGGCAAAGCCAACATTTTGGGTAAAAATTGATCCAATTAATTTTTCATGAAATTGATCATAAATAACTCCAAGTTATCCATATACAAGCATGCTCAAACAAATAATTTGGTTAAATCATGCTCAAATCCAACTTACCCAAATTTTACCCTAATATTTTTCATGCTCAAATTAGGCTCCATGATACCATTGTTGGTTTTTAAAGTTGTCCCAAGACCATTCAAGCATAAAAAAACATGTGAATACGATAAAGAAGTATGGCGGAATCATACTTACAATGAGCGGATTATGGAAGTGTTGATAACAAAATTTTCTCATTGTCCTTGTAGAAGTCACGGCCAAGGTCCCAATTTTTGTTGAAGAGTTGAATCCAAGCTCCAAGCTTTGTGATGATTCCAAGCTCAAATGTGGTTTCCCTAACACCTTGAATGATTCTTTAAGTGTGCTAGCAAGTGAAGAAAAGAAAAACAATTCTTCTTCTTCTTCAAGTAGGCTCACGGTTTTGAGAGCAAGAGGGAGAGAGAGAGTTTCAAGTTTTGGTATTTTGTTTTCTAAAAACATTATACAAAAATCTCACCCAAATTTGGTATATCACTTTCCAAAAGTCAAAAGCCAATTTTGGAGGCAAAATGGAATTAATTGCCCACAACCACCAACATCATGAATAGTGACTGGTTGTCAATCACCAAAAGGTGACTTGACATCCATCACTAAAGTGACTGCGATGTGACGAGCGATGTGACTTGTGGCCGCACTTGATTCAAAATCGGAGTGGCCTCGCAAACACATTCCGGGCTCAGGTTCGTTAATTCCGAATTAACGAATTTTCTGTTGCGACGTATTTAAATCAAATTTAATTAAATAATTATGCCTAGCAAAATTACTATTCACGTCGCTCGCGAATTAATTCTAAATCAATTCGTTAGCCTGAATTAAATCTAATTTTAATTCCGCGTCGAAATCTAATTTCGTTTAATATATCGAATATATTATTTTATTGATTAATTCCAAATTAATCGTTCTCTCTCTTCAAATAGTATTTTATCCCAGATAAAATCTCTCAGTAATTAATCCCAGATTAATTAAGTTTGAATCATTCGTCAAGCGACCCATGAGATCCTGGATATGTTGGTAGTAAATCCGGTCGTCGGACTATCCGAACACGTACGTACCTCGTACTATATTTTTACCGATTTACGAGACATGGTTGGCTTCTAGCAAAGCACTATGTCTACCCAATTCTCTAGAAATATTCTTAATGGAGTATATAATCTATATCAGGCGTAGTATACATTGTATTGCGTATTGCGATCCAGTATCGGATGTCACATGCAAGGCCTGGGGCTGGAATAGTGTCTGCCCCGTACGAAGCATATATCAGATTACAAGCAAACTAGTCTCTTTAATCAGATAATCATGACCTTGTCATATTATCCCGATGGTTGCAACCATTTAGAGTACCAGTTCTCTATCCCTGCTTGATCATCATGTCCATATGACTTAAGTGATACTTCCATCTTGACATCACACTCAATACACTACGATTCTCAATAAACCCAGAAGAGGCGTACACAGAACCTGTTAAAGTCTTAGAAGACCAAAACCAAAGCGTATTGATTGTCGCAAGTACTAGCAATGTATGTCTCAGGTTAAGACCAAATATACCTACCCTGATGCGGACTCCCATAGACACATAGTCATACTACCAATGGGATTTCGCGGGGTCTATCCAGAGCGAAGCTGTTTCCGTACCATCGATAAACACAACCTCCTATCACACTTGCATAAGTATCCAATACTTAAATATATGAGAACTATGCCGTTACGCTTCCATAATATGCACAAGTGCAATACTAGTCTAATCCACATTATCGATGTCCAGTCTCGATAATACAACGACTAGGGATATTTAATGATTAAACCTTTATGGATTGATACTGTCTCATATCTTATAATCCGGAACTAATCATATGGACTTTTATCATTTATATATTCAAGTAATCAAATTACAAAATGATAAAATGCAATTTCCATTGCTACATAATTAATTTGTACAAAAACCACAATGTCTTTTACAAATAGTGACGCTATGGGTCATAATTGTCTAACAACTATAGCCCCACCACCTTGGGTGAACACTGATCCAGATGTTGATTTTCTAGAATTGACATCCTTCTGAAAATCAAAGTCTGTATATCCTCTTAGAATTATATCCTGACTTGTATATACAATAATATAATTTCTCGTTCTCCGAAGATACTTGAGAATATGTTTCACCGCTACCCAATGATCTAATCCTAGGTTGGATTGAAACCTACTGACTACTCCCACTGTAAAACAGATGTCCGGTTTCATGCATAACATAACATACATAAGACTTTCAACTGCTGAAGCATATGGTATATGTCTCATCCTATCAACTCCTTGAGGTGTCTTAGGAGATTGTTCCTTAGACAAATGAATTCCATGCCTGAAAGGTAAATTACCTTTCTTGGAATTCTGCATACCAAATCAGACAAGAATCTTGTCGATATAGGTTGCTTGAGACATTGCTAACAGTCATTTCTTGCGATCCCGAATGATCTGGATCCCAAGTACATAACTTGCCTCTCCCAAATATTTCATTTGGAATTGGTTAGCTAGCCAGATTTTCACGTCTGATAATATCTTTATATCATTCCGAATGAGTAAAATATCATCAACGTATAAAACAAGGAAAACCACATTCCCATCAATGATACGCTTGTAGACACAAGGCTCATCGATGTTCTGCTCAAAGTTATAAGACTTGATCATAGTATCAAACCTTATGTTCCAAGATCTAGATGCTTGCTTAAGTCCATAAATGGACCTTTGCAACTCGTAAACTTTTTGCTCTTGCCCTTGGGTAATGAACCCCTCTGGTTATACCATAAAGATACTCTCATCAAGATTGCCATTAAAGAATGCAGTTTTGATGTCCATTTGCCAAATCTCATAGTCATAATATGCGGCAATAGAAAGAAGAATCCTGATGGATTTAAGCATGGCTGCTGGCGAGAAAGTTTCTTCATAGTCAACTCCATTTTTCTGGGTATAACCCTTTGCCACTAGCCTATCCTTGAAAGTCTGTATTTTCCCATCTATTCCTTCTTTTCTCTTGTAGATCTTCTTGCAACCTATGGGTTTTACTCCATCAGGTTAGTTTACAAGTTCCCAGACTAAGTTAGAGTACATAGACTTCATCTCGAGGTTCATGGCTTTGAGCTATTCCTCTTTATCAGTATCTTCCATTGCACTATGATAGGTCAATGAATCATCTATACCATCACAAGATGCAACAACTTGCACCTCACTGTTTCATAGATAACGTTCAGGTTGTCTTACAACCCTCCCACTACATCTAGGTGGTATGATATCCTGATAAACTTGCATCTAACTTTCAGATGTAGAAGGTGTAATGTCTTTGTCAACATTTGAAAATGGTGTACTGGTCGTACCAGCAAGTAACTTCTTAAGTAACACTTTACTTCGAGGTTTGAACTCTCTCATATAATCCTCCTCAAGAAATATAGCATTTTTCGACACAAATACTTTATTATCTTCTAAACTATAAAAGAATCCACCCCCAGTTTCCTTAGGATAGCCTACAAATAGGCACACTTGTGAACGTGGTTCCAACTTAGTAGTCTTGTTCTTTAGCACATGTGTCGGACACCCTCATATGCAAAAAATGTCACAAACTAGCTTTACGACCATTCCACAACTCTAAATGAGTCTTACGAACAAACTTAAAATGAACTACATTCAGGATATATATTACAGTTTGCAATGTATACCCCCAGAATGAACTAGGTAGAGTGCTATAACTAAACATTGATCTCATCATGTCTAGTAGGGTACGATTTCTCATTTCTGTAACACCATTTTGTTATGGTGTTCTAGGTGTTGTGAGCTGTGAAATAATTTCATGCTCAATTAAGAATTCCTCGAAATCTCTATCAAGGTATTCTCCTCCATGATCTGATCGTAGAATTTTGATGCTTTTACCTAACTGGTTCTCAACCTCAGCACGATACTCTTTGAACTTTTCAAATGTATCTGACTTGTGCTGCATTTAAACATACCCATATCTGGAATAATCGTCAATGAAAGTGACGAAGTATTCAAAACCACCTCGGGCTTTTACATTCATTGGTCCACAAACGTCCGAATGTATAAGCTCAAGTGTTTCTTTGGCTCTTATCCTTTTTCCAGTAAAAGGTCTCTTGGTCATTTTGCCTTCTATACAGGATTCACAGACAGGTAAAGTACCGAGTTTTAACTGATTTAAAACTCCTTTCTTAATTAGTCTATCTATCCGGTCAAGGTTAATGTGACCAAGTCTAAGGTGCTATAAATATGTATCATCATGAAAAAACTTTTTCATTTTAGTTTTAGATTTTTCAGTCTTAAATATTTCAGTATTAAACAGTGATTCATGCATTAACGGTCTTAATACATATAAATTATTTTCGGAGTTTCCCGTGCATATCTTTAATCCATTTCTACGAATAATAACTGACTTATTATTAAGTGAAATAGAAAAACCATATTCCATAAGTTTTTTTTACAGAAATCAAATTCCTGCGAAAACCAGAAATATATAGCACACCATTTAAACATAAATAACTATTATTAAAGTTTAACTTGGAATCTCCCACTGCTTTTGCTGAAACAGCATCCCTGTCCCAACTCTCATGGTAAATCTACCTTCAAGAAGGTCCCTCCATGAGTCAAGTAGCTGCAAAGAACAACAAACATGGTTAGTGGCACCAGAATCAACAATCCATATGGATTTATCATCCTCCATCAAAAGAGATTCAATGACAAGTAAATCGTATTTACCTGTATTCTTCTTCTCTTTAAGCTTTGCAAGGTATTTCAGACAATTCCTTTTCCAATGCCCTTGTTATTCACAATGGAAATATTTTCCTTTGGCATTGGTTCATTTGGAGCTTTTGATGTTCTTCTTTTTCATTAGTTTTACCTTTGCCTTCCAATTGCCTTTCTTCTTATTCTTTGTAGATTTAGAAGATTCGGCAATATTTTCCTCGATATTGGACCTATGAGGACCGTTCAGAATAGATTCGTAATTGATGAGCTCATTCAGCAGTTCAGTCAACGTAAAAGTCAACTTATTCATGGAACAATTGCTTTTAAACTACAAGAAACTCTTTGGAATGGTTTCCATGATCATTGTCACCTGGCTTTGCACATTGATACGTGTACCATGGGTTTCAGCCATATTAAGATGAGACGTCATCCTCAACACATGGTCTCAGACTGATGTGTCTTCCTTCATTCTAGCGGTTAATACAGACACTATTGCCTCATGTTGTTGCGAGTCTGAATGTTGCCCAAATATGTTCTGTAATGACTGCATAATCATTGATGATGTCGTCATAGGCTCATGCTGTGCAGCAAGAACCTCAGACATGGATGCTATCAAATAGCTATGGGCTTTCTCATCAGCTTTAATCCAATTATTATAGGCATTACATGCAGCTCTGCCAATATTTGGTGCTGGCTTATGAGGACATTCCTCCATTAGGAAAAATTTAAGGTCTTCGCAGACCAAGATAGCATTCATGAAACTTTTCCATTTAACATAATTATCCCCAGTTAATTTTTCCTGTTGTTTGAGAATTGAGATTATTGCAGATGTCATGGCTGAAAAACTAATAAACGCGCATTCAACATTCATTCATCGCATATTAAAATTGTCAAACATTTAGGCATAAAATTAAACTTGATGCATGATCAATGTATAATGAATTAGAAACCTAAAATAATTATTATGCCACAGTTATCTATCATCCCACAAATAAGTACCGATGTATGGTAGGTCAAGTATTCGCATAATAGACTGAGACATTCTCAATTGATTAATATATCTGAAATAACTCTTATTCCTATATTAATCAATTACCGTTATTTTGATCAAGAAAACTTTTATTAACAACTTAATCATTCCTTTGTGAGTGTGACCCATTATTTCGGAACCCTTGGACTTAACTAGTGAAGTGCCGCCGTAGGGTAGGTTAAATCACCAGATACATCTAGAGTCCTTATCCTTTCGGAATCCAAACCTGATATTGACCCAAAAGGACACCATCCGTAGGGGGCCGAAAGCAAAGCCGTCTCGAAGCGCCTATTGAATCTCATGTTTCTGGATAACAATGAAGATCGTGGGATATATTGTGGTATACCCATCTCCCACTCACTATTAAAAAGTGTAAGGTTTCTATCTCGCTAGTATTTTATGAATCGTAGATTATGCTCGGCTAAGGTCATAACCGTAATTAATATTAGTTGATGATTTAATGATCTAACTAATTTTAACTCTTAAAATTTTATTCACTAATACCGATTAGTCTCTACTAACCAATTAACTTAATTAAAGTAATTTAATCAAGTTGATATAGAGATCTAATCAATTTAACTCTTAAATTATTAGTCCACTAATAGGTTTTAAAATTTTGAATTCAACGAACGGACCAAATGTCATTAAATCATTTAATCGATAAAAGCACATTATTTATTTCAATGGTACGTGGTATTGTATCCCTTGTGCAGAACATATTACCGTCTATTCAGAAACGGCTATGGAATTTACGTGCGGGTTCCATCTGATATACCAAGGAAAATAATATACTCATAAGGTCCATTTGTTTCTAAAACTTGAATTCGCAATTTTTAAACCTTTAAACCAATTAATCTTATTAATCCCGTTACATGCATCTCATACTCTTATTTAACATTTAAATTACATAAAATCATATTTTATGACTAGAATATCATGCATATCTACATGTTATGGCATGTGAAAATACAAGAGTAGGCACCCTAGGCTATATGACATGTTATTAAACACTTTAAACATACATATTAACCCAGTTCGGGGCGTCACGATGCGCCCACCATAATTCCAAAAACTGGAATTGTGCTAGTTCAGCATCATGTCACGACGCACGCGAGGCAGTAGCATGCTTATTGATTTGATGGTCGCGTCGCGATGTGTAAAGGGGTTGCGTCCCAGTTTCCAGAGGCTGAAAATGCTAAAACGTACACATTACAAATTGCATTGACCGGGCTATTATTTTTCTATACTAATCTAATTAGTATAATAAATCCAAGGCATCCACTGGTCTTCAAAACATGTTCCATGGATTTTTGATAAGTTCTTTGCAGAATTTCTTTGTCAAAAGTCCTTCGCGGCATCGGCTCCTCCAAGTTACAAACAAGGTTACATAATGAACTCATTACAAAGGAAATGAACTTACAAAACTTGAAAGAATATGACATTATGGTCTTACATTTCCAATGCTAAAAATAAGAGCCGGAAAAAATAACGATCAACGCAACACATTCATCACATGAATCAAAAATAAACATTCATCACATGAACATTAAAACCATTCATCTCATGAATCTAATTGTGCCTACTCATCACAACATGTATTTTTAATAATCTATATTTCATATAAATTATTAAAACTAAAATGAGAATAGTTAAGAAAATTTTGCAACCTTAAGCTCTGATACAAATTGTAGGAAATGACATTCCTTAGCACGGCTGAAGTTGCTTGTGGTGGCACCGGCTCCGGTTTGGATCTTTAAAATTTTCTTTGTCTTCTCCCTTTGTTGTAGTAGCCGAAATCAATCATTTGGTATTCATCGCTTGGATCAACCACTCGATCTTCGAACTATGACTCGAAACCAACAAACTGAAGTGTGGGCTTCACTTACAAAGATCAAATCTCTAAACAATTTAGAGAATTAAGATGTTACAATGGTGTTTGGTTTTTTAGAATTTCAAACACTCTCACAACACTTGTGAATGTTTAAACTCTCTCTATTTTCTCCCAAATTCTTTCTCACAACACTTATATGAATGAATGCAAAATGTTAACCTTAAGAAGTGAGAGAAATGGTAGAGATTATATTCTCTTACACAAGCCAACTAACCTTGTCATTAAGCATCTAATGCTTTCTTGCAATGACCAACACAAAAATGTGAATGTCATACCAAAGCATAATAAATGATAAGCTAACGACAAGGACTTTGTCATTAAGCATCTAATATTTTCTTTCAATGGCAAACACATAAATGTGGAGGCCATACCAAAGCATAATAATGGATTAGCTAATGACAAAACTATTAGGTGTATACAAGCCACCTAATAGATATAATAAATTAGAGAGAATGACAAGCCATATAGCTTTGTCTCCAAGGTAAATAAAAATCAATATCTTAATAATGATTTATTTACCTTCAATTATGTTGTAGTAATTATCTCATAATTATTACTAACTTGATTATCTCATAATCAAGACTTGATTATCTCATAATCAAAAAATTCTAGAAAATATTAAGTTAAACTAATTTAACATAGTTTTTATTTGTGACAATAAATATTATTAATCTCATTAATAATATATAAATATAATGTGAGCATATTATTAGACAATCTAATTATATTAGGTTTGCTACAGTTAATCAAGCTAGTACGGGGACCAAATGGACCTACGGTTCCGAACTCCAATAATTCTGAAATATTAATTAAACTCTTTAATCAAATATTACGAATTATCAACTTCGCGTTATTCCACTAAGAACTCGAAGTTGAACTCATGTTACCGTAGATGGATAAAATAAATCGAACAACTTCGGTGTCCATCGATATAGTCATTACATATGGATATAACCCTTCACGAATATCTCATAAATAGAGCCGGGTTAAAATTTAGTTAAACCCCTCTAAATATTTTGTCTCTTAAGCACCATTGATTCTATAATGAACAATTAATTCATAACAATTATGAATATAAAACTTTCTATTTGTAATAGAAAAGTTGAGCACTCGAATTGTTCAAATCTCAAATCAACTCTTAAAAGAGATACTCTTCTGCTTCTCGTAAGAATGAGTGAATTCCATATCTATGTAAAACATTCTCAGCTACACACCAAACCATATCCCCAAAATACGTAGTTATTAGCCGGGAATGCAACACCAACCTCACCATAGTAAATCAAAAGACATAGCCTGTCATGCAGGAGTTCGTAGTACACTTAGGATTAAGATCGAATCCATATATGACCATCTATTAGATAAAATGAATTTCTTCGGTTAACGGATATTAAAAGAAATTTGTGTTTATCTGAGTCCATTCCTATATGATTTCATCATATAAGGTGCCAAAGCTCTCATGTCACTACATGAACGATCCCGGATCAAGGTCATCATACAATTATAGAATGGACCGCGGCTATAGATAAACCAAAAACAAAGTACCCTCTTTGTTTGCTCTCTATGAACTATTTAGATTACTTACTTCAGACTTAAATCCTCTTGTGTATCAAACATACACTAAGTCTGAATGTACAATAGTAATCAAGGTAAACAATACAATTAGACAATATGCAATATAAATCAAACGACTTTGATAAAATGAATAATGTATTTATTATTATTACAATAATCAATTTCGTTTTACAATACATGAAGCTTTATGACATAAATCCCAACAACTGCCACTTAGGAATACAAAATTGAAAATTTATTTTGTTGTAAGTTTTTAGTTTATTAAAGAAGTTCAAGTCAAGAATTTTTTTGCCTACTTTTAGTTTCCTTCTATAATTTTATATTTTTCTACAAAATAATAATAATTCAAGTTAATTGATGTATCACTGGAAAGTTACTATATTTTTTTTGAGATCTCTATAATTAGGGGTGGCAAAACGAATCAACAAATCAAATTTGTATTAAATCCTAAGTGAATTGAATTAAAATATGATGGATTCATATTTGATTCATTTATTAAACAAATCCTAATATCAAGTTTCGTATTCGATTCATTTATTAAACGAATCGAATACGAATATTCGTTTAGTTATGATATTATTCAATAACATAATTTACCATAAATTATTTACATTAATTTTTCATAAATATATACTTATGAAATATGTAATTAATATATTTACTAAAAATAACTCACAAATATCGACAATATTATTTCTTTCTATGATAATTAGCAATAATTTCTCGAATTTTAATTGAAAAATAACAATAACTAGTAAAAGAAAATAATAAAACGAATCCTAAACGAATCAATGAGCTTAAATTTGTATTAGGTTCGTTTAATAAACGAACAAATTGAATTGACACATTTATTAAACGAAACTATTTTTTTAAACCCATATTCACATTAAAGCGAATTGAATAGAATGAATAAATGAATTCTAATCCAAATTGCCACCCCTACCTATAATAGGCGAAACATCAAAACAAGATTATAAATCACAACTCAGTAAGGTTGTTGGCACCCACAAGCTTATCCAATCATGTGCTAGCAGTCCCTCTTAAGAGTGATGCAGAAAGTTACTATATTAATTAACCACATAAAAAATCTTTATATTTATTTTAAAGATGCTACAAATCCATCAACATCACACAATATTAATTAACTATATATATAATAAGTTTTCAACATTCATCATAATCACTGATCTTTCAAAGAGAAGAAGCAAGTGATGATAATTCAGCATATATAAGTAATAGGTTACATAGACGATATCCATTTTCATAGTTATTGAAATAGTAGCTACACACATTCAGTAGAGTAGAGGATATATAGTTTTTGTTTTTTTGTTTTTTTTGTCACAGATCTAGTGGCTGCTGAGATACCACTTGTAAGCTTTGATCTCTAGTATCTTGCTTACCTGCAAACACCAGAAAAATGACTTAGCATTTTGAGTTTGGTTTCTCTAATATGGTCCCTAAGATGAAGTGTCTTCTTGTCGAATGATATGTGATTTGGAGAATTTACATACCCAAGATGAAGTGTCTTCTTGTCGGGGTGAGAGTAAGTAGTGCCACCCTCAATGATAGGGCTAAAGAAATTCCGAGAAGCTAAAGCTTGGATTGCATTAAGCTCTTGCCCAGTCACCATGTTTGCTTGCTGAAACCTCTCCACTTCTGCTATCTGAATTTCAAAAAATTAAAAAATTCATTTTATTCTCTAAAATTTAAAAAGTTGGCAACAAAATTTTTCATGACAGATTAGCATACCTTAGACCGAAGACACACACTTTCATTTTCCAGCTCAATTTCCTGGGAAAATAAAGGTGTTGAGTGGGTAGCAATTACAAGAAAGTTCAGAAAATATTAGAAAGTAATGGGAAAAGAAATTTTAATTACCCTTTTCTGCAAAAACTCAATTTCAGCCAGCAGCATTTCATGCTGTTTCATAAAACAAGAAACAGAAGAAGCAAATTAATTATTATTAATTTAAAAAAATATTGAAAATTATAATGAATGTACTGACAATTTTTATACAACGTATAAAATAACTGTGTATTGATTAAATTATTTTATTCTATGGAACATCCATTTTAATATTCTTGGATTATACTTTCAGTTCTACTTCCAGTCACTATTAATAATATTAATGATATTTTCGATTTATTTAGTGCGCAAATAGATCAAACTTATATCTATTCATATCCCTAAGGTCGGAATTTTTCTTTCGAGTTCGGATACTTGAGTTTACCTTCTTGGACCTGATCCTAGTGATGCCTCGTTCAAGCCTATTCTCCAGCTGCTTAAGCTCCTTGACAGTTAAAGAACTCAGAGAATCACCCATCAAATGCCTACAAATAAAGAGTCCAGAGAGCATATAATTACAATGTATTTAAAAATTCATTTTAATGCATATGGTTTAAATTGATGAAATTGTCTTTTTATATAATGATCAGCCCTCTCAAAATTGCGTGTAGCTCCAAATTTTTTTATTATAACCTCCGAAGAATTAATGGCTCTAATTTTTTATTATAATTTTATGTTATGGCTATGGGTCTCAAAATATGAAAATGACATTGTGTTCAGAAATACTAGAACCAGTCCTGCTCAAAACACATCAAACTAATCAAGGGAATCCATTACTTACAAATACATCACCAATATCCCTCACAAACGACGTGAGGATGTCACATTTTGTGCGTATTTAAGTATATAGTAATGAAATTATTGTTGATGAAATAAGTTAACATACCTGTTAGAGTTCTGTATCATTTGAATTTGCTGCCGCAGCTTGGCTGATTCCTGCTGATAGTACTATTTTCATATGGTTGTTAGGCTCACATATTACAATGTTATATATATGTGTTCAAATTATTTTTAAAAAAATAATAATAATATGTGGCAAATTATAGCTTAAATTAATTAATTACCTGAGCATTGATCTCAGTAACAGAGCCTGAATTTGAATTATCAGAGCATGCTTTCTTGTATCTATCAACTGTTGACCTTATGCTGCTACATGCATAAATTTCTAATTATTTTGCATTATAGTTTGGGTAATTAAAACAAAAACAAAAGAAGCTTATGATTAATACACATACTTAAATATATATACACATATATATATAAAATAATATAAACGAAAAATTAAATAGGGAATCTAGTCAATCTACCAAATTTGGGCATGTGCAATATAGAGTGTCGCAACAGACACTTATTTTGTCGCAAGTTATCCTCTTTGCACATTTCTTGAAATAAAAACATACTACAAGCCCAAATTTTATTTTATTAAAAAAAAAAAAAAAAGTTTGCCACTTACGGCTTACCTAAATTTGATAAATTTCCCAATTAAATAAAGGAGTCTCTAACTATCTATATATGTTTTGATTACATTTTTTTTTTTTTTTGTTTATTTTCCCTAAACCCAATCTCCAAATCTGGTTAATTTACGAGTACATTACTCTCAGATCACAGCCACTCCCTATATTTCTTATGTCATGAGCTAGCTCTAGTCATACATAAAAATTCATATACACACTCCCACTACCTATAAAAAAAACTTCTTCAGTTACTATTCACCATGCATGCAGTGCAGAAAAAGAAAACCCTAACAGCAGTTTTTGATTTTCTAACATAAAAGTGGTAATACAAAATCAGAAAGAAACCAATACACGATTGAAAATTTCAGTGCTTTTAGACTCATATATTATATATAGACTGAAGAAAACTGAAGTAAAAGATATGATTCAGATTACTTCAACTGAAGTCAAAGAAAATTTGAAGGCTAAAAATAGAAAGAGAAGCCAAAGCAAAGTGAGATTTATAAATGATATAAAAGGAAAGAATCCATCAGGCAAGATTCAGATCACTACATGTAGCATGCTGTAATAATGAATGGATATGATTTTTGATGTTGCAGCTACTAATAGTCAAATGATCTAAAACCCTAGATAGTAGATTCAGATCGATTGGAAAGCAAGCACAGGCACACAGTTATAACTTTTTTCTTTTATGGGAAAATGGAGAGGACTTAAGTTGTTATTGACATTCATTTAGATTAAAGGGTAGTAGAAATTAAGATAATTTTATGAAAAAGAAAATGTGTGTTTTGCACCAAATTAATAATTTTAGATCTATTTCGTAGCTAGAAAATTAGTCTTTTTGGGACACTTTTAAACTACAAAGTATTTTTAAAATTTTAGATAATAATATATAATATCACAACTTTAATATTCAGTAATAGTAAATCTATTTATTATAATTATGATCGATAGAATTTCATGTGTTGAAAAAAATCTAAAATAATCTCATTATCAATACAATCAAATACTTCATTTCCAATATATAAAACTAAAATATTATTTAAACATTCATCTCCCATTCGATTTCACAATTAGTTTTTTCAAATAATTCATAGCCAAAAATGCTCTATCAACAATACAAGTCGCAACCGGCAAAAGCAATGCTTGTTTTGTTATTTATTTATTTTATTTCTTTAATTTAATATTTGGAAAAAAACTCTCAATAATAAACTTTCAGCTTTATTATTTATTTGTTTGTTTATCTCATTTATTTTAATATTTTCTTAATTTTGTTGTATCTTTTTTACTTTAATTTTTTTTTTTCTTTATTTATTTATTTTACCTTATTGTTTGTTGTGTTTGGTTTTTATTAAAAAAAAATTTGGTTGTTTTGGCAGTTTTTGGCGTCACAGCTGAAAAAGCACATGAACACCAAACACCTAACCCCACCAATTTGGAGTTAGTCGCAGAGGTAAGGTCGCACCTAACCTAGTTACAGTATTTTAGAACATTCTCGATTCAGAATGATTTTTCATCCCAAATTCATAGTTAGGACTAGACCGAGATGTCAAATCCCGACTTATCCCGATTGACTGCCATCTTTGTTAAACACTCTCTCTATATTTATTGAGAAGATTGAGCTGAAAACCACTTAACCAGTAGATTATAAAAGAACAGATTCTACGTTTAGCAATTAGTTAATCTTAATCCAACATTTTTTCAAGTGAAAATTCTAATATCCAAGGCACTAATTGTATCAATACATACCCTCATATCACAGCCACTCCCTATATTTCGTGCATCATGAGCTAGCCCTAGTCTTACATATACATATACATATACATACATATACACACACACCCACTCGCTATAAATTACAGTGAAAAAGGCAACAGGCAACAGCAGAAAAATATATTTCACCTTTACAGTTACTACTCACTGGGCATGCAGTGCGGAAAAAGAAAAACCTAACAGGCAACAGCAGTTTTAATTTTTTTCAACAAAAAATCAATTAACACGAAAGTGGTAATACAAAATCCGAAAGAAACCAATATACAATTGAAATTTTCTGTGCTTTTAGAGCCATTATAGACTCAAGAAAACTTAAATAAAAGATATGATTCAGATTGCTTCAACTCAAGTAAAAGATATGGGTTAAAAATTTAAAGCTAAAAGTAGAAACAAAAGCCAAAGCAAAATGAATTGGTAAACGATGTAAAAGGAAAGAATCCATCGGGTAATTAAGATTCAGATCACTCCATGTAGCTGTAATGATGAATGAATATGATTATTTTCTGTCTTGTTGCATGCAACTGCTAATAGTCAGATGATCTTAAACTCTAGATGGTATGATCGCTGAGATTTTTTTTTTTAACAAGTTGAAGCAAAATTTAAGTTTTTTTCCTTGTAAATCACTTCTATAAAAATTAGTTTTTGCTTAGTGAATTATTGTTGATTAAGATGTGACAAAACCTAAATGTTAATAATTACATAAATAACTAGCTAATTATTGCTACAATCTAAGGTATAAAAGACTTTCAAAAAGAACAAAATCTTTTTACTGACGTTCATTTAGATCAAAAGGCTAGCAGAATTTAAGTTAATTTTATGCAAAAAAAAAGTGTGTTGCAATAATTAAAAAATTATAGAATACCTATAATATACACATTTCAAGTGTATTTATTATTGATTTCTCCCTAAATTATGTTATTGAATATGTCAAATGTACTAATATATTCATTATTTTATTATTTAGGATGCATTATATGAAGTATTAAAAAAAAAAAAAGAGTGAAAACCCAAAATTCCCAATTTATATCAGCAACTTCCTAATTTGCACAACCTTTAATGGTTTGGTAATAATTTTATCATATTATGTCTAAATAAGGTGATTTAGGTTGCACTAGAAAGAAACTCAATTATTTACAACTTTGTAATTGATAACTGAGTCGGACTCATTCTTAGCCAAAATCAAGCTTAAATTTGATAATTTTGCACTATCAGCAGTGACGTGACACACACAAATTTGTAGTGCGCCGCTAAGTGGTTTAAAATCATTCCAAATAGTTGTAAAAGGTCTTTGGCGTGCCACCAAGACCTTTGTGACATGTCACTGAGGCGATAACTCCGAAATTGAATAGGAAACTTGATTTTTATGATATCTATATAAGGGGATGGAGAGGAAAATAAGCCTCTCTTGAGGCCAACACACTCTCTAAGCACATCAACTTTCAAGAACAAGAAGATCAAATAAGAATTAAGAAGAGAAAATTAAAGAACTTGGTGAGTGAAGATTGACAACTTTTATGATTTATTTTCTCTATCCCTTCTTTGTTAAGTCTTTGTTGTTTATTATATTGAACATTATCTTTTTGTTTATCTTCTTCATTATGAACTAGATCTTGTTTTGGGATTGCTATAGAATCCAATATGAACTTTTGTTAATTGAATTTTTTTATAATTGATTTGTGACATTCTATGTGGATTATTTATCATTTTCTTTATTTAATGTGTTCTATTACTTAATCACCAATAGGATAGTTGTGATAAGTCCTAACGAACATGGAAAATGAAATTTTGATTTAGTCTTGGGAATTGATAACGCGTGATCGTATTTATAAAATTGATTTCCGTGCAAGGTAAGAATATATATAAAGGGCATGCGTAGCCATAATTAGAAAGTTAATGAGTTTGGGTTAGATTAATTATCATAAGAATATAGGTAATTGAACTAAGTAGAGCGTTTCCACCGGACCATCGGAAGAAGCTTGTAGTTAATTTCATGGTTTAGGTTAATAATTATCATAATTGATAAGTTATAAAGAGAGAAGAAAGATTTAAGAGTATATTGTGGGAGAGTTATGATCGTGGGTTCTTCTTGTCTTATTACCTAGTGTGTTTAAGTTTATTATTTACTTTGCTTTTACTTTAGTTTGTTAATTAATAACTTTTCCTTCATAATCGCTAATCTAACTAAAGTTAAGTAGATAAAATTTTAATTTTGATATTAATAACAATTTCTCATGTGATCGATATCTTTTTATATTACTTATACGATATATGTGTTTACATGCTATTGAAAATCACTATCACTAGACCTGTAATTTTCATCAAATATATCTTTTTTAAGGATATATCACATAACATTATAATATTTATGTTGAGACTTGTCCTTAGGATTAGAGAAAGCTTTTAGGTTAACCATATCATATGTACGCCTATAAATAAACTAAAATATTAATCGTTATAATAGAGATGATGGTAATGAAAGAAAAGTTTTACTGGGCGGCACTGTGATGATCCCGTTCTATTAATAAATATTATTTATTTTGACAAAACACATAGAATGAAAGCTATTGTTTCTTTATGGTTTTGTTCTTAAAATATGTCCAAACCTACTCAAAATGTATATATTAATTGAAAGAGCCACAACATATATAGGACTGAACAAAAAGCACGGAATACAGTGGGACTCAACAAGGTCAATCAATTGGGTATGGGAAGTGGGAGGGCTTATTAATTATGGTAAATCTATTTGGTCTTCACGCACCAATCAGAGAAGAAAAGAGAAGATCTTGTCTCAGTTTCTTTACTTTTTCTCCTTAACATTAAAACATAAAATAAATAAAAAATAAATAAAAAATAAAAAAAAAAAAAAAAAGAAAAGAAAAGAAAAGAAAAAGAGAGCCAAAGAGAACTTCATTTTATGGGAATTGAAGAAAAATGGGCAAAGCTGGCCTGGCTGCATGCTTTCACTAAAAAAATGCAAACAAATTATGGTGAAGCTTCCCAAAATTAGAACTAGAAACAGACAAACCAAAGACACTGAATCCGGAAAGATTTATGCAAGAAGCTGAGGATAATTAAGAATTGATGCATCGACTGTAGCATGGGCAGCATATATATATATATATATATATACACCTAAAAACATGGGCTCCAATATATTAATAGATTAAAAAAATATAATTTTCAGTGTAATTTTTTAATCTTATAACAAGTATCCTCATTTTTATAAAATGAAGATATCCTCACTTGAGATATTGGATATATGTGGTCGGGCAGAGTCAAATTTGATTTGATGACAGATTCGAGACTTGACCTGCACTCATCTGTGAGATTATTTACATAACATATTTTTAAAGTGATTTTTTTTTTAATCTTTTAGCGGACATCTTCATTTATACTTTCAAGCAAAATCGGCCTCAATCATGGGCAGGTTAGGTGTCCGCCTATGATCCCTAAAATTATTTTTATTATAGTCTTTGAATAACTAATATCCAATAACCCTAAATTTTTTTATTATAATATTTTATTATTGTTAGGGTCTCAAAATGTAAAAATAGTATCGGGCCTCAAAGATAATGCGACCAACCCTCTTTTTAAGACGTGGAATTTAATGAATCAACGTTGTTTTCTTACAAAAAAAAAAAAAAAAAAAAAAAAAACGGTGTATTGCAATAAAATAGTATCATATTGCTACAAATAAAAAAATGGTGTACTGCTATAACCTGATTTTAGAAATGAACTAATATAAATACGTTCACACTTAAAAATAAAATTAAAAAAAATCAAAGTACGTAAACCCTTTCCTCAAATATTATGAGTTCATGTGTGAAAAATTCAATATTTGTAAAAGGTTCTCGTAATAATCTGATCATGTACGAAATTAATTAATCTACTCTAATTAAGACACGTGAAAGATAGAACAACTATGGTAAGAACAAGCACCCTTAATTCGAAACAAATATAATAATGCAATATATGAAAGCAATAAAGAAAATCAACACCGGTAATTTTGTTGACGAAGTGGAAAACTCTTAACAGAGAAAAACCACTTCGGATATATAGATTACCAGCCAAAGCCACTATAATGATAAAACTTATAGCGATGGTATAGGACCTATGGTGACAATTTCACCGACTTGAATACCTCTAAACTGTAATAACTCGAAGAACTCCCCGAGCCCGCACCAAGCGGCCTTCTTCAGAACCTCTGAAGTCTCTGAGTGGATCAAAACTGTGAACTCGCAACGCCAAAACTCTGACTATCAATCTTCCTCATTTAGAAATCTGAAGGCTTAGGAAATTGGATAAGATTGTGTGTTATGTGTTGATGGTATATCAAGGGACAATCTCACCAAAACAAAGAATACAAGAAATCTATGAAAGTTTTCAAGGTGAATTGACAAATAGGAGAAAACTAAGAATCTAAAGCTCTAAGAATTGTGTCTCTCTCCCAGGATAAAGTGGCTATGTGTTTACTTAAATATGTAGGGTTTTTCTTCTCTCAAACAGACTAAAAAACGTGTCCAAAATAACACATCATTGCACGTGCGTTCGAACGCTACAAGAACGCGTGATGAACGAGAGGTAATTCGTAAAACAGTTCGAACTCAATCTTGAACGCACCTCAAACATAAAGCCTCTAGACGCTTTTGTTCGATCGTCTACTCAAATGAACCATGAACGCAGAGCGTTCGAACCCAAATAAGAATACACCACGAATAAAATCCTGACAGCTTCATCTGATGTCGTCCAAATATTTGTTCAATTACACCGAGATCTTCAAGATTCATTACAATTCAATTGAACTTGTTTTGTTACGGATATTGCCAATAAACATGAAACTAACAATGTGAGCAATTTTGAAATCATAAGATCTTGACTAGTTAGATTTTTTTCTTTCATTTTTTAGGGGAAAAATTGAAGGTGGGTAAAATTTAAATTAATTTTTTACTTGTATATCCTTAGAATTTGAACACGAGTAATAGTACAATGAAAATTTATTTTAAAAAAAAAAAAACTTTCTAACCGGCCCTTAGGGTTAAAACTTAATATATGAAACACCAATGATATCAAGAAACATAAAGGAATTTCCTTTACTCATTCCCCACTTATTCCATCGTGAAAATTGAAGACCGAAGCACATCCTAAGGTTATCAATTGTAATTATATCAAAGCGCTTGATTAATTATAAAACCGTTAAAGAATTAAGTTGAGATTAAATGGACATTTTTTCCAAAAAAAAAAAAAAAAAAAAGGCAGCCAACTCAATGTGCGCGGTTGCACTCACGCGCCAATACCTAATTATAGAAACCCTGCAGACTGCAGCGGTTCAATTTTAGCATCGCCCATTAAACGAAATAAATGATAGAGAGAGAGAGAGAGAAATCTTTCATCGGATATATATATATATATATATATATTGAACGATAAAAGTGTAAAGTGAGATATCTTAAAAAAGAAGTTAGAAGCTGCGAGTAAATGGAAAATAAATATCTGAAATATTTGATGCAGCATCAAGAGATTGAGATAGAGGCTAGAATTAAATAACTAAGAAATAGATTGATTGAAACCAAGTAAATTGGGACAGTCAACTCCATAGGTTCGAACACGAGACATTGACTATGATATTGTGATTATGAAAGAGTAGAAACCAAGGATGGTTAAAAAATTATGATTCCCGAACGGGATTTGTGATTCTAATATAAGATTCGAGATAAATTTTGTCTAGTATTCCAACTTTTTTCCTAAGAAATTCTAAATCACGATTATAATTTAGGATCTCATATCATTCAATCTGAAATTCAAGATAATTTTTTGTACTGATTTAAAAACCGACACAAGATTTGGGATGAGTTTTCATCGTAAATTACCATCTTAGTACAAACTGTAACGACCGGTAGTCTCTACTACTGTTACATTGTAATACTGTTACATTACGGGAAGAAGGTAACATAATATAAATTATGTTAGGACACATATACATTCATGGAACGACTTTGAGGATAATCGGTGAATTCCTCGAATTTCCGATACGAAACTGTATTATATTCCACTCCGAACAGCCCATGGTATTTGAGCTGTAACTTTCTCATACGAACTCCGCTTTTTATGAATGTTATATGTAGGAAATCTGAGATCGAGACCTACAACTTTCATGTTGAATATTTTTCCAAATTCGGACCAGAAGTAAGTCAAAAATATAAGTTAAAATTCTGGATGAATAGTACCGCAACTTTCCCATACGAACTCCGATTTTTATGAATATTATATCGTCGGAAATCTGAGATCGAGACCTACAACTTTCACGTTGAACATTTTTTCAAATTCGGACCAGAAACAAGTCAAAAATGCAAGTTAAAATTCTGGATGAATAGTACCGCAGACTTATCTAGAAGAATCCCAAACTTTCTCAATATTTCTACGTTTTTCTTCATTAATCCAAATTTCAAAGAAGCCCTAGTATAAAATGGGGATTACTATTCATCATTTCAAAAAATTAGAAAAGAAAAGAAGAAGACAAACGTGGAAAAGAAAGAGAAGAAGAAAAAAAAATAGATGAAACGAAGAAGAGAAAAAGAAGAAAGAGAGAAGAGGGAAAAAGAAACAAAGGATAAAAGAGCTTGACAACCATTAAAGGCTTGGAGAAGTGTTGGAAATCAAAGGATAAAAGAGCTTGACCAAATTGTGATATATTAAGTTTTGATGATTTGGTACTTGTAGTATGTTGTGAGCTTGGGTGCGATGATGATTGTATGATTTTTGTATTAAGACAATGATAATTTTGAGAAACCCCAACTTGTTAAGTTTTTGGGTATAAAACTAATAGAAGTATATAAAATAGATATAAGTTGATGTTGATAATGTTGTCGATAATTATAGAGGTTTAATGGAATGGTTTTTGTAATAAAATTGATATAGAAGTATTGAGGATGCATTGGGAAAGATAGACTTGTGAAAGCAAGTGCAGAAACTTAGAAATCAGGTTCACGTCGCAAAGCCAAAAGGGTTAGCGTCGCGACGCGTACTGGAAAATTAAGAATCGTTTCTGGAATGTTCGTTTCACGACTCGTAACACTTTGCGTCGCGATGCGAGACCAGAATTTTCCCAAATCAGTTTTTAATTCATTCCAGTTCCACCCCAACGTGTTAGAAGCCACCACAAGCATCTCGTATCAACTCGTATGTATATATTACATCATGGTAGAAGTACGATACGCCTCAGAGTGATAGCCCTTACTTGAATAAGCAAACTTAGCTTGATTGTGACCTATATATTCTTATTCCATTTTCTAATCGAAATTATCGATGATAGATCATCGCATGAACCACAAGTTTCTTCAGGGAAGTGAAGAAAGGCTAGCGGGACTCCAAAACTATGAGTGGACCTTCCTTTTTAAAGTTTATTTTATTTATATGTTTTGATGCCAGACTTATTTTTCCAAGCACATAGAGCGTTAGCCATATTTGATTTCAGATTCATGTTAAATGTAATGTTTTATACAGTTTTGAAATCTATGGCATGACTTTTTATGTTTTCGAGGCATGAGGGAAAAACCCACCTCAGTATGCAACTAAATACATACATGTAATTGACAGATGGCATATGCACATGTAGAGGACTGGGGGACGGTGATACGTAATGCCCCCAGATCCTAGTTCAAGATTAGGGATGACAGATGGCCCTAGCATAGATCCGCACCCCCAGTTCTAGTTCAGTGGCTTAGGGGACAGTGATATGTAACGCCTCAAGACCACTAGTTTTAGGGATATGAGTGGCATGCTTTGGGGGACAGTGGTACGTAATGCCCCAAAGTTATGGGTTTGCACTCTGGCTCTAGTTAGGCGTATGAGGGGACGGCGATACGTAACGTCCACATACGTCAGGTTTTTCAGAAACATAGATTAGTTTTCAGAAACAGTTTTAGATACAGATTTCAGAGTTAGTTTTCTAAAGAAAGATTTCTAGAAAGAAACGGTTTTCAGAAACAAACATTTCAAAAATAGTTTTCAGAATAGATTTTCAGATACAGATTCATAGAACCAGATTTTCAAAAGAGGATTTCAGAAATGGATTTATGAGAGAAGTTCTCTAGAAAAGAAAAATTTTCAGATAGATTCGAATTGATTTCTAAAACATGAGTTTCATAAAGTATTTCAATTTTCATTTTAAAACCGTCCACTGACTTAGATCGTTCAAACGATCTAACCCCTCACTCCTAGTGTTTTATTTTGTAGGATTATGGAGGACGAGCTCGGGATGATGGATATTGATGGCAATCACTAGAGGGTCTGAGTTCACCAGAGTGTGTATAGAGTTTCAGTATTGTCAGTGTCAAAGTAAAAGTTGTTTGGCATACACTGTATTGAATAAGTTATCGAAATATGCTAATGTATTCATTTTCAAAGTTATGATGTATGGTACTAATGAGTACACTATATGAGCATTTGAGATGCATTTCATGTTATTGAGTCGGGGCAATGGTCCCTATGCATGAGAAAATCATTTGAGATTAGTTCAATTAATATGATTACAAACAGATAGTCAGAGGCTCAAGGGGATAGTACAGTCTATTCCCTCCCGGTAGCATCTCCCGGATTGAGGATGTTACACAAACGATGTATTGCACTATGTAAACTATAGTAATATGTACAATATATGTATCACAATAAATTTATTTGTAAAGAAATCAAATATGTACAAATGATTTCTTTGGTTAGAAAGAAATCAAAGGATTTTTAACAAACACTCTTTTTCTTGCCACAAATTTATATGAAGATCTTATCTCTCACTTCTAGTTGAATGTCCTTAAGTTACGAAGATTTCTCAATTTCAAGTGATTTTCTCGTTTTTTTCGGAATGGATTTATAGTTGGAGTCTTAGTTGTTGATGTTCTTGCTTCGTAGGTTTTATTTTCAGTTCATTCTTTGTGATCTATGGACTTTATTTTTGTTATTTATAAAATCTCCCCTCTTATCAAAATAAATAAATAAATAAATTTATTTGTAATAGCAAGGGTGAGTTGCTTGCAGAATCTCAAATCACATTGTTAGAAATGATTACATACTGACCTTTGTATGTAAAGCTTTTATTCCCAAACACAATTAGGCTCTTAGGCTAGAGATAGCATACATGGGTCATGTGTCCCTTAATGTCTATTGCACCTCGGAGGCCTCTAGGGCCGGTCCTGGCACAGCGCCACAAAGGCTACTGTCAAGGGCTCAAAAATTAAAGGGGCATCAAAATTGAAAGAAGTTTTTCAAAATTGAAATTATTAAAATCTTACTTGCGGACCACTATAACTCAAGATAGGTTAAATGAATTAGCAATCTTATCCATTGAAAATGATGAGATTGAAGACTTGGAGTATGGTGATATAATTGATGATTTTGCTTCAAAAAATACTAGAAGACAATTTCTTAAAGGTTGAAATTTTAAGGAGTTTTGCTAGGAATGGTTGTATATGATTGTATTTTTTATTGTCGGGGTTTAGGTATTATGTCCCCACTTGTAAATTTTCTCAAGTAATATAATTTGGGCGTGAGGGCCTAGCCCCCAGCTTCGACTGGGTTCCAGCCCTCGTTAAATATTATTTTTTTTAAACAGATGTTTTCGTAATAAAAAAAGAGAGCACATTTTGAGCTTTCGCACCGGGCACCCAAAAACTCATGACCGACCCTGGAGGCCTCACGTCGCATAAATAGAAATGGTTACTGAGTGTGCATCTTCGGGCAAGGCCTCAGTCATTCAGTTACTACTATATTTTTTTTTTTTATTTTTTTTAATGAAGGTCCTCGTAATCAAAGGTTGATAGAATCATGTTTAGAAATTGTACTGAGAATAAAACCCCTATATTAATAGAATTATATCCAATAACTAATAATTAAATGATCTCTTTATCCACTCATTCAGCCGCAAGGATCCTAACCCCAAAACTTATTTTATGAATTAAGCAATTGTTCACAAGTTACTATATTAGATTATATATACATGTACAGTCACTTCTCATGAAACCTTTATAGTACGAGGAAACAAGTTCTTACATTTTTTTTTTTTTTTTTGAAGGAAATTATATACATGGTTTAAATAAAGATGCTTAACCAAGTTACTCAAGTCCAATTTGACTTATCTACGTCACCGACTTCTATCACAAAATCACATGAACTAGCTTCAAACAAATTGCCAATGATAATTTTCAAAAGCATTTTATTAAATGACCTAGATTTGATGCTAAAGTTTGTGCTGAGCATTTTATAAATGATTACTAGATAATAATTTAAATGAAATTGAATCTTAACTAAGTATTATTTTCAAAACATTACGTGACAGAAAATTATGAAAATCTTAATACAATTTAACTCGGCACTGAATTAAATTTTTTTAAAAAACATATCACAGCATTCACCAATGATAGATTTAGATCTAAAGATTTCTCCTTACAAAATCATAAAGTCAAACAAATAAACCAAAAATGTCTTCCAAAAGCCATGATGAAAAAACGAATAATTCTGTTAAAAAATCACGACATTAAATTACTGCTCATAAAAGACCAAATCATACACTTTCAAGCATCCGAAACTTATCAAATTTTGAAGGCCAGAGCTCAAAGACATTAAAAAATGGTCAAAGTACAGTAATAACTCTATGCTAAAAATGGAAAATTGCATGCATATGCATGTGACTCCAGCTCCTGAACTCAGAGATGCTAATAATTAAATAACTTCAGTTAATATTTAGTCATTTGCACACCCCTATCATTGTCTGTTTCTCTAGCTCAAAAACAACTCATCATTACTAAATTAGCAACCATGCTTTGATCCATGTTCAGATTTTTCATAAACTTAGGTTAGTTTTGATAAGTCAAAATAAAAAATGGAAATAAAAACCCCAAAAGAACAAAAAAAAAAAAAAAAAAAAAATCAAGAATGATGGAATCAATCAATAGATAAAGTGGTACCCAATGCATATTTAAGATTATGATATACGCAGTCTAATCTCCGGTTTTTTTCACATAGAAGTTGTTTTTAGGATTCAAAAAATAGATGATATATAAGTTATGATGAAGAGTTGAGAAGGAAAAAATGTATAATTACTTGCTGTTAGAGTACTCGTAGAGGCGGCCGCGGCTGGAGAAGACAATGAGAGCTACTTCAGCATCACAAAGGACAGAAAGCTCATAAGCTTTCTTCAAGAGTCCATTTCTCCTCTTGCAGAAGGTCACTTGACGATTCGTCGTGTTCTCGATCCTCTTGATCTCAATCTTTCCCCTACCCATTGAATCTGAAACAACCCCATATGCTTACATTTTTCTTTTTGGGAACTTGTTCAATTTTATGAAATTATAAAGAATAAATGTAAGAAAGGTTACAAAAACATGCAAAAAAATTAAATAAATAACAAACCTAAGAGCAAAAGCCAGCAAGAAATTGTGAGTAAAAAATTCTCAAAGTATGAGGGTTTCTTTTGGTACTCTATATACGCATCATGCATGCTTTATAGAACCTTAAAGTAAAAGAAATTAAAAAAAAAAATGGGAATTGAGGAAGATTATTTACTAAAAGAGATTTAATAATATTGGGTCAATTTTTTTTAAAAAAAGATACGAGATCTAAGACAATGAGTTGAAACTGAAACTGAGAAGCCCAAAAGCTGAAAGCCACTGAGAAAACATATGTTGGGTCCCAAGAAAAAGTTGTAAACATAAAATCTTGAGTAAAACTCGACGAGATTTTTTGTGTACGGCTAAACAAAAGAGAAATCGAGGTAACCAGATCAAATAAATTTTGGGAAAAAAAAAAAAACAAGACCATAAGATGTAAAATTAGGGCTAAAAATTATGAAGAAACCCCATGATGAATTTCATGAAGATTTATATTTTTATCTTTTCTGGCCATTTATACAAGAAACCATGCTAATAGAGTAACAAGTATTACTCATCAAAAATAACATTTTTGATTAGATGGATCTGTGACCAAATATTTTCTTTAAAAAGATTATGAACAAACGAAAAGAAAAAGAAAATTAAAAAAAATACCCATTTACAGACCTGAGTTTTTGGGCACTGCAGTCCGGCAACTTCAGCTTTCGGAAAATTTAGAATCCCAAAGAAAATAAAACCAAATTATGTGTGGTTTAATTTATTTAGTCTCTCTATCATATTTATAGCTATTTCTTTGTTTGTATATCTAGAGAGACACTAGTAGTGAGATATAATAAAATAAAGCAAAAGCAATATAGAGAGTTTTTGAGAGAGAGATTAATTAAAGAGGTGCTGAGCTTTTGAAAGTGACATGCTAATTGTTTTTTTGTCAAAATTTTATACTAGACGTTGTTGTTTTAGCTAAAATAAACCTTCTTTGCAGGTGCAAATTCGCACTATAAATTGCAATTTTTTTCTTTATTATTATTATTATTAATATTTTGAATTTTTTACTTGTTTTTCTTTTTGTTAAATTACATTGACCAACTTACCCTCCAATAGAATATATCTAAAGTACCACCATTTATATTTTGTTTGAATTAGGGTTTAATGGTTCCACGTATCTATCATTCTATCCAATAACTTTGGTTTGTCTTGGATTTTGGTCTAGAGTAAATATTTAATGCAATAGAGATATGAGTGACGTGATATTAATTAATAAATATATGATAAGTGTAATTATATTAAATATAATTATCATTTATTTTGAAGTTATTAATATTTTAGTAGGCACGAGAATATACCATTTAGGATATTGCATGGGTGACATGGTAACACCGGTTTCATTGTAGAATCTTTCCTTGTCAATGTGGAGTATTTCTTTGATACCAATCTTATATAGGTGACGTGGTACCACCAACTAATAATTATATAATATTAAGAGTTGTGTGAAACAAAACTACTATTTATTTATTTATTTATTTTTATTATTTAATATGCATAATAATATATTATTAAGTTGTTGTGATAGTGCTACCACCATTGCATAATAAAAAATTTCGTCAATTTTGATGTATGCTATATCTTTGGGGTGTATGTTAAAATTACCATGTAGGTTTAGGTGTATGTTAAAATTACCACGTAAGTTTAAGGCCATATATAATATATAGTATTAGTCAAGAGTAGGGGTCCGAAAATTGGTAGAAATTAATTGAGAGGAAATAAACATGTGGAGATTCCAACATGTGATTTTAATTTTGCTAACATAAGGATTTACGCCCTACTATCGAAAGCCCTGTTTTCTGTTTTAAACTTTGATGGGCTATGTTCGATGAGTTTGTATCCCGTCCAACTTGTTCACACGGTTTTATTTCATGAAAAGTTATTAATTACGTAGTATAAGAAAATGATTTTTTTTGCGTCATCAAACGTCGACGTTAAAAAAGATCAACATCGACGCTAAAGATTTTTGCATCAAAAAGACATGACACAGGAAGTGAAATATATGCGTCGCTATTTTTCGTCGCTGAAAACGGTATTAGACGCCGCAAAAAATAGCAATTCCACGATGCATAATTCAGGCGACGCTAAAGATCTAAGGATTTTCGCGACGTCTAATAAGCATTGTTAAAAGTATATAACTATTACCGTCGCCTTTTGTCTTGTCGACGCCAAATTTAGAGGTTTCGCGTCGCCATATAATAATTTTAATTTAATTTTTTTAAAAAAATAAAGTATTATTAAAATAAATTAAAATTATTATTACATATATAATGAAATCGTTAATAATATTTTATTTTAATAAATTAAATTAAAATTTTTATTATATATAGCATAAAATTTTTATTACATACAAAAGTTTTATTACATTAAATAAAAAAATCATGCATGATGATCAGTCGGGGATGGTGCAGCGTCTGTCGAGCCTGGAGGAACTATGGAGGTCGATCTAGCAACATTGCTCTGAGCGAGGGATCACTCCACAAGCGCCCGCAATTGGGTCATTTCCCGATCGTCTCTTCTCATTCTCCAAACAGCTCAACTGGTCTTGAGTCAGCTTTCACTGCTCCCTCAAGTCAGTGACCTCCTCTGAGGAGCCAAACGATCGAGAAGCAGACACTTCCGCCTTCCGATGAGTACCAATCCCGACGTTGTAAGAGGTTGTGTTATGGAACATCTAACTCGAAAGCTCATTATCAGCCAAAAGTTGATTGCCCTACTTGAGGTTCTATCTTTATATATCTACCATGAGATCCTACATTTTAAGATTATATGTTAATAGAAAATATTGAATTATTGTATAATTTATGTAATCAAACACTTACATAATACTCTCAGGCGATATCGTTCACCCAATATTTACTTGGAGTGCTGTGGGTGAGCTGGAAAAAATCCGACATCGGGAGGGGCTGCAGCACCTCTCCCAGACTGCTTTGCTATAAACGAAAAATATTAATTATTAATAAATTATTGTTAAAATACAGTTAAGTAAACGTATATCCACTTACCTCAGAGCGTTCGTCGCGATGCATAGAAAAAGGCTTAAAGCCTCCAACATGATTGAGCCGTAGATTCTATCGATTTACCTTGTTTCGCTTACAAATTTTCTACAAAAAAAAAAGAAGTTAGTCGCTATTTTACTGTAAAATGAAATATTATGGAAATTTAAAACTTACTGCTTATCCATCCAAAGCACACATGGTGCACAAATACCCTCCAATCCTCTTCACTGATGTCATACGGCCGATGAGAAACAGTATTATCCGCACCATAATCGTCGAAGATGGGCTTGAGTTTTTTCGTGTGATAGTTCGAGTATGTCTTGCCCATACAGTGGTCGACGTACCTGACCACATTCGGAGTAGTCAAATCAATGTCAAACCACTCTTGCACAAAAAAAAACACAATAGTTAAAGACTTCATTTAAAAAATAAAAATAAAAATTAATGCTTAAAGTGATACTTACTGACAAAATCGCGAACAAGTTATGCCACGTCCGCTCTAGTATCTTCGTCTAGCACGTGTTTTGTTTAGGAGCGTCACATCGCGCGATAGTCCCAACTGCATTGGTGAAATTAGGATTATGACGACCTAGCTATTTCTCTCAATTATCAAATATACGTATCGATATCCGTCATTGGGCCTTCATGTGACGCGCCAACTCCAAACCCCTCACGAGATCATTAATTCTTATGGGTTGAGTCAATGACCTGAGTAGGTGGCTCAGAGGTGGAACTTGCCACACTACCGATAAAGGGAGCAGATCTTTTGCGTTGTCCTGGGGCCATCTGGGAAAATAAATATCTATTATGTTTAATCTGAAAAAAATTACATCAAAGGCACTGCCATAGTGCTTCATTTGAGGCACTAACGTATTCCCCATGCAACCCTAATGTAATTATAAACATATTAAAAGACCAAAAAATAACCACAACAAAGCAAAAAAAAATTGCACTTTATTCGAAGGTTTGAGATAGTCTTCTGGGTTTCTTCGGTTGTGAGACTAAAGAATAAGGTTGTTCTGTTGAAATTATAAACATCCTTTAACGTTGTCATGTCGAGCGACACTATAAGTGGCGACACTAAATATTTAACATTTAACGTCACACTTTCATTTAGAGATGCTAATTATTAAAATTAAAAAAAAAATTGGATTTTCCTGCCATATTTTGGCGTCCTTATATGGTGATGCTAAATAATATACGGTCGATATTTAACGTCGCTATTATTTGGTGACGTTAAATGGAATATATTTATTTTAATTCTTATAAAAACATTACATGTTACAAAATTATAACTTTTTTTATTAAAACTTTAATAAAATTACAAATTTATTAATCACTATTAAATGTCTGCTATATTTCATCTTCCGATGTAAACTTGTGTTCGACTACATCTTCTTCTCGGTCATCATCATCTTCTTGGTCGTCATCCAAGTTTTGAATAACATCAATAGCATCAATGTCATCTCCTGTAATCTGAATACTAACAATATCATTCCGGACTACATTTGGCAACTGAAAAATTTGCTCGGCATCATCATCATACTCAGCATCCTCTTCGAAGTGACAATCGGTGGTATTTTATTTCTCTTGAACGTCTCAAAAACCCTTCAAGTTTAATTTTTTCATGACTTTCCATTCATTCTTAAATTTTGGGTTATCCAGATACATGACAGGACGGGTTTGATGACAAAAATTATATGGATCATCTTTGCAATAAGCACGTTGAACGTTGATCGATTTTAGATGGAGATGGAATTGAGATCCTCTTTCTAAGATTAGTGTGAAGCCACTTGCATGCGAATAAGATAATCCGATGAATAGGCCTGTAAATCAATTCAATAAAAACTTACATGACACCGTAAAAGTCAAAAGTATTGTCACCATGGTCTCCTGGAACTGTAATCCCATAATTTTATGTTGAGCACGAATTATCTCTTTTCTCAACGATAAATCGCACACCATTAACGAAACAACCAGAATACTCTTATGTTTCTCATACATGACCATAACCTAGTGACGTTATAGCACTTGAGGAGTCGACATTGCCATTTTCAATCTAATTCTTTATCTAAAATACATGTGAACACATTGATTAGAGAAAGTAAGAGATATTATAAACTGAAAAATTTAGGTATGGAAAAACTCACAATTGCCTCAAACCACTTAGTGAATGTCCTTTTTTGCCTCTTACTAATATTTTAGTTGTTTCTTTTGCTGCCAAGAATGGTCTCATGATGTTTATATTAAAAATGATAAAATTATTCAAAATTCTTTGTAAATTATTCAAATTATTGAATTGAGTTTAAACACGTACTTGTAGAAGCGAAATGAGGTTTACCAATATGCCTATGACGTTGGTGACCACTACACTGTTGGGCTCGCAGCCCGTTGGTGTGATATTTTTATATCGTACCGCAAGTGTACGGTGTCAAGTTTTAGTATAAATCAGTGAAAGAGTGTCGAACCCACAGGGATTGCGTTAACTCGCACTAAGTACTACAATTGATAATCCTAACTTTATTTAGAAACCAATTTATAAAGATTTTTATAAATAAATAAATATAAAATATACAAATATTTAGATAGGAGGAACTAATACGATAGAGATTCTGGATCCTGATTTCACCTAGCTGTCTCCTATGTATTTTTCATGCAAATTAATCTTTGTTTAGTTATATTATTTATAAGTCAAGATCCTAAAATATTCACTCCCTCTCTCGAGTGCCGAGTGAAAATATTATCAACTATAGACTTCGATATCTCTATAAAAATCCAATAGTTAACAACTCATTACGATTTGTGATTCTATGTTAACGACTTCAAAGGACTACAGATTCTCTCGAACTCTATAAAATCCTAGGCTATATTCTCTAGATCTATTCAAAATCCCCTCTCTCGAGTGATAGATTCTAAACATTCATCATCTCAAATTGTGGCCAACAATCAAGAAGCATTAAACTCAAAAGAATATAAATAAATTAATAAAACTTCATAACAAAATTGATAAACAAAATACAAGGTTCAAGCATAGATTACATCATTCTCCAAAATTAAGGAGTTAGTTCATGATAAAAGATAAAATCAATGATACACAAACCATGAATCTAATGGAAATCATTAGAGTTTTAAGAAAGAAACTAGAAGATATAACCCGAATTGAATCTCTTCCTCCTCGGATGTCACAGCTTTTGTCTCCTCTTGTCGCTCTTCAATCCTCTCCTTGGATCTCTAAAAATATTTATTTCAGTGTATTAGCCTCTGTATTAGCCTCCCCTTGAGTGTTGGATGTAATGTTATATTTATAGTTGAGGCTGGGAGTCTTTGGGTAGCATTAGGATTATTAAAAAACCCTAAAATTCTTTCCTGGAATGCGCGTGAAACTTCCCTGCGCAGCGCCGCGGCGCCTAACTCTCTGGAATATGTATGGACTAGGAGGCTTGTCAGGGCGCCGTGGCGCCTGCCTTTTGTTTCATTCCAATTGGCGCCGCGGCGCCTGGATTTTGCCTTGAAGATGGCGCCGCGGCGCTTGTGTTGGCTTGAGGATGGCGCCGCGGCGCTTAAGCTCCTGGATTTTGTATGGGGAGCTGGCGCCGCGGCGCTAGTTGAAATGGTGAAGAGGCGCTTTGGTGCCTGCGTGTGACTTGAGCTTCGTCCGGCGCTTCCGTAAGTTTCCAAAACACGTGCAATTATCCCCAGATCCATGTATTAATGCTCCTACAAATATAACATAAAATAAACGATAAATGATATTAAATATCTCGAATTATAACAAAACAATTAGCTAAAGATATCAGAATAAGTGAGTATAAACCACACTTATCAAATACCCCCAAACTTAAGGTTTTGCTAGTCCCGAGCAAAAGATAAAAATAAAAACTAAATTCTAATAAACAAATAAAAATAATTAAATTAACTAAGCCACTTTCGTAGGGATCACGATTGCATTTAGCGTATGCAACAAGCCTTTAAACCCCTAGGCGGCCCTAGTGGACGAGTTATAGTCTCGTGAGGGCTTACAGCGACGACACCCACAAACGTCATTCACACACAATCATGCAAAAATTTAAACAAATAACCAAAGATAGTCCCAATAGTTGCGCATAAAATTTTCCTCAAAGAAAGCTTATAAATGAAATTAAAGAATCTTCAAAGTACGCAATTGCAACTCAAATCTAAATTCTTGAGTAAATCATCTAAGCTAGACTCAAGGTGTGTGTGTGTAAAGGTTCATTCACAGCTTTGATCTTAAGTAAGCTAACTCAATGATTTCGTTTAAAAATTAGAATCGATGGGTCAAACCAACCTAGATATCTCAATTATGCTCTGTAATTGCCTTATTTTGTGTTCGGTATGGTATGGTTTTTCTTTTATTTTCTTGTCTCTTTTTTTTCTTTTCTCATTTTTGCACTTTTTTTTTCAACTCACCTACCCTTTAAGGTAGCATTTCTCCTCATGGTGGTCCTAATACTCGCCCATGGGTAGCTTCACGCTTATCGGTTATAGGTGGTTTATTTTCTTTCTTTAGAGACATTTTTCTTTTTCTTTTTTAGCTATACCATACTTCATAACACTAGCAAATCAAGATAGATATCTAAGCAAACGGTCATTCATCGACATGCAATTTCTTCAACTAGTCACATTGTCAACTACTTAAGTTTTACTGCTAAGAACCTATTTTTAAGTGCTTACGAGTCTAACATAGATCAATTATTCAAGGCATCAGATAAAAGTAAATTAGGCACTTATCATTTCTAAAATTTCACTCATAAACAAACAATATCATCACAGGATTTATGCTTTACTATCAAAGACTAAAACAATTTTTTTTTTTTTTAAATAAATTTTAAATGACTAAATAGCAAGTAAACAGCAAGCACACACCCCCAAACTTAAAAATTGCATTGTCCTCAATGTAAGATAAATATCAAGAGCAAAAGTGAGGAACAACACTACCGTGCATGGAGTTGATCAGACTCTTGCTGGTTAGAATTTGGTTGCACGGGCGTTGTGTGTCTCGTGCTACCTGCATAAATAACATGCAAATAAATAAATAGCACACAATAAAATAAAATAAAATGTAAAGAAAATAATAATAAAATAAATGCAAGGGTTGCCTCCCCGCTAGCGCTAAGTTTAACGTCTTCAGCCAGACGCAACCACCCAAATGGTTATGGTGGCTTAAAAGTAGTGAACCGGGTAATTTCATCTGCTTTCTTCTTTGGTATCCACCGGTTCTTATGACATGAAAAAGACAGCTTGGCAGACTGTGGTAATTTATCCATAGATGGTCCCCCAGGATATGTAGATTTTCTCTCAATTGGAAATTCTGGACTGCACATTCGGCGAGTCGTGAGAGACGATACTTGAGCTATCAGTGCACCAACAGGATCTGCCATTACTTCTTTTCAAACTCACCTCGTACGAAAAATATAAAAAAATAGAATAAAATAAAAATAAGAAATAAAAACAAAAATAAAACTTAAGACAAAAATAAAGGAAATAAAAATAAAATAAAATAAAAATAATAAAAATAATAAATAAAATAAATAATAAATAATAAATAAAAAAAAAAATTCTAAATTAAAGCTAAAATTATTTGGTAGTAGTATTAATGTGAAGTAAACAAACAATCCCCGGCAACGGCGCCAAAAACTTGGTTGTGATATTTTTATATCGTACCGCAAGTGTACGGTGTCAAGTTTTAGTATAAATCAGTGAAAGAGTGTCGAACCCACAGGGATTGCGTTAACTCGCACTAAGTACTACAATTGATAATCCTAACTTTATTTAGAAAACAATTTATAAAGATTTTTATAAATAAATAAAATAAAATATACAAATATTTAGATAGGAGGAACTAATACGATAGAGATTCTGGATCCTGATTTCACCTAGCTGTCTCCTATGTATTTTTCATGCCAATTAATCTTTGTTTAGTTATATTATTTATAAGTCAAGATCCTAAAATATTCACTCCCTCTCTCGAGTGCCGAGTGAAAATATTATCAACTATAGACTTCGATATCTCTATAAAAATCCAATAGTTAACAACTCATTACGATTTGTGATTCTATGTTAACGACTTCAAAGGACTACAGATTCTCTCGAACTCTATAAAATCCTAGGCTATATTCTCTAGATCTATTCAAAATCCCCTCTCTCGAGTGATAGATTCTAAACATTCATCATCTCAAATTGTGGCCAACAATCAAGAAGCATTAAACTCAAAAGAATATAAATAAATTAATAAAACTTCATATAGCATAGATTACATCATTCTCCAAAATTAAGGAGTTAGTTCATGATAAAAGATAAAATCAATGATACACAAACCATGAATCTAATGGAAATCATTAGAGTTTTAAGAAAGAAACTAGAAGATATAACCCGAATTGAATCTCTTCCTCCTCGGATGTCACAACTTTTGTCTCCTCTTGTCGCTCTTCAATCCTCTCCTTGGATCTCTAAAAATATTTATTTCAGTGTATTAGCCTCTGTATTAGCCTCCCCTTGAGTGTTGGATGTAATGTTATATTTATAGTTGAGGCTGGGAGTCTTTGGGTAGCATTAGGATTATTAAAAAACCCTAAAATTCTTTCCTGGAATGCGCGTGAAACTTCCCTGCGCAGCGCCGTGGCGCCTAACTCTCTGGAATATGTATGGACTAGGAGGCTTGTCAGGGCGCTGTGGCGCCTGCCTTTTGTTTCATTCCAATTGGCGCGCGGCGCCTGGATTTTGCCTTGAAGATGGCGCTGCGACGCTTGTGTTGGCTTGAGGATGGCGCCGCGGCGCTTAAGCTCCTGGATTTTGTATGGGGAGCTGGCGCCGCGGCGCTAGTTGAAATGGTGAAGAGGCGCTTTGGTGCCTGCGTGTGAAAAACACGTGCAATTATCCCCAGATCCATGTATTAATGCTCCTACAAATATAACATAAAATAAACGATAAATGATATTAAATATCTCGAATTATAACAAAACAATTAGCTAAAGATATCGGAATAAGTGAGTATAAACCACACTTATCACCCGTAGAAAGTACTGATAATCCTACGAGGGAACTAACTGGAGAATGAGGAAGTCGCCACCCAACATGAAGCACTGGAAATTATTAAAGGCCGCAATACACCCATCGTAAGGTTTGACCTTAAACCCATTTGGGTTTGAAATGGTCATTTATCGATACCAATATAATATTTACGCTTAAATGAGGTATCTTTATATCTTATAATGCAGTCACATGCAACACAATTTTATAAATCATGTATTAGCGCAAACATGAATAATAAAAGCAACAAGGAAAATAAATATCCATAAATTACAAATGTCTAGAAATTATTAAATTAATAATAAAATACAAAACAAAGCCAAGACGGATAAAATTTTGGGGGTACTTGATGTCCAAATATTTTTATCAATGTCCGACCGGGTATGGCCCAAGATCGGCCAAATATAGTTGTCCATATCCGGCCGAACTTGCATGAAGTAAGGTCGGACATGTTACTAGTCTAGAAACATGGAAATATTCATATGCAAATACAAATATAATAAACATGCAGTTTAGACATATTCATAACGAAATGTCCATCTCCTAATGGTACATGGAGTTGTATCTCGAGTGCGAACCATATTACCGTCCATTCAGAATCGGCTATGGCACTTACGTATGAATTTACATCATATATACTACAAGATCATACCACCAGATATATGACATTATTTACGGATCACATAATAAACAACATAGTATGCATATTAATTATATCTTGGCCAGTAAGATAAACATATGTATGTTGATAGTTAAAGTAACATAAAAACACAACTAAACATTCATAGATTAATAGTAATAAGCATAACATAAAAAAATAGTCAAGCATGCAATAAAATACAGAAGGTAGTGAGCACGACCAGATGTATCTATGGTTAGCTAGATGTGTGTGCATGTCCAGTCGGACGTAAATCACGCCCAGCCAGAGATATTATGTTATCACATAAACTCCAAAGCGTAAATGAAGAAGGTGACTTAAGGTCTTACCTTTTATGTTGTGGCTCAAAAGACCCCTTTCTAAAATCTAAGTCATCGCTAGATTCGCACTAGGAGGAAAGAATTCCAAGAATTGGTGGTGTTTTCTTTTTCTTTCTCTCTAAAGGTTTTAAGATTTCCGAGGGTTTCTTTAAGGTTGATCTCTTTAAGCTAGCCTCAAAATGTGAAGGGGGGAGCCCATTTTTATAGTGAAACGGTAGAGTCTGCAAATGGAAGGGGGAGCAGAATCCCCTCATTTTCTCTAGTCTATCTTGAGTGATTATCAATCAAACAGTCAGACACAGCTCGAACTATGTCTGATCGGATATATATTTTGGAATATACTCCCAGTCGGACATAATCAAGGCCGTGATTTCAACTGTTTGAATTTTTCACGTGTGTTGACAGCTCGATACATGTTCGACATGACATTAAATTTGAATTATATGTCCTACCAGATATAATCAGGTCCCTTAACTACAGTTACTGAAAATATGCTCATTCAATGACAGCTGTATTATGTGTGTTAGGGTTGGTGCTCGAAGTGTCAATCCGAATCGTATTTATGTCTGATTCATTAGTACGATCAATTCTTTTTTCAATAATGTTACTTATTTATGATTACACCTCATGTTTTTATATATGTATTCGATCTAATAATGATTAAATTGAAACTAAATTTGATTTACTGATATGTATATATTAGTCAAAGACCTCATGATTTACAACATAGTGTGCAGTTACAATGTGATGAGCGGAAAATATATCAATATTTACCGCCCCTTTAACTTAATATTTTGTTTAGTTTCTCGGGTTTGATGAATGTTTTGATGTGTTTTAGTTTATTTTGCAGATAAAATAATATCGGGTCTCAATAAAATCATTTAGGATGAAATATGGGTCAAATAATGGCAATTATTGGACTTGATATTTTAATTTTGGAGATTGGAAACTTGAAAGGGCGTTTTGACGAAGTGCAGTTTTGGAAATTCCAGTTTTGCGCATCTGTCGTATTTTGGGAATAAATTTTTACTCAGATATTGGATTCAGCAGATTAAAGTGCCAAATTAAAGAATACTCAAAGATCTACAACTTTGAAACAGTAAATATTTTCTAATTCTGAAGATTTCATGCACGAAATTGATGAACCATCCAGAAGTGTGTGATATGTAATTATTAAAGTCATTATCAATCATTTTCAAAGAAAAATATAAATTAATAAATAATTAATAAAAATTATCAAATCATCACCAAACATGATAAAGGATTAGTGGAGCAATTAATAATAGATTTGTTGGAGAAATTAGTGGAGTAATTAATAATTGATTTGGTGGATGATTTGATGGAGGCAAAATTTTGCCTATAAATACCAAGCCATTTCATTTGTAAAATTCATACTTTCTTCTAAGGAATATCTTAAGAATACTAAGAAGATTGTATCTTGTTTGTTTATTTATAGCTTTTAGTAATTAATTTCCGCTTTCGCACTTTCTTTTCTTTACTTTTCAGTTTTTACTTTCCGCAATTTACTTTTACGCACAATACTTTTCTTTCTTTAATTTTCAGTTTTTACTTTTCAGTAATGAGGAGGTAACTCCCATTTTTCTGGGGTAAAAGGTAAAACTTTTATTACTAATATTTAGATTAATCTCCTTTAATTATAATATATAAACTAGTTAAAACCTGACTTAACGAGGATACCGCCATATTGATCGGTTGGTAATTATTTAAATTGGTTTTAACCTCACTAAACTAGATACCGCCTGATTGGTCGGTTGGTAATTAATTATGCAAAGCTAATATATTATATTAAGAGAGATATCTAAAATAAAAGTAATAAAAGTGGATCATTTTACCTCAGCATTTTCTTTTATTGTACTTTTACTTTATTTAATTTTCACCAATTTACTTTTCAGCAATTTACTTTCAGCAATTTACTTTCAGCATTTACTTTTCAGTAATTTACTTTCAGCATTTACTTTTCAGCATTTAATTTTCAGTATTTAATTTCAGCATTTACTTTCCGTCATTTACTTTTCAACAATTTACTTTTCAGCTTTTACTTTATGTCTTTTACTTTTCAGCATTTTTATTTTATGTCTTTTACTTTTAAGTTTTTACTAGCCCTAGTTATGTGTTAGTTATCTGGGGTTGTGATGAATTCTAATATCATCGGTTTATAAGGGGTTATTTTATAGTTTGGGTAATTTAAAGGTTTACTTATTAAGTCTTAAGCTTAATGCTTCTTGTTGTCTGATCACCAATAAGATTGATGAGGTAAATCTAAAATGAACTAGACATAGGGATTTTAGGTTTCAGCCTTAGACTTAATAGTCCACGATCTTCCTTGAGGATAAATAACCATTTAATAGATTTCCTTACAGGATAGGAATATACCTGTCGGGCGGGGGTAGCCATAATTGGAACTTAAACTTAATGAATCCAAATAATTTGGTTGACATAAACATATGGTTCAATTGGGTTAAACTGGGTATTTGTGTCTGACCATCGGAAGATGCTTTTACATAATTTAGTGTTCCAGGTTAGTAAACTGATTTATTACACAAACATAAAATAATCATTTCATCTTTTAAAAGATATTAGAAGGATTCACAACCCTAGATCTTTGTGTCTTTTGTTATTTTCCTTAGTATTTTCTTTTGTCTTTTTATTTATTTATTTATTTTGTAAAACCACTTTCAACCAATCAAACAATCATTCTCTTCTCCATGTAATTAGATATTTGTAAATAAATAGTATCAATAATTAATAACAACAGTAGAAATTAAGTCCTCGTGGGATCGATATTTTTATACTACTTGAACGATACGTGCGCTTGCGTTATACGCGTGTGTTTACGCCGGTCAAGTTTTTGGCGCCGTTGCCGGGGACTTATTTTTCTTGAGTTATTAATTTTGAAGCTATCTAATTTACTTGTATATAATTTTCTTTATTTGTAATTTTTATTTCTTTATTGTATTTTCAGGTGATTAAAAAAATGGAACATTATTGGGAGATTGAAAGATCAAGAGCTTTACTAGAATATACACCCCAAATCTGGGAGCAACAGTCCGGTTTTCTGAGGCCTGTTGTCCATCCCAACAATTATCACTGGATGCCAGAACCAAGCAATGCTACATTTGCTCATCAGAACGAAATGGGGAGATGTGTAATTTGTGATGGTAACCACCCGAGCGATCAATGTATTTACCTTTCAGAGTGGCTGAATTATCAGAATCATTCAAGGTACGAAGAACCGTCATATTTTCCATCTCATCCACCATCTACCTTCGATCTTCATCAATAATCAGAACAATCAGAAGAAGATCAGATGATTGACATGCTCAAAGATGTATTCAAGAAACGAGATGAAAAGATGGATACAATGCTTGAAACATTCCAGAATCAACTCGAAAGTATTTAGAGTCAAACAGAATCCATACAGAGAATGACAGATCAGATCAGACAATTAACAGAAAACCAGAACTACATACCTCAAGAACCAGTTTCAGATGACACTGTTGAAGCCTTCGAATACCAATCATTTCACAATGATACTTCAACAGAGGAGGAGGCTGAACAGTATCAACAACCAGAGGTATCAGTTCAAGAGCCCGAACCGACAAAGTCTCAATTTGACTTTTATTATTCAGATTCTGACGAGGATAAAGCTGATCTATTTGTACCAACTGCACCAACAACGGAGGATCAAACTTTCAATCCTCAAAATGAAGATCTTGGAGCATGCTTTACCATGATGTTTGAAGAAGATCTATCTGAACCATCCATTCCAGTCGTATCAGAGGATGAAAACCTAATGTCAGAAACATCTTTGCATCCTCAGGTTGACAATTTTGAAGCATGTATTTCACAGATGACAGATAAAGAGCTGAATACAAAAATTTTAAAATACATCTGTGAAGAAAATGTGGAACAAGAAACAGGGCAAATGGAGGAGCAAATGTCTGACCTTAATAAAGATCCAGAGCATTCAGGAGAAACATCGCTGTTTTGGGGAGTACAAATGAAAGATATCAACCAGAAGCTTGACATAATGGAATTTCCATTCCAAGTCAAGCATCATACAAGACCTCCTGATTTTCTTTCTTTCTTTGCAGGAACCACTGGAGCAACAAGGAGCAAAAAGGTGGCACGAGCACTGAATAAGACAAAACTATTTTTACCATTTTACCGTTGGAAGAGACCCTTCAAAAGCAACGCTCACGGGATTGTCTTTAATCGGACATCCAAAACGACATTGAAACCTCCTTAACAGAAGAATTTCAGTCACGTCTGGCTGAAGACGAAAAATTTAGCGCTAGCAGGGAGGCAACCCATGCAATTTTTTGTAATTTGTATTCATATTTTGTGTGAACTTTTTAATTTTGTGTGTTATTTTTGTAAGGAAAGGCACAAACGAAGCATTTTAAGACAGAAGGAATTGTGTTTGGCAATCAAAAATGAGAAACAATTCATTAGCGATGGCTGAGTAAGGAATGAAATCTTGAGACACATCCTAATGAATTTATACTAAGCGAGTGGCATATTGCGTACACAATTTCGTTGCCTTAATTATTGCTTTGATTCGCTTTTCAGTTGTAATTATCTTTATTTTCGTAGAGAGGATCCAGACTTTTTGACCTTTCACGATTTCTTTTGTTGTTTAGCTAACAATCGTCCTCTGGAAGATACTTGTGCTATTTTTACTCACCCTTTTCAGGTACTATAAATTCTGTTCGTCATTGCACTTTTGAAGGCATCCAGAGTTGAAAAAGAAATACAAAAAAAAATGGAAGCCACTTCAAGAAGACGAGTTGAAAACATCTGTGTGTTTTACGGTAGTAGTGTTGGTGTTAAGCCACAATACGTAGAAGCGGCACATGAATTGGGTTGAGTCTTAGCTGCAAGGAATATGCACTTAATATATGGCGGAGGCAATCTTGGACTAATGGGGATCGTTTCAAAGGCTGTACATGAAGGAGGCAGTCATGTTTTGGGAATCATCCCAAAACCCTTGGCAGAGTCAAATCTTATTGGATCATCAAACAGAGAGGAACTGATCGTGTCAGGTATGTCTGAACGACTGGTAGAAATGATTAACCGTGCTGATGCTTTTATCGCTTTGCCAGGTGGCTTAAGTACATTAGAGGAAATTTTTATAGTTGTATCTTGGGCGAACCTGAACATACACCAGAAACCGCTTGGACTGTTTAATGTTGATGGATTTTATGATTTTCTTTGTGTGTTTCTTGATGATGCCCGAAGAAATGGGTTCGTGTCAAAACCTATGAAAGAACTCCTCTTCACTGCCAGAACTGCTCCGGATCTAATAGACCAACTCGTAGCCTATGAACCACAAGTTGACCCTATCCTTTCAAAGATAAATTGGTCCGAGGACGATCGTGGTAAGAGGCGTCGGATTAATCTGGATCTTAACCTTTAATTTCCTGTAGATTTCAGCTAACCAGGTACAACCTTCTTAACTCTCATTTTATTGTTTAAGACATTGGGGACAATGTCTCATTTAGGTTTGGGGGAGGGAATTAGTTGATTAGTACCTTGTTTTTAGTTTGTGTTTTATTTTTATTTTTAGTCCAAAATTTTTCGAAAAATACAAAAAAAAATTGAAAATTTTTCAAAAATTACTAAAATATTTTGTGTTTTTGTGTTTTTATTTTGACTAAAAAGGTGAAATTGGTAAGAGATAGCTGAGTAATGAGTTTCCACTCCTGAGACGTATCTCAAGCCTATTTCGAAACAAGTTAATTTTTGTTTATTTCATTTTGAATTATTTAATTTGTAAATTCTCCATAATACTGACTAAAAGGAATCTTCATATGCTGAGTTGACAGATATTATCAACATATATAGTAACATACGGACATGAGCTAAAATTGAAAAGTTTGTAATATTCAGTGCTCTAGTTTAATTGGAAGAAGCATCTCAAAAAACAATGGAGTAAAAGAAAAAAAAAACGTCCGAGATCCGAGTTATTAAGTCTGTAAGGGTGTTTTAACACCTAGTGCCCTAAAACCAACTGGTTTGGGAGTCACTGGCCCAAAGCTCGTTACATGGATCAAAGATGCTGCAAAAATATATATATATATCTGAAGTCTGAGTAATTAAGTCTGTAGGGGTGTCTTAACATCTGGTGCCCTAAAGCCAACTGGTTTGGGAGCCACCGACCCAACACTCGTTACATAGATGGAAGATATTGTATATAAAAAAAATAATAAAAAAAAAAAAATCAGAATAATCAGAAAAATTATTCCATTGCTGCAAAAAAAAAAGGTGTGAAATCTGATTGAACTTTAGGACAAAAATATTACTCTCTTATCAACTGAACTTATGACTGTTGTGGGCAAAATTGAGTTGTTTAATATTTTGTTGGCTGTGTATATGGAGAATGGTAAAAATAATCGGAGAATTTACTTTTTCGGTAATTTAGAATGAAACAAAACAATTAGTAACTTGGAGTAGAAGTTTCACCTAATTAGTCACTAACTTCTTTATTCTCTTTTCTCTTGTCTTTTTGCTTTTGTGTGCATTAGTTTTATTATCTTTTTACTTTTGTAAAACGTTTGTGGGTATCATTGCTGTAAACCCTCACGAGGCTACAACTCGTCCACTAGGGACACCTAGGGGTTTAAAGGCTTGTTGCATATGCTAAATGCAACCGTGATCCCTACGCAAGTGGCTTAGTTTAATTTTATTTTTATTTTGTTATTTTTCTCGAGGACTAGCAAAATGTTAGGTTTGGGGGTGTGATGAGCGGAAAATATATCAATATTTACCGCCCCTTTAACTTAATATTTTGTTTAGTTTCTCGGGTTTGATGAACGTTTTGATGTGTTTTAGTTTATTTTGCAGATAAAATAATATCGGGTCTCAATGAAATCATTTAGGATGAAATATGGGTCAAATAATGGCAATTATTGGACTTGATATTTTAATTTTGGAGATTGGAAACTTGAAAGGGCGTTTTGACGAAGTGCAGTTTTGGAAATTCCAGTTTTGCGCATCTGTCGTATTTTGGAAATAACTTTTTACTCCGATATTGGATTTAGCTGATTAAAGTGCCATATTAAAGAAGACGCAAATATCTACAACTTTGAAAGAGAAAATATTTTCTAATTCTGAAGATTTCATGCCCGAAATTGATGAACCATCCAGAAGTGTGTGATGTGTAATTATTAAAGTCATTATCAATCATTTTCAAAGAAAAATATAAATTAATAAATAATTAATAAAAATTATCAAATCATCACCAAACATGATAAAAGATTAGTGGAGCAATTAATAATAGATTTGGTGGAGCAATTAGTGGAGCAATTAGTGGAGTAATTAATAATTGATTTGGTGGATAATTTGATGGAGGCAAAATTTTGCCTATAAATACCAAGCCATTTCATTTGTAAAATTCATACTTTCTTCTAAGGAATTCCTTAAGAATACTAAGAAGATTGTATCTTGTTTGTTTATTTATAGCTTTTAGTAATTAATTTCCGCTTTCGCACTTTCTTTTCTTTACTTTTCAGTTTTTACTTTCCGCAATTTACTTTTACGCACAATACTTTTCTTTCTTTAATTTTCAATTTTTACTTTTCAGTAATGAGGAGGTAACTCCCATTTTGCTGGGGTAAAAGGTAAAACTTTTATTACTAATATTTAGATTAATCTCCTTTAATTATAATATATAAACTAGTTAAAACCTGACTTAACGAGGATACCGCCATATTGGTCGGTTGGTAATTATTTAAATTGGTTTTAACCTGACTAAACTGGATATCGCCTGATTGGTCGGTTGGTAATTAATTATGCAAAGCTAATATATTATATTAAGGGAGATATCTAAAATAAAAGTAATAAAAGTGGATCCTTTTACCTCAGCATTTTCTTTTATTGTACTTTTACTTTATTTAATTTCAGCAATTTACTTTCAGCAATTTACTTTCAGCATTTACTTTCAGCATTTACTTTCAGTAATTTACTTTCAGCATTTACTTTTCAGCATTTAATTTTCAGTATTTAATTTCAGCATTTACTTTCCGTCATTTACTTTTCAACAATTTACTTTTCAGCTTTTACTTTATGTCTTTTACTTTTCAGCATTTTTATTTTATGTCTTTTACTTTTAAGTTTTTACTAGCCCTAGTTATGTGTTAGTTATCTGGGGTTGTGATGAATTCTAATATCATCGGTTTATAAGGGGTTGTTTTATAGTTTAGGTAATTTAAAGGTTTACTTATTAAGTCTTAAGCTTAATGCTTCTTGTTGTCTGATCACCAATAAGATTGATGTGGTAAATCTAAAATGAACTAGACATAGGGATTTTAGGTTTCAGCCTTAGACTTAATAGCCCACGATCTTCCTTGAGGATAGATAACCCTTTAATATATTTCCTTACAGGATAGGAATATACCTATCGGGCGGAGGTAGCCATAATTGGAACTTAAACTTAATGAATCCATATAATTTGGTTGACATAAACATATGGTTCAATTGGGTTAAACTGGGTATTTGTGTCTGACCATCGGAAGAGGCTTTTACATAATTTAGTGTTCCAGGTTAGTAAACTGATTTATTACACAAACATAAAATAATCACTTCATCTTTTAAAAGATATTAGAAGGATTCACAACCCTAGATCTTTGTTTCTTTTGTTATTTTCCTTAGTATTTTCTTTTGTCTTTTTATTTATTTATTTATTTTGTAAAACCACTTTCAACCAATCAAACAATCATTCTCTTCTCCATTTAATTTGATATTTGTAAATAAATAGTATCAATAATTAATAACAACAGTAGAAATTAAGTCCTCGTGGGATCGATATTTTTATACTACTTGAACGATACGTGCGCTTGCGTTATACGCGTATGTTTACGCCGGTCACAATGTAGTTTGCAATTGACATTGGGGAGTGTCACAATAAGTTGAATATTCTCAAATAAAATTTCTAATCAAGATTTACTAACACTGGCCGGTTAGTAAAATATGTTGAGACCATTACATATCATGTAACGAGACTTGTTTTGATGGTTTATCCCAATGAGCCATGATTCTCGGGAGACTCATATAAACTTGTAGGTATTTATTTGATAAACACTGAACGACTAATCGAAGATTTTCTAATAGATGGTACACTAACGTCAATAGGAATCTTCTCGAGTTGAGTAGCATAGTGGCCATTCGACTTGAAATACCATTGTGGATATATGAGTTATCCTTCATACTTTGATAACAGTCACATCACCGATCTATTTAGATCAGACCTCCATCTATTTATTAGGTGTGGACTAATGCTCATGATATCCTGTAAATATCAGATAGAATCTGACAGTCTTGTGTATAGGGTATATGTATCTTGCACGTATTTATGATCTGTTAAAACCATGTATGGTACACTACATAAGCGAGTTCCAAGTGTTATATAAAGATCGCAAATTTGTAAGTCGACTATATTATACCTAAGGGATTTGACGTTCATATCTATATCCCTGGTTTATAGATAGCCTATGACGGATGGATTATATGTATGCAATGACCTCGACTTGAATAGTTTAGCGAGATTATCTGTGATTGTCATAATTTATGAGTGAGTGAATTATGGACACGAAATTGGATTATGTGATGGATAAACTTAAACTTAGAGAGTCCCACAATATAAAGTGTACTTGTTGAGCACTTGGACAACCTGTTATGAATAATACGTATTCATAATAATTAGGAAAGGAAGAGTTATTTTGTTTAAATAACTAAATTTAATAATTAAAAAAAGCAAGAAGTCTGAGAATTTAGTACGTGTTTTTTATCTTTCTCGAATGCTTTTACTCCAGATTATGAACACCCGATCGGATCTGTCAAGAACGAGCTGACGACTACAGGGGAAGCGGCTAACTGCAGTCCTTGAGCCCAGACCGAGCACTGGGAAGAACAGAGTCGAATTAAATGAATTAATTCGAATCGTTTAACGATTAAACGAAAATATATGCATAAGGGGCATTTTCGATTATTTCATAATTAATGTGTATTTTTATTTAATACATGATTTAATTAACTACATGTTAATTAATTGTCAAATATGATATTTTGATTTTTGTCATTTATATATGTATTATGTTATTTAATGTAAATGTTAATACATATATTTAGATATTTATATTAATTAATTATTTAACTTATTTAATTATTAATTAAATTAATTAATTAAAAATATAAAATATCTATGTCATCATTTGCTTGGAATAATGGCTTTAGGTAAATGGTTACACTTGGCTTTGATAAATGTTGTAGTTATCAAATTGAGTTTTGTTTCCTTTAATTAAATTCCGCAACCAAAATTGAATTTTTGGAAGCCAAAATTTCGGCCAAGCGAGTAAAGTATAAAAGGTTTTTTGTTTCATCTTGCTTCATAAGTTCAAGTTTCCAAAATCATAAAAGGCGAGAGTTTTGAGAGAAAAAAATTCTAGAGCATAATAAAAGGAAAAGCTTGTAAATAAAGGTATTTTCTCACTTTCTTTAAACTAAAGATTATTTCTATTGTTCTAGGGCTCAACAAATTATGTGAGTTTGTTTTTCTACTCTCTTGTATATATGTTAGGATTGTTAGATGCTTGAAAAATATATATATATATGCATGTGTAATATTTTTAAGGAAGCTAATAAGCTTAATTAGTGTAAAGTAAGCTTATTTAGATTCTTTGATAACAAGTTTTCATTCTAGAGTGTTATGACCACTCTAATAATACCTAAAATTATTCTTGAGTCATTCATATGTGGTGGCTTTCATTGGCGTAGATATTAATTAGATTAATTTTGAGAAAATTAGATTTAAAGTATGAAAAATGTTAATTTTATATTATGTTTCAGGTCTAGAAAATTCAGAATTTTGTAATGAAAAATATGGTTTTTAAATATATTGGATATGTATTGGGCATTAGAATACTGCTAAAAATTATTTCAAAGTAAAAATACATGAAAAACGGTAAAACAAAAATGGCGTTACCGGGTAACTTTTGAGCTAAGCGGGTGATGGCTTCCTAAAGAGTGAATTGGTCAATATTCAGAAAGCCCACGAACTTCCCCGAGTACTACTATTAAGGCTGACATGGGCAGTCCCGTGTGGTATTAGTTGGTCGGTTCGGTCATAAATGCGTTTTATACCATTTTGCGGGAAAAAATTTCCTTAAAAGTTTTGCAGTGTTTTCTAAATTATTTATATCATTATTTGATATTGAATAATATGTTAATGTGAAATATGAATGAATTATTCATATGTGATATTGCATAATTTATTCGATAAGTTTAAAAAATTTTAAACTACGATTTCGCCCAAACCACGCTTCCACTGCGCACGACAACAACAATGTCCAACCTAATTAAGATTTTCAAGGTATATCCGACCAGATTTATTGACTAAAGAGAATGTTAGTCGGACATAGGTGATGTCTGGCTGGCTTTTGACTATATTCCCTGGAGTTCTTTTCTTCTTGGCATTCATCCTTATAATTTCTCAATTTGCAGAGGGTGTCCCTGACCGGCGTAAACACACACGTATAACGCAAGCGCACGTATCGTTCAAGTAGTATAAAAATATCGATCCCACGAGGACTTAATTCCTACTGTTGTTATTAATTGTTGAATCTATTTAATTACAAATATCTAATTAAAGGGAGAATAGAATTGATTGTTTGATTGGTTGAAAGTGGTTTTACAAAATAAATAAATAAATAAAAGACAAAAGAAAATACTAAGGAAAATAACAAAAGATACAAAGATCTAGGGTTGTGATTTCTTTTATTATCATTTAAAAGATGAAGTGGTTATCTTAAAGTTGGTAATATATTGATTTATTAACCTGGAACACTAAATTATGTGTAAGCCTCTGTCGATGGTCAGACACAATTACCCAGTTTAACCCAATTGAACCATATGTCTATGTCAATCAACTTATCTGGATTTATTAAGGTTAAGTTCCAATTATGGCTACCCCCGCCCGACAGGTATATTCCTATCCTGTAAGGAAATCTATTAAAGGGTTATCTATCCTCAAGGAAGATCGTGGGCTATTAAATCTAAGGCTGAAACCTAAAATCCCTATGTCTAGTTCATTTTAGATTTACCATATCAATCTTATTGGTGATCAGACAACAAGAAGCATTAAGCTTAAGACTTAATAAATAAACCTTTAAATTACCCAACTATAAAATAATCCCTTATAAACCGGTGATATTAAAAGTCATCACAACCTCAGAAAACTAACACATAACTAGGACTAGTAAATTCATAAAAGTAAAAGACATAAAATAAAAGCTGAAAAGTAATTACAATAAAATAAATAATGCTAAGGTAAAAGGAATTACTTTTACTACTACTACTAGATTTAGATCTCCCATAAAATAATATATAAACTTGTGAGAATATTACCAACCGACCATTCTGGCGGTATCCTGATTAAGTCAAATTAAGTCCAACCAGCCATTAAGGCGGAACCAAAAATAAATTTACCAACCGACCAGTTTGGCGGTATCCTTGATTAGTCAGGTTTAAAACAGATTAAAATTAAATTACCAACCGACCAATATAGCGGTATTCCTTATTAAGTCAATATTTTAAATAGTTAATATTTTATTTTTACGGGAGATTAATCTAAATAGCAATAGTAGAAGAATTACCTTTCACCCTAGCTGAGGAAATTATTTCAACATGGTGAATAGTAAAAACTGTAAAAAGTAAAAAAGTAAAAATTAAATTACTATTATTACAAAAAATTAAATATTTACAAAACTAAAAATAAAAAAAACTAAAAATAAAAATAAAAATTCTAGAGAGAGAAACTCTCTCTAGAGAGAGAAATCAAGAGAGAGAAAGGTGTGAAATTCTGAAATTCGCGCTGAATTTATAGGCAGAATTTTCACTGTTCGGAGGGCGTCGCGACGCCAAGGAGATCAGCGTCGCGACGCTCGATTGTCGACGTGGCACGCTGAGGAGACGACACGTAGCAAGGCGGCTGACTATTCACGCGACACGTGTCAAGGCGGCTAAGACTCAATGATTGTGATGACGTCATTGATGACGTCATGCTGACGCGGCGACGACGTGTCGATGACGTGGCGAGGCGGCTGACTGTTGACTTGTCGGCACAATAGGATTGCGACACGTGGCGACACGTGTCATGCTCTGATTGGCTGAGGCTGACGTGGCAAGTTGACTCGGTTGACCTGCTGACGTGGCTGATGATGTGGCACGACACGTGGCAAGGTTGACTTGTTGACCGCTGACATGGCTGATGACGAGGCGACACGTGTCAAGTCTGAGTGTCGGCAGCATATGATGATGACACGTGGCACGGCGCACGTTAGCAGATCGGCTGTGATGGTGACACGTGGCACGGCGCATTTTAGCAAAGTCAAAACTTCTTCAAATGGTTGACCGTTGACCAGGCGTATGTTAGCAAATCCGGCTCACGTTGGGCGTCGCGGCGCGCAGTGTTACAGCGTCGCGACGCGCAGAAGATGAAAATATCCCTGTTGACGCATTTTTGTCCGGTTTTGCCCCAAATTGCCTCCAGTGCTGTCCAAACTTTATTTATCTGCAAGATAACAATAAAACACATCAAAACGTTCATAAAACTCAAGAAACTATTCAAAATATTAGATTAAATGAGTGGGAAATAGTGATATAAATACCACTCATCACACCCCCAAACCTAACATTTTGCTAGTCCTCGAGCAAAATATAAAATAAAATAACATAATAAAATTTAACTAAGCCACTTTCGTAGGGATCACGGTTGCATTTAGCATATGCAACAAGCCTTTAAACCCCTAGGTGTCCCTAGTGGACGAGTTGTAGTCTCGTGAGGGTTTACAGCAATGATACCCACAAACATTTTACAAAAGTAAAAAGTTAGTAAAAACTAATGCACACAAAAGCAAAAAGACAAGCGAAAAGAGAATAAAGAAATTAGTGACTAATCAGGTGAAAATTCTACTCTAAGTTACTAGTTGTTTTATTTCTTTCTAAATTACCGAATAAGTAAATTCTCCGATTATTTTTACCATTCTCCATATACACAGCAAACAAAATATTAATCAACTCATTTTTGCCCACAACAGTCATAAGTGCAGTTGATAAGAGAGTAATATTTTTGTCCTAAAGTTCTATCAGATTTCACACATTTTTGTAGCAATGGAATAATTTTCTGATTTTTCTGATTTTTTCTTTTATTTATTTTTTTTCTATTTTTTATTTTTAAACAATACCTTCCGTCTATGTAGCGAGCTTTGGGTTGGTGGCTCCCAAACCAGTTGGCTTTAGGGCACCAGGTGTTAAGACACCCCTACGAACTTAATTACTCAGACTTCAGATATATATATTTTTGCAGCATCTTTGATCCATGTAACGAGCTTTGGGCCAATGACTCCCAAACCAGTTGGTTTTAGGGCACTAGGTATTAAAATACCCTTACAGACTTAATAACTCGGATCTCGGACGTTTTTTTTTTTTTTTTTTTTTTTTTTTTTTTTTTTTTTTTTACTCATCACTATTTGAGATGCTTCCTCCAATTAAACTATAGCACGAATATTACAAACTTTTCAATTTTAGCTCATGTCCGTATGTTTCCATGTAAGTTCATAATACCTGTCAACTGAACATAAGAAGATTCATTTTAGTCAGTTTTATGGAGAATTCACAAATTAAATAATTCAAAATGAAATAAACAAAAATTAACTAATTTCAAAATAGGTTTGAGATACGTCTCAGGAGTGGAAATTCCTTACTCGGCTATCTTTTACCAATTTCACCTTTTTAGTCAAAATAAAAACACAAAAATGCAAAATATTTTTGTAATTTTTGAAAATTTTTCAATTTTTTTTGTATTTTTCGAAAAATTTTGAGCTAAAAATAAAAACAACATACAAACTAAAAACAAGGTATTAATCAACTAATTCCCTCCCCCAAACCTAAATGAGACATTGTCCCCAATGTCTTAAACAGTAAAAGGAGAGTTAGAAGGTAATACCTGGTCAGCTGAAATTTTACAGGAAAAATTACCGATTAAGATTTATGCCCAAATTACGATTCTTACCACGATTGATAATTGACTATTTTTTTAGTGAAAATTTCGACAGAGTCTCCTCTAAAAATTTAAAATCTCCCCAAATTCATCCTAAAACTAACACTTCAAAAATCACCACAATGTCAAACTTCGCCCCCATTCTACAAAATTCCATCGATCTGACTCAGAATTCAGCCAGTTATTCACACGCTAAACTTCAATTCACAATCCATCCACAATTCAATTCAACAAAATCAACCACAAACTCATTCATTTTCGATTATCCCCCTTTTACTACTGCCAAAATTCAAAACCTGTAACATCCAATTTTATCAAAATTAACCACACAAATTATCCACAAAAATCAGATCTGATCATGGATGGTTTTGATCGTGGTCAGATGCTGTCTCGGTGATTTCACGGTGGTGGGTATCTCATCTTTGGTCGGTTTTGGCAATGGCGTGGCTGGTGGATCTCGGCGGTGTTGGTCTGGTCTCGGTTTGGTGGTTCACGGCTCGGCAAGGGTGAGGTTTGCGGCAGATCTGGTTCGGTTTTGACTCGGCGAAGGAAGGGCTCGGTCACGGCAAGGGTGGCTCGCGGTGGTTGTTGATGCGTTCGGCGATTGGTTGCTGTGGAGGTTCTCGGCTTTTGCGGTTTCGGTGATGGTGATTGATTTCGAAGAGGAAGATGATGATGGTGTTGATAGATCTCGGTCAAATGCTCTCGGTTTGGTGGTGTCTCAGTTGGCTGGATCGTGCGTGGTGGGTGGTGGCTCTCGGTTTGGTTTCTGGTCTCTGTGAGGACGGGGTTTTGCTCGGTGGTGAGGCTATGGTTTCTGGTTTCGTGGTGTTTGAGGAAGAAGAAGAAATAAAATGAGATCTGTGGTGCCTCTGCTTATGTTCTGTTTTGAGTCAGCGTCGCGACGCTGATTTTTTTTTTTTTTTTTTTTTTTTTTTTTGGCAAAACCATATCTTGCGACGGATAAATCCATAGGGACGCCTCTTAAGAAGTGTCTTTTTACTCGTCGTCTCCTGGATCAACTTTGTATCTTCGTGATTTTGTCAAATTTTTATTTTGAAAATCCCGCTTGTACTGGCCTACTTTGTCCTGAAAAATTCCGTTTTTAATTTTTCCTGCAAAACTAACACAAAAAATTAAAAAGTTCACACAAAATATAAAAATAAATTACAACAAAATTGCATGGGTTGCCTCCCTGCTAGCGCTAAATTTTTCGTCTTCAGCCAGACGTGACTGAAATCCATATGTTAAGGAGGTTTCAATGTCGTTTTGGATGTCCGATTACAGACAATCCCGTGAGCGTTGCTTTTGAATGGTCTCTTCCAACGGTAAAGTGGCAAAAATAGTTTTGTCTCATTCAGTGCTCGTGCCACCTTTTTAACTTTTGTTGCTCCAGTGGTACCTGAAAAGAAAGAAAGAAAATTAGGAGGTCTTGTATGGTGTTTGACTTGGAATGGAAATTCCATTCTGTCAAGCTTCTGAGTGATATCTTTGATTTGCACTCCCCAAAACAGCGATGTTTTTCCTGAATGCTCTGGATCTTTATTAAGTTCTGACAGTTGCTCCTCTATTTGCTCTGTTTCTTTCTCCACCTTTTCTTCACAGTTGTATTTTAAAATTTCTGTATTTAGTTCTTCATCTGTCATCTGTGAAATACATGTTTCAAAATTGTCACCTGAGAATGAAAAGAAATGTCAGATTTTAGGTTTTCATCCTCTGATCTGGGTGAAATGATTGGCTCAAGTTGATCTTCTTCAAACATTTGTGAAATGGAATCTCCAAGATCTTCATTTTGAGGATACAGAAAAACATCCTCAATTTTTGATGCAGTTGGTACAAATGTTTCAGCTTCATCATCGTCAGAATCTGAAAAATAAAAATCAAATCGAGACTTTGCCGGTTCAAGTTCCTGAACTGATATATCTGGTTGTTGATACTGCTCAGCCTCTTCTCTGTTGACGTGTCATTTTGAAATGATTGGTACTTGAAGGCTTCATCAGTGTCATCTGAGAATGGTTCTTGAGGTATATAGTTCTGGTTTTCTGTTAATTGTCTGATCTGATCTGTCATTCTCTGTATGGATTCTGTTTGACTCTGAATTTGTGCATCAAATTGAGCTGTCTGTTCCTTGAACATGTGAATCAATTGATCTTCCTCTGATGGTTCTGGTGTGTTTAAGGATCGAAGGAAGATGGTGGATAAGATGGAAAATGTGATTCTGTGAAATGTGATGGTTCTTCGTACCATGAAGGATCTTGATAGTTCTGCCACCCTGGATGGTAGTTGTATTCGCAATAATCGCTTGGGTGGTCACCATTACATATGTCACATCTCCACATTGAATTATGTTAAGCAAATGTAGTATTGCTTGGTTCTGGCATCCAGTGATAATCATTGGGCTCGGCAACAGGCCTCAGAAAACCGGACTGTTGCTCCCAGATTTGGGGTGTATCTTCTTGTACAGCACGTAATCTTTCAATCTCCCAGTAATGTTCCATTTGTAAGTCACCTGAAATCAAAAGAAAGAAATAAAAATTACAGATAAAAATAAAGAAAATTAGATACAAGTAAATTAGATAGCTTCAAAATTAATAACTCAAGATATAAGTCCCCGGCAACGGCGCCAAAAACTTGACCGGCGTAAACACACCGTATAACGCAAGCGCACGTATCGTTCAAGTAGTATAAAAATATCGATCCCACGAGGACTTAATTCCTACTGTTGTTATTAATTGTTGAATCTATTTAATTACAAATATCTAATTAAAGGGAGAATAGAATTGATTGTTTGATTGGTTGAAAGTGGTTTTACAAAATAAATAAATAAATAAAAAGACAAAAGAAAATACTAAGGAAAATAACAAAAGATACAAAGATCTAGGGTTGTGATTTCTTTTTTATCATTTAAAAGATGAAGTGGTTATCTTAAAGTTGGTAATATATTGATTTATTAACCTGGAACACTAAATTATGTGTAAGCCTCTGTCGATGGTCAGACACAATTACCCAGTTTAACCCAATTGAACCATATGTCTATGTCAATCAACTTATCTGGATTTATTAAGGTTAAGTTCCAATTATGGCTACCCCCGCCCGACAGGTATATTCCTATCCTGTAAGGAAATCTATTAAAGGGTTATCTATCCTCAAGGAAGATCGTGGGCTATTAAATCTAAGGCTGAAACCTAAAATCCCTATGTCTAGTTCATTTTAGATTTACCATATCAATCTTATTGGTGATCAGACAACAAGAAGCATTAAGCTTAAGACTTAATAAATAAACCTTTAAATTACCCAACTATAAAATAATCCCTTATAAACCGGTGATATTAAAAGTCATCACAACCTCAGAAAACTAACACATAACTAGGACTAGTAAATTCATAAAAGTAAAAGACATAAAATAAAAGCTGAAAAGTAAATTACAATAAAATAAATAAAATGCTAAGGTAAAAGGAATTACTTTTACTACTACTAATTAAATATCTCCCATAAAATAATATATAAACTTGTGAGAATATTACCACCGACCATTCTGGCGGTATCCTGATTAAGTCAAATTAAGTCCAACCAGCCATTAAGGCGGAACCAAAAATAAATTTACCAACCGACCAGTTTGGCGGTATCCTTGATTAGTCAAGTTTAAAACAGATTAAAATTAAATTACCAACCGACCAATATAGCGGTATTCCTTATTAAGTCAATATTTTAAATAGTTAATATATTATTTTTACGGGAGATTAATCTAAATAGCAATAGTAGAAGAATTACCTTTCACCCTAGCTGAGGAAATTATTTCACATGGTGAATAGTAAAAACCTGTAAAAAGTAAAAAGTAAAAATTAAATTACTATTATTACAAAACGTAATTAAAATATTTACAAAACTAAAAATAAAAAAAACTAAAAATAAAAATAAAAATTCTAGAGAGAGAAACTCTCTCTAGAGAGAGAAATCAAGAGAGAGAAAGGTGTGTTGAAATTTTGAAATTCGCGCTGAATTTATAGGCAGAATTTTCACTGTTCGGGCGTCGCGACGCCAAGGAGATCAGCGTCGCGACGCTCGATTTGTCGACGTGGCACGCTGAGGAGACGACACGTAGCAAGGCGGCTGACTATTCACGCGACACGTGTCAAGGCGGCTAAGACTCAATGATTGTGAGGACGTCATTGATGACGTCATGCTGACGCGGCGACGACGTGTCGATGACGTGGCGAGGCGGCTGACTGTTGACTTGTCGGCACAATAGGATTGCGACACGTGGCGACACGTGTCATGCTCTGATTGGCTGTGGCTGACGTGGCAAGTTGACTCGGTTGACCTGCTGACATGGCTGATGATGTGGCACGACACGTGGCAAGGTTGACTTGTTGACCGCTGACATGGCTGATGACGAGGCGACACGTGTCAAGTCTGAGTGTCGGCAGCATATGATGATGACACGTGGCACGGCGCACTTTAGCAGATCGGCTGTGATGGTGACACGTGGCACGGCGCATTTTAGCAAAGTCAAAACTTCTTCAAATGGTTGACCGTTGACCAGGCGTATGTTAGCAAATCCGGCTCACGTGGGCGTCGCGGCGCGCAGTGTTACACAGCGTCGCGACGCGCAGAAGATGAAAATATCCCTGTTGACGCATTTTTGTCCGGTTTTGCCCCAAATTGCCTCCAGTGCTGTCCAAACTTTACTTATCTGCAAGATAACAATAAAACACATCAAAACGTTCATAAAACTCAAGAAACTATTCAAAATATTAGATTAAATGAGTGGGAAATAGTGATATAAATACCACTCATCAGTCCCCATAAGAGACTCATCATCGGGTTATGCATAAAAATACTGTTGGAGTTCGTGCTTGGAAAGTCAATCCGAATTATATATTTTATTATTTATTAATAAAATAACTACATTTTTATTTTATACCTTATTAATGGTATTGTAATTATGCGTATTTGATTGATGTACAGATATGCTAAGAATGACATCGATCTTAGAATAGTCTTGTAGTAATACTGGACACTAGATGGTCTGACATTGAGATAAATATTACTATTATAAATTATTCTTAAAGTATATATATTCATAGTCGTTGGTTTTGGAATACGGTCGAAGACTAGCACATGTCGTATATTGGAATTGGAGTTCTAATGGTTTACCATGAGCTTTGAAAACTCGTATGGACGTATGGGTATTGGTTGGACCGAATACTGAATGACTCACAAGTGATTCCTAATAGTTGGAAGTACACACCACCGTCAATAGGAATCTCCTCGAGTCGGGTAGTAACTATAGGATAATATTGATTTTGTGTGAGATCCTCCACACTTTGATGCCATGTATGTTAGAAACCTTTCATGGTATGACCTCTAGATGTTCGTTGGGTGTGGACCAATACACTCGTTAATCAAGTGCGAAGCAAGATAGAATCTGTTGGCCCATATGTGTAACATAAGGGTTTTAGGTATCCATGTGAGTAAAGTCATGATTCTTAAAGCTTTGGCCAAAGTCGATCACCTAGGGTGGATCGCATCAGTTATGAAGAATCGTGGACATGTCGACATGAGATGTGCGCCTTGGAAACTTGACGGTGTATTCTATGTTTCCTAAGCAAAACTCAGATAGCATATGATGAAGGGATTGTTAAACATATTTGATGACCTCGACTTGTATAGTTCAGAAAGGTTGTTCGTGTTCTTCGTGAATTCGGAGGTGGCCGAATTGTGTACATATTAGCTAGGCTTATATGACGAACGTGTCTAAACTTAGAGAGTCCCAATATGAAATGTACTCGATGAGCACTTGGGTAGCTGATTAATTTTGATAAAAGATAATATTTGATATTATAATTATCAACTAAGATAATCAAGTGTTATTGGATAACATTGATTATTTATTTTGACCTAATTGGATTAATTGGATTAATTCAATAATTACACAGGGGTTCAATTATAAAATCATAATTATCTCTACCATTTGAGGAAATTATTATAATTATAAGTATGTAACAATATGTGGTTTGGGGTTGATTTAATTGGATTAAATCAAAATGGCAAACATTGAACTAATCCATTTCCTAATCATTCTCTTGATTTAATTGGATTAAATCAAAGTGGTAGACAATTAAAGTTTAGTCACACATAGTTATACATATTTGGAAAAATTAGATTAAGCCCACCTAAAAGTTGATTACAACTTTTATTAATTAAAAATTACCTAAATTTTTCTATAAATAGCACGCTTTATGAAGGTTTTAATTAAGTTTGAGAAAGCTAAATACATGTAATTCTTGGAGAAATCATCCTAAGTTAGAGAAGTGTTTAGAGAAGCTTGTGAGGTCTCTACAATATTTCATCTACGAGAAATCAAGATTGGAACTTGAAGTGAAGGTTGCTAGCATTGGAATCAAAATTAGATCTTGGAGTGAAGCTTGCAAATCTTGGAAGTTCTCCAACCATTTCAATAAAGAGAAGAAGATTGGATCTTTGCATCAAACTTACTAGGTAAGTTTGAACTTCTCTTATGCTATGTTCTTTTATGTATTGGCTGCATGATTACATAGCTTAATGTTGAAATAAGGCTAATAAATTGTGTTATGATGCTTTGGAAGTATAAACACAATATGTTTGTAATTGGGTCAAAATGTTTATGTTAGACATAGACATAAAATTAGAGTTTGGAACTCTAGATAATAGCTTAGAGCTAAAGCTACCATTCTAGAATCACTTGACCACCTTTGGGTGACCTAGAATTATTAACGAGTCACTTCATTGTGGGATTCTAATTTGGTTTGTGTTTTGGATTCAAAATTTACGGAAGTGCATATTTATGTTTTTGTAAAAATATTTGATATTTTAAAAAATTTGTTTTTTTGTTGTAAATATGTGTTGATGTTGGTTTTGATGTTAAAAATTAATTTTTGGTATTTTTGAAGTGTTTAGGGAAGATCGGAAGAAATTAAGGTAAAATACCATAAATCATTCCGCTCTCTGGAAAGAGAGCTGAAGGTTGAAATGAAATGAAATGAAATAAATAAATAAATATTTGAATGTTCAGTGCGAAGTGTGTGCACTGTAGCACGCACGTCACGTACTGCGCGTATTCAATCTTGTTTTTCCCCATTTTTGAGTTTTCTGACTCCGATTCAGCCCCGATTTTTTTCCTATACACTCATAATGGAATAAAATATTTCATTAAATAATTTAAAATTACACCCATGCTTGATATCCATGGGTTAAACCCACTTCCGCTACCTGATACACCAATCTGACCCTATGGGTTCCGCATCTAGCCCAACAAATATAGTGTCTACAATACTATAGATACAAATGAATCTCATCACAATTATTCAGAACAAACCAATGAGCATGTTGTTGTTCCTCGATTATAAGTATTTCAACAGTCATCTTCCCGAGAGATCTGTAATTTTGCTAGAAAATAAAGACATCGTGTGATTCATATTCTCTCTCGTCGTAGTCTCTAGTCCGATGATTAGATGATGTTTTAATATTCTATAAGTACATCGAATAGAATTGACCCTATACACCTCAGCAATTAACCATTCTGGTCGCGTCTTGTTTCTTATATATTATTTGTACCGTCCCAATGCCCTGAAAAATTAGCAACAAAACTAATATGATATATAGCCATATATATGTGTGTAACATGAATTAATATTTATACACAAAAGTATATCCTTTTATGGGGTACATCCATATAAAGTGGGCAAAACCTCTTGTAGACATTGCATTTTCATGGCCCGATGATGAGTGTCATGTTGGGGCACTATATAAGAGTTAATGAAGATTGTGAGGTTTAAATGCTGAGAGAAACCATCTACATCTGGCAGATATAAACCCTAAGTCCGGATGAACATAACCATCACCTCCGATCGGATACACCTTCACATCCGGTCGGACATGACTAGCATTTCAAATTTTACAGAAGGACTCAATCTATTTCCTTCTTAGCCAATTTCCATAAAACCAGATTCTTCCCTTCTTAAACACGTTCATGAATTATTTATTTCCTTAATATCAGGTTTCATAATTGATGATTTCCTCATTAGAGAAGATTGTTTCATTCTTTACTACAAACTTCTTGGCTATAAAAGAAAGACATTCACAAAAAAAAAGACATTTTTCTAGATCCAAATTTTGGAAGCTTACAAATAATCCTTTGCCAAAAATCAGCGAAGCACACCCACCCAGCAGCAAAACAAAGACTTAAAAAACCTCTTAAATCTCTTTCCAATAGATAAAGCCAACAATCAACCAAAACTGTCAAACGTGTTCTCGGAGCTGAGATACACCTAAGGTAAGACTTGAGGGCCCTTATCACTTAATTTCACATTTACAATTTTGACACAGTTGCTGGAGTTGGTGCATGGAGCTCCAATCTGAATAATGTATAGTACATTATATTTTATTATTTATTAATAAAATAACTACATTTTCATTTCAAACCTTATTAATAGTATTGTCATTATGCATATTAGATTGATGTATAAATATGCTAAGAATGACATCGACCTTAGAATAGTCATATAGTAATACTGGACACTAGGTGGTCCGACATTGGGATAAGTATTACTATTATAAACTATTCTTAAAGCATATAAATATTCCTAGTCGTTGGTTTTGGAATACGGTCGAATTCCTATAACCTAGAAGACTAACACATGTCGTATATTGGAATTGGAGTTCCAATGGTTTACCATGAACTTTAGAAACTCGTATAGACGTGTGGGTATTGGTTGGACCGAATACTGAATGACTCATAGGTAATTCCTAATAGTTGGAAGTACACACCACCGTCAATAGGAATCTCCTCGAGTCGGGTAGCATATGTGATCTTTTGACTATATGATAACATTGATTTTGTGCGAGATCCACCAAAATTTGATGCAATGTATGTCAGAAACCTTTCATGGTATGGCCTCGAGATGTTTGTTGGATGTGGACCGATGCACTCGTTAATCAAGTGAGAATCAAGATACGATATGTCGGCCCGTATGTGTACCATAAGGGGTTTTGGTATCCATGTGAGTAAGTTACGATTATTAAGACTTTGGCCAAAGCCGATTACCTAGGGTGGATCACATCAGTTGTAAAGAATCGTGGACATGTCAACATGAGATGTGCGCTTCAGAAAATTTACGGTGTATTCTATTTTCCTAAGCATAACTTGGATAACCTATGATGGAGGGATCGTTAAACATATGTGATGACCACTTATATAGTTCAGAAAGGTCATTCGTGTTCTTCGCGAATTCAGAGGTGGCCGAATTGCGTACATATTAGCTAGGCTTATATGACGAACGTGTCTAAACTTAGAGAGTCTCAATATGAAGTGTACTCGTTGAGCACTTGGGTAGCCGATTAATTTTAATAAAGATAATATTCGATATTATAATTATCAACTAAAATAATCAAGTGTTATTAGATAACATTGATTATTTACTTTGACCTAATTGGATTAATTCAATATTTACACAAGGGTTTTGTCGTAATTTCATAATTATCAAGTGTTATTAGATAACATTGATAATTTACTTTGACCTAATTGGATTAATTCAATATTTACACAAGGGTTTTGTCGTAATTTCATAATTATCTCTATCATTTGAGGATATTATGGTAATTGCATGTATGTAATTATAGGTGTTTTTGGCTTGATTTAATTGGATTAAATCAAAGTGGCAAACATTGAACTAATCCATTTCCTTATTTTTATCTTGATTTAATTAGATTAAATCAAAGTGGTAGACAATGGAGATTAGTCAGACCTAATTATACATATATGGACAAATTAGATTAAGTCCACCTAAAAGTTAATTACAACTTTTATTAATTAAAAATTACCTAAGTTTTGCTATAAATAGCAAGCTTTACGAAGGTTTTAATTAAGATGAGCATAAGCAAAATGAGCTTGAGAATGCTAAGCTAAATACACGTATTTCTTAGAGAAATTAGTCTAAGTTAAAGAAGTGTTTAGAGAAGCTTTGGAAGTTCTCTATAACATTTTATCTTGGAGAAATCAAGATTGGATCTTGGAGTGAAGCTTGCTTGCATTGGAAGTTCTCCAATAATTTCAACAAGGAGAATGAGTTGGGATATTTGTATCAAGCTTACTAGGTAATGTTTGATCTTATCCTAAGCTATGTTCTTCATTAGTGAGTTTTCATTAGTGAAACATATAATGATGAATTATGTATTGGATGCATAATTACATAGCTTAAAGTTGAAATTAGGCTAATGATTTGTGTTAGGATGCTTTGGAAGTATAAACACAATATGCTTGTAATTGAGTCAAAGATGTTCATGTTGGACATGGAATAAATTAATTAGAGTTTAAAACTCTAGATTAAAGCTTAGAGCTATGGCTACCATTCTAGAATCACTTGACCACCTTTGGGTGAACTAGAATTGTTCATGAGATATTTCATAGTAGGATTCTAAATTGGTTTGTTTTTTATTCAAACAAATATATATAAGTATTTAGAATACATGTATGCTAGTTGTAGAACATGTGTTGATGGTGGTTATGATGCTAAAATTAGATTTTAGGCATATTTGAAGTATTAGGACAAATTTGGAAGTGTTTAGTATTGGTTTGAAGTAGAAAAATGCTCATTACTTAGGGAGCGTCGCGACACCGAGCATCAGACCTAGGAGCGTCACGACGCTCACCCTTCCGCTTTGCAACGCCGAGACGTTCAGCTCTCATAGTTGTTGTCGTACTTTGGAGTGTCGCGACGCCCAAGCTCCTGAGTCATGACGCGCAAAGTTGATACATACTCAAACTTCATTTTCTCTGTTTCGAAGTTTTTGGACTTCATTTTGGTCCCTGTTTTGTCCCACGGACTCGAAACGGAATGTAGTTTACATAAAATATTTGAAAATACACACATGCTAGATATCCACGGATTAGATCCACTTCCACTGCGCGGGGCACCGATCCGACCCTAGGGGTTCCACATCTGTCCCAACAATGATATCTTCGGTCGGACGTACTGTATGTCCGGCCTAACATACACAAGTCATAAATTTACTCATACCGTATATAAGACTGAATCTGACATCATACTTTCCTATGATATATAGGATGAAAATCCAATCGTAAATTTCATAGCCGAATCCGAATAGATGGTAGTATGATCTACACTTGGGACACAACTCTACATATCAAATAATGACATAATTACTTTAGAAAACACTAGGAAATTTTTACGAAAAAGTTCTTTAGCAAAATAACATAAAATATATTTACGACCGAACCGACCAACCAATGCCACCGAGGCTGATCAAGTCATCCCCAGTAGTTCATGAACAGTTCATTGGCTGCCTGAACACTGATCAATTCACTGTTTGGATAGTCTTTACCAGGTAAGCTCATAACTCACCCGATAGCACCATTTTTAACTATTTTCACATATTTTCACTCCGAAATAATTTCTGACAATTATTCCAATGTTTTATACACATCAAATATATTTAAACATCATATTTTTTATCACAAAAATTCTGAATTTTTCAGACCTGAAACATAATATGAAATTAACCATTTTTATGTTTTAAATCCAATTTTCTCAACATTACTACATCAATTAAAGCCATCATAAATAAATGACTCAAGAACAACTGTAGATGTCATAAGAGTGGTCATAACACTCTAAAATAGCAATAAACCATCATATGATAAAAATTTAACTAATATTACACTAATATTAATCAATATCACTTCACACATGCATATAGTCTTTCAATTCATCATCCAAATCAAAAAGCCCATAATTTAAGAACAATTCTAGAAAACCAAGAATAAGAAAACATATTTTTTTAAGTTTAAGAATATTAAAGATTACCTAAAAATCTCTAAATTTCCTTAAGCTTACTTCTTGATTTGATCATTTTCTCTCTATTTTCTCTCAAGATTAATTTTTGGAAGCTCTCTAATGGAGGAGGTTCGGCCATGGCTAACTTAATGAAAGAGAAAAATAATTTTCACTTTATATCTATGTGTTGGCCGAATTTAGGGTAATTATTTAGTCCAAAATAAAATATTTACTCAAATTAAATAATTAAAGTTTTAAGTTGACAAATCCAATTCATATACCCCAAGTTTTAATGAATATGCTATTTGTTACAAATAATAATCAAGCATATGTAATAGCAATTATTACAAATGGATATTATTTAATCTAAATAAACATAAAGCTAAAGTATACAAAATTAAATTGAATACTTCAACCTTAAAGTTTAATGCCATTTGTAACCAATAACTAATAACCATTTAACATAACAATTTTGACTAATAGATATTATTTAATTATGTATATATTTAACATTTAAATATCTAAATAATTAATTAATATAATTATTTATATATATGTATTTTATTTACACTAAATAACAAAATACATATATTAATGACATGTTTCAAAATCTCATTTGACAATTAATTAATATGTATATAATCAAATTTTGTAATAAATATAAATATACATTAATTATTAAATGACAGAAATATCTCTAAACATGTGTAAATTTGTTTAACGATTAAATGATTCAAATTAACTGATTTAATCCGATAAAATATTATGAATAAAGCGTTGCCCATGTACTCAATGAGTACACTTCATATTATGAGACTCTCTAAGGTCAGATTTATCTATTACGGAATCCAATTTCATGTCCATAATTCACCCACTCATAAATTATAACAACCACAGATAAAACTGTTGAACTATGCAAGTTGAGGTCATCGCATATGTATAATCCATCTATCAAAGGTAATCCATATTATACCGGGGATATAGATACGATCGTCGAATCTCTTAGGAATAATATAGTCGACTTACAAATCTGTGATCTCTAAATAATAACTCGAAACTCGCTTCAACAGTGTACCACATCCATGGATTTAATAGACCATAAACACGTCCATGATACCTATGCACTGTACATAGGACCGACAGATTGTATCCGATAATCAAATGATATCATGAGTATTAGTCCACACCCAATGAACAAACGAAGGTTTGATCTAAATAGATCGGTGACGTGACTTCCATCAAAGTGTGAAAGATAACTCATATATCAATAGTTGTATCTCAAGTCAAAGGACCATTATGCTACTCGACTTGAGGAGATTCTTATTGATATTAGTGTACCATCTATTAGGAAATATTTGGTGAGCCGTTCAGTGTTTATCGAATAAACACTTACATGTCTATACAAGTCTCCAAAGACTATAGGACAAACCATCGGACCAAGTCTTGATATACGATATGTATTGGTCTCAGCGGATTTTACTAATCGATACGTGTTAGTAAATCTTGCCAAGGAACTTTGTTTGAGAATTTATCTCTAGTAGTGACAACTCCCAATATCAAATACAAATTTTGTTATTACTGTATACTACAATATATATTCTTGGGTCTTTGTTTAATATATACATCTCACTAAACTGGATTTAGTTTCAATCTAATCGATATTAGATTGAATACATATATAAAAGATAAGAGGTGTTCATAAATAAGTAATATTATGGAAAAATAAATTGTTCGTATTCATGAATCGGATAAAAATACGATCCAGATTGGCGCTCCAAGTATCATTCCTAACATACCTATCGGGAAATTTGACCGTTTTCAACCACTTACAGAATGAGTTCCTTTCAGTCGAAGTAAGGACATAACAAGCAGGTGGTTTGACATAGCCTCTAGAAGTTGATCGCAAGTGTAAATCTTTGCAAATTTTTATATCATGCAGGTCCAAACTCACATTTTTAGTGTCTTTTGTCTTCCCCATAATGTTCAACAAGGTGCCAACCAAATTTTTGCATATACGTTTTTTCAATATATATCACATATAAATTATGTCGTAGACACAGACTCCACTAATACTCTAGCTCGAAGAAAATGACTCTTCATGTCAACGTCTGTGATGAACATCTTTATTATTAAGGTGCTTCGCATGTGGTATTTGTGAGTCTCTGATGTTGGCAAAGTATGTAAAATCCAAATGAACTGTTGGGTATGCTTCTAAGTTTTGAACGATCATTAAATGATTTACTTCTTCTCCGGTGATGACTAAGGTCTAAGAATCTTTAGTGGCTCGTATATACAATCTTTTTTCGCAAGCGTTGTGAAGATATATCACCCGCACACACTGGACATGCCATATAACCCTTAGTACTCCACCGAGATAGAGAACCATAAGCTGGAAAGTTTTTAATAGTCTATAGTAACACCACATACATTTGAAAATACTGCTCAGTAACTGCATTATAGGTAGTTACATTGATATTCCACAATGTATGTAACTCATCAATCAACGGCCTCAAGTAAACATTAATAATTTTATTGGAGGAACGTGAACCCGGTATAAGTAAGGATAAAAATATGAAAGAGTCTTTCATACTGTAACATCCCAGATTATTTTAGCGTTTATGTGAATTTTATTTTTCACACAAGTGAGGTCGAGTTCAAACGCGAGGTCAATTTTTATTGTTAATGTGAACTTTTTTAATGAAATTAGTTATAAGATAATAATAAGAAAACCTGAGCGATGGAATTGATAATTACCATACTAATAATAAAAATAAGCTTAGACATCTATAGACACACACACACGTGTACACATTAAACACACACACAATTAGAAATTTCTACACACATGAAATTAATAAACACACACACACACCTGATACACAACAGAAAAAGAAAGACACACGCAGAGGGAGAGAAATCAGGAGGAGTTTAAAAGGAAAACAGAGCAGAGAGCTTGAGAGGGAGGACTAATAGAGAGAAAAAAAGGGAAAACAGAGAGGAAGAAATTACCGAGAAGAGGGTTGGGGAGAGAAAAGAAAAAAGGAGAACGATCGTGAGAGAGTTGAGCCGAGAAAGGAAAGAAAAACAGAAAGGTGAGAAAAGAAATCAGGCCGAGAGAGAAGGGAGGCCGAGGGAAGGAAGAAAGCAGAAGTAGACAGAGCTGAACCAGAGACACGAGCAAGAGAGCTGAAGGACGATGAAGAAGGACAAAGCTAAGGAGTTTAACAATTCAAGTAATAGTCATTAAATCATCAGTATGCCATAGATGCATCAGGAACCAGTAAGTACTCTATGGGATGAATTTCTTGAGTTGGGTGTTTATGGATTTAAATTGATTTGATGAAGAAAACTGGAAATTGAACTAAGAATGGTAGTGATGAGTATATTAGAGTAACCCAATATTGATTTTAATCTTGAAATTAAAAGAAATCAATTGGATTAAAGAAATATGAGATTTGGGGGAAAATGACATGAACCCTAGAAATTGGGGAAAACTAATGGTAGAATGAATTGAAGATAAAAGGTGATATATAGGTTAGTGAAATTTGGAAATAAATTAAAATGAGATTCTGGAATGTGTATATATTATGTGTACAAGAGAAGTAGTGAAAGTTATGAAAACATTAGGAACAGAAACAGTACCTGTAGAATGAGGATGATAGTAGTAATAGTTGTAGTGGAAAAAGAAGAACTAGATATTATAACAGTAGAGAAAGAAGAGAAGACAGCAGTAGTATTAGTAATGGTATTGGATGTGTTTATAATTGAGAAATGTGAAGTATGAATGATCAGTGGACTGGATAGTTAAAATAGTTCTGAAATTCGAAATGAATTTAGCAATTGAAAGGGTATGTAAATTGGACAGTTTGGTTAAAGAAATTTCAGGTTCTGTTGCACTTTAATTTTCGGGTCTTTAGAAGAATAATTAGGAGGAGTGTAAAACATAAAACTTGTGGATTTATGTCTCATATATATGCCTGTAAAATGGTTTTGTGAAATATTGAGTATTGGAAAATTTATGGGGTAATGATTGGGGCTGGTTTTGGTTGGAATTTATGCATACAGCTCTCTGTAAATCAATTAATATGAGGACTTTAAAAGCTGAATTAGACTAAGTGGTAAGTATGAGTTTTGTTCATTTATGTGTTAACTAAATGCCTGTAAAGTGGTATCATGTCTTGAGTTTATTGATTTGGTGTTATATTATGTGTTGGGCCCTATAAGATGTTGAAGTGCTGGACTTTGATCCAGGTTGTATGATTTTTAGCAAAGGTCATGTCGAATTTTCGTCAGAGTCAGAGGCTTATGGAGGCGGGATTAGTCTGTCTCTGCCGGTAGCATCTTGGCTTAGGCGGGATGTTACAAAAACTCACCCCAGTATGTAACTTGAGATACAGAGATGGAATTGACGGATAGAGACATGTGCACATGTAGAGGACTAGGGGGACGGCGATACGTAACGCCCCTAGATCCTAGTTTATGAGACAGGATGGCGGCATAGGATCGTGTACCTGATCTCCAGTTCAGAGCTTGGGCGGTAGCATAGATTTGCAACCCCAGTTCTAGTTGTGGCTTGGGGGACGGCGATACGTAACGCCCCAAGACCACTAGTTTCACAGGGCAGGTATGGCATGCTTTGGGGGACGGCGATACGTAACGCCCCAATGTCATGGATTTGCATATCTAGCTCTACGGCGTATGGGGGGACGGCGATACGTAACGCCCCTATGCGCCAGTTTTCAGCAGATACCCCAAATACAGTTTACAGTTTTCAGAAAGAGCTTTTACAGAAAGAGAAAGTAAAAGTAAGGTTCTCAGCAAAGGATTTTTAGAAAGAAACTTTCAGATAATAGTTTTTCAGAAAGAGTTTTCAAAGAGTATTTTCTAAAAAGCATAGCATGTTAGAGTTTTATATAGTATACACAACGTGCATATGAATCATATAGGTTAGAAATTCATCTGAGATGCATATAGTTAACATTGAAGCATGATAACATGATTACATATAATATTTGTGATTAAAGCCTATGTGTATTATACGTTCACATGGAAGGAACAATTGTTAAGATATTGGCGTATGATCATATGGTTTTATATACATGTTTATATGGCTGATTTTAATCTGTTGGATGTTTAATAGAAAGAATATTTTAATAAACCGATTTGATGATATTTCAATGATATCAAAGAAAGATAGTTATAATAAAAGTCAGAACTAGATTAGAAACAAGTATATAGAAAAGTGGAAAAATATCAGAGTAACTATTACAGTGGGAATTGACACAGTAAATGATACTTGATACAGTAAATAGGAATAGAGAATTTGATGTTATGTTAAAAATGTTTAAGAAGTAAACAGTAAACAAAATTTAAGGTATGTACGCGTATGATCAGACAAAAGGATCAGTAGCAAGTAATATGTTTGTAAAGGGATAAAAATTATATAGTGACACAACCTTTGTAAATATTGCATGGACACATAGAAAGCCTAGGGTAATACAAAAAAATAGAATTCAGATTTTGCATGTGTTTGGCGCTCAAGGAATGAGCATAGTTACTTACTGAGTCTAATGACTCACACCATAACAGTGTTTGAGTTTTGCAGGTTGCCGACCTGAACGGTCAGCTATGGATTTCAGAGTTGCTGAGCAGCCGGATAGCAGCGTTGCAGTCAGTCAGTTAGTCACCAGGTCTTGGGAGTATAAGAGTCGAGTTGTTTATACGTTTAAAGTTGTAAAAGTTTTTATATATACGCATTTTCGGGCATGGAGCCCTGAGGGTATTGTGTTTATATGTCTGCATTACATATTAGATGGGCCCATAGATTGCATTGATGTTGAGATGCCGGCCTGAGGCCGAGATTTTATGTTTATCTTGTATTTGGATGCTGGCTATAGGCCAGGTTGCATGATGTTACGAGTACATCATGCCGAAATTTCGTTAGAATCAGAGGCTTATGGAGATGGGTTTAGTCTGTCTCCTGCCGGTAGCATCCTGGCTTAGGCGGGATGTTACAAATATGGTATCAGAGCAGAGGTTATAGAGTGTCGGTGACTGCAGCTGCTGGCTATTCGACTATCTCAGTAAGTATATGTTTTATTTAGACCATATCGGTCTTTGCTTGATGTTTGGTTTCTAGTCTTGGTTTTGTTGTTTGATGATTGGTTTCAGTATGCCCAGAGCAGGATTCGAGGACGAATCCTATATAAGGAGGGGTGAATGTAACATCCCAGATTATTTTAGCGTGTTATGTGAATTTTATTTTTCACAAGTGAGGTCGAGTTCAAACGCGAGGTCAATTTTTATTGTTAATGTGAACTTTTTTAATGAAATTAGTTATAAGATAATAATAAGAAAACCTGAGCGATGGAATTGATAATTACCATACTAATAATAAAAATAAGCTTAGACATCTCTAGACACACACACACGTGTACACATTAAACACACACACAATTAGAAATTTCTACACACATGAAATTAATAAACACACACACACCTGATACACAACAGAAAAAGAAAGAGACACGGCAGAGGGAGAGAAATCAGGAGGAGTTAAAAAGGAAAACAGAGCAGAGAGCTTGAGAGGGAGGACTAATAGAGAGAAAAGAGGGAAAACAGAGAGGAAGAAATTACCGAGAAGAGGGTAGGGGAGAGAAAAGAAAAATGGAGAACGATCGTGAGAGAGTTGAGCCGAGAAAGGAAAGAAAAACAGAAAGTGAGAAAAGAAATCAGGCCGAGAGAGAAGGGAGGCCGAGGGAAGGAAGAAAGCAGAAGTAGACAGAGGCTGAACCAGAGACACGAACGAGAGAGCTGAAGGACGATGAAGAAGGAAACAAATCTAAGGAGTTTAAATTCAATTTCAGTAGCTTCATAGATGCATCAGGAACCAGTAAGTACTCTATGGGATGAATTTCTTGAGTTGGGTGTTTATGGATTTAAATTGATTTGATGAAGAAAACTGGAAATTGAACTAAGAATGGTAGTGATGAGTATATTAGAGTAACCCAATATTGATTTTAATCTTGAAATTAAAAGAAATCAATTGGATTAAAGAAATATGAGATTTGGGGGAAAATGACATGAACCCTAGAAATTGGGGAAAACTAATGGTAGAATGAATTGAAGATAAAAGGTGATATATAGGTTAGTGAAATTTGGAAATAAATTAAAATGAGATTCTGGAATGTGTATATATTATGTGTACAAGAGAAGTAGTGAAAGTTATGAAAACATTAGGAACAGAAACAGTACCTGTAGAATGAGGATGATAGTAGTAATAGTTGTAGTGGAAAAAGAAGAACTAGATATTATAACAGTAGAGAAAGAAGAGAAGACAGCAGTAGTATTAGTAATGGTATTGGATGTGTTTATAATTGAGAAATGTGAAGTATGAATGATCAGTGGACTGGATAGTTAAAATAGTTCTGAAATTCGAAATGAATTTAGCAATTGAAAGGGTATGTAAATTGGACAGTTTGGTTAAAGAAATTTCAGGTTCTGTTGCACTTTAATTTTCGGGTCTTTAGAAGAATAATTAGGAGGAGTGTAAAACATAAAACTTGTGGATTTATGTCTCATATATATGCCTGTAAAATGGTTTTGTGAAATATTGAGTATTGGAAAATTTATGGGGTAATGATTGGGGCTGGTTTTGGTTGGAATTTATGCATACAGCTCTCTGTAAATCAATTAATATGAGGACTTTAGGAGCTGAATTAGACTAAGTGGTAAGTATGAGTTTTGTTCATTTATGTGTTAACTAAATGCCTGTAAAGTGGTATCATGTCTTGAGTTTATTGATTTGGTGTTATATTATGTGTTGGGCCCTATAAGATGTATTGAAGTGCTGGACTTTGATCCAGGTTGTATGATTTTTAGCAAAGGTCATGTCGAATTTTCGTCAGAGTCAGAGGCTTAGGGAGGTGGGATTAGTCTGTCTCCTGCCGGTAGCATCCTGGCTTAGGCGGGATGTTACAAAAACTCACCCCAGTATGTAACTTGAGATACAGAGATGGAATTGACGGATAGAGACATGTGCACATGTAGAGGACTAGGGGGACGGCGATACGTAACGCCCCTAGATCCTAGTTTATGAGACAGGATGGCGGCATAGGATCGTGTACCTGATCTCCAGTTCAGAGCTTGGGCGGTAGCATAGATTTGCAACCCCAGTTCTAGTTGTGGCTTGGGGGACGGCGAAACGTAACGCCCCAAGACCACTAGTTTCAGGGCAGGTATGGCATGCTTTGGGGGACGGCGATACGTAACGCCCCAATGTCATGGATTTGCATATCTAGCTCTACGGCGTATGGGGGGACGGCGATACGTAACTGCCCTATGCGCCAGTTTTCAGCAGATATACCCCAAATACAGTTTACAGTTTTCAGAAAGAGCTTTTACAGAAAGAGAAAGTAAAAGTAAGGTTCTCAGCAAGGATTTTTAGAAAGAAACTTTCAGATAATAGTTTTTCAGAAAGAGTTTTCAAAGAGTATTCTCTAAAAAGCATAGCATGTTAGAGTTTTATATAGTATACACAACGTGCATATGAATCATATAGGTTAGAAATTCATCTGAGATGCATATAGTTAACATTGAAGCATGATAACATGATTACATATATATATTTGTGATTAAAGCCTATGTGTATTATACGTTCACATGGAAGGAACAATTGTTAAGATATTGGCGTATGATCATATGGTTTTATATACATGTTTATATGGCTGATTTTAATCTGTTGGATGTTTAATAGAAAGAATATTTTAATAAACCGATTTGATGATATTTCAATGATATCAAAGAAAGATAGTTATAATAAAAGTCAGAACTAGATTAGAAACAAGTATATAGAAAAGTGGAAAAATATCAGAGTAACTATTACAGTGGGAATTGACACAGTAAATGATACTTGATACAGTAAATAGGAATAGAGAAATTTGATGTTATGTTAAAAATGTTTAAGAAGTAAACAGTAAACAAAATTTAAGGTATGTACGCGTATGATCAGACAAAAGGATCAGTAGCAAGTAATATGTTTGTAAAGGGATAAAAATTATATAGTGACACAACCTTTGTAAATATTGCATGGACACATAGAAAGCCTAGGGTAATACAAAAAAATAGAATTCAGACTTTGCATGTGTTTGGCGCTCAAGGAATGAGCATAGTTACTTACTGAGTCTAATGACTCACACCACAACAGTGTTTGAGTTTTGCAGGTTGCCGACCTGAACGGTCAGCTATGGATTTCAGAGTTGCTGAGCAGCCGGATAGCAGCGTTGCAGTCAGTCAGTCAGTCACCAGGTCTTGGGAGTATAAGAGTCGAGTTGTTTATACGTTTAAAGTTGTAAAAGTTTTTGTATATACGCATTTTCGGGCATGGAGCCCTGAGGTTGCATTGATGTTGAGATGCCGGCCTGAGGCCGAGATTTTATGTTTATGTTGTATTTGGATGCTGGCTATAGGCCAGGTTGCATGATGTTACGAGTACATCATGCCGAAATTTCGTTAGAATCAGAGGCTTATGGAGATGGGTTTAGTCTGTCTCCTGCCGGTAGCATCCTGGCTTAGGCGGGATGTTACACATACACTTCAACGGTGGTAAGTTAAAGGTACAATTTCATCAAGCTACGTGCTGTAAGAGTTATAAATATTTTCAAAATGATTAAAACCATCAGATGCGAGGTTTAACCTAACATTACAAGGGTTCTCAATGAAATGCGAGTACATATCATCAAAATCTATCCACTCAGTTACATTAGCAGGTGTCTAAGAACACACTCATCACCAACTTTCTTATCATGATGCTATCTCATGTCAGATACAATGTGACATGACATAAACAATCTTTGTAGTCTAGGTGTCAATGGAAAATAATGCAACACTTTCTGATGTATTTTCTTCCCAGTATCATGTATCTTATGTCGATTTTTTCCACAGATTAGACGATTCTCAAGGAATTCATACTCTGTGCGAAATAATACATAATCATAATTACAAGCATGCATCGATTCATACCCCAATCCGAAATCACACAATATTTTTTCACCTCGTAATATGATTCTGGAAATCCTGTGTCGGCTGGTAACATCTATCCAAGCAACTCTAACATCATATCAATATTTTTATTGGTCATTTCAGTACTTACTTTAATGGAGAGTAGCTTGACAAAAAAGTTCAAAGACGACATGCCATCGCCATCAAATGGTATATTTTTAGTTTTTTCAAGTAATTATCTAAACACTTTCTATCAGGCGCTCTCCTCTACATATGATATTTCTCCACCAAATATCGAACCCTACAAGTCATGCAAAGTAACAATCATATCATCATCAACATTTTCTTGACGATGCTCATGATAACTGGTACTAGCTTCTGAATGGGTATACTGGGAGACAGAGTTGTAATTTTTTCATAATAAACTCACGTCCGATAGGTAGTTGAAATTCTCAGCATTTATAAGTGATTCTTTGCTTAAATGCTTCTTTCTCTTATCCAACAGTTATTAATTACATGGATAACGCACGTGACCTCTCTTATCGGCAACTCGTTTTGCTACTTTCATAAATTCTTCCATCATTTTACGGTATTCGATACTCAATTTATTGAGCATACTCATCCAACTTCTATGCATAACAACAAAAATAAATACAAATATATAAATAAATTACTACAATAATACTGATACATACTAGAGAAAATATAAATTAGTTAAATTCATAAACTAAAATATTTACCTAATTAAAATCTAAACTCTAATTTTAGTGGATTTACACAAAAATACATAATGGGTAAATAATTACTATAATAACTGTAATATATTAGAGAAAATACATACCTTAATTAGCTTAGTGTTGGATTGTGGTTGAAAATGTGTATTTTTTATGTGGGTATTGAAGAAAAATGAATAAATAGAAGAAGGATTGTGGATTGTTGGTTTTTTGATATACTTTTACCGTCGTCGATAACAATAGCGACTCTAATCCCTTAGCGTTGAATGTAGTTAGCGACGCTTAAAATTATGACATTTAACATCGCTACTTACATTCGATGTTAAAGGTTGATAGTTAGCATCAAATATTTCGTAACGACACTAAATGTTAAAATTTTTTGCGTCGACTTGCATTTGGCGACGTTAAATGTTGTACTTTTAGCTTCGTTGAGACTTGAGATTCAATATGTTGTTATTTTTAGCGTCGCTTTGTTTTGATTATACTAAATATATATTTTATGACGGTTTATGTTGCGACGCTAAAACTTAGAGTATTAAAGATCATGTTTCTTGTATTGACGTAAAGTATCTCTTATGTATTGTTCAAATCCAGATGCTTTGATTCATATAGGAGTTGAGTTTGTAAAACCATTAAACATAAATATACAATTGTTATATGTATAAAGACACAACATTAGTATTAAAATAAATTTTAACAGATAAAAATTAATTGAAACAAATTGAACACCGTTACTTGATACTTGATCAATCTAAAAACTCAAACTGTTAGGTCGATCATCACATTGGAAACTTAAGAGAAAAGATTGAGGGTAATTTTGGAACCTACGAACTTGGAAGCCGTCAAAAATTAACTTTTCTTTTGGCATCAAGATGAAAAAAATGCATAGTTTTGAGAGAGGTTAAAGGAAATAATTTATTGCCAAACTAAAGATTTTGGAAACCCATATATTGTCATAGACATGTATGGAAACCCATATGCACAAAGAAGTCCAAGTGACATGCTTAATTGTAATTGGAAAATATACTTCTTTGAGACAAACAAATATAATGGCTGAAGAGAAAACAATAATGTCATGTTTGCATAATGTTGTCTTCTCAACATTTTGCCTACTCAAACACAAAATTTGTTACATTAAAAATTGAGAGACACAATAAGGTTATTCAACTCATGAGAAAAATAAAGAAAGAAACTAATGTGATTTTGCCCTTTGAATATTTTGTATGTCTTGTTGGCTAAAAAGATTAATTATGGGTTAACCCTACATTTAGAAAATTAATTAACAGCAACTAGACTATGAGACTTTGAAGATTAGCTTATTATAAGTTGAGAAATAATTATCCAAAACATGAAAATGTACTAAAAATATTAAATCCGAAGAAGAGAAAAAAGAAATCAAATCAAATTCCACTTAATTTGCAAACTTTAGGATGTATTCAATTTAGAGCCTACCTATCTAGTCGGGATGCAAGATCTTGTTTTTTGGCTCTCTCTCATTGAGCTTATTTAAATTAAAAAATAAAATAAAATAAAATAAACTAGAGTCTATAGGATTTTTTTTAATATTTTAAAAGTTTGTAAGTATTCAATGATTATTAAGGATCTCTCAAAGATTGGATTAAGAAGGAATTTTTGGTTTTTGATATAAATAATGTCATTGTAAAAGCTGCTCTCTACTGAAGAAATTTCACATTCTCAATCAAAAAGTCTGTAGACGATTCTAGGCCTTAGAGATCCAATAGTTTAGTAAAGTTTCTTCAACATTGTTTTACGTCCTATTTGTTTTTCAAGAAATTATATATACAATTAATATTTTATTATATTACAAAGTTTATAGCTAGTGGTGTCATTTATGTAGTATTAGGTGATTAAAACATTAGATGCATGCATTCCAAGCATTTAATTTACTATAAATCCAATGCTTGTTAAAAAGAAGGGGGAAAAGAGCAAAATAACATTTAAATCCATGAATATTATGCATGGCAATTGATCGGAGCGGGCCCGGATTTTGATAAGTTCGGTCCGAACCCGAAAAGAAATAATTAAACCCGGATTTGGGAAAAATCCGACCCGATCTATAAACGGGTCCAAACTTTTTTTGCCATACATGATGCAATTCAAGCATCTTGACAAAGCCATGCTTTTCTTATGATCCCTCACAGCCTAATGCTGTAATTTTGAGTTTTTGAATCCAAAATTTTAAGTCATTGATTAACATTACAATGTCGATATGACTCCTAACGAAAATTTTTGGAATTGATATTTAAACATTATATTTAATGATTAAAATTATTTTTGATTAAAAACAAATCAACCATTAATATAGAAATAAATGTAAAGCTGACATAAGGATGACAGAAATAGAAGCAAAATGATGTCTCATGATATTTTTCAAAAAACAAAAAAAAAAAAAAAAAAAATTACGTAAATAAATTGGGATGAGACTATTTTCACTCTAAAAAAAAAAAATTAAACACTCATATTTTATTGAAATTTTACATTATTAAAATACCCTTAGTTAAATTTACTATAAAAATCATTATTTTATAACTAAATCTGTTATATTACTCTTGAGACTCATTTACTCATTTCCACTCAGATAGAATTATATAGCTATAAATCTTATTTTTCACCGATATACATCTAGAATTCTATATAAAAATTCATTTTTAACCATGATCAAGTTCATTAAACAATAATATTCTACGAGCATTTTCAGTTTGAGCATTTCAAATTTTTTACTCCACCAAAATTTGTTTATCACGTCTTTTAATTCGACAGCATAAGAACAACCACCAATTTTTACAGTCTTTGAAGTAAGAGAACTCAAATATTAAGAATGATTTTAGTGGTTTCCTATTTAAATATGAAAATTTTGAAGATACATGCCTTTTAAATAAGATTTATAGAAATATTGATTATCGTCACTTTAATAAGTTTTTGAATTTAAATTTGATTTTCTTGGGTGTAGAGATAAAATAAGAATATATAGCTGAGGATTGTTTTGGTATTTTAAATTTGATGTTTTTAAAAAAAAAAAAAATACCCTACATCCCGTCCCGATCAAGTCTCATCCCGTCTCATCTTGTTTACTATTCATGATGAAAAAATCATCACAAATCTCGAATCCTGACCCGATTTTTTATTTGGGAGGATATATCGGCCCAAATTCCGAATAAAATTTTCCTTTGGGGTGAAAAATCATCCCAAATCCCGGACTAAATGGGACGGGATCTCGATCGGGATTCAAGATTTGAGATTTCATGCCAACCCTTCTATCAGTAGGATTTTGTTATAACAACAGAGGGTTTTATTTAATTTTTAAACATCATGTGAATTTCGATTACTTTCATTAAATATTAAAGGGTTATACTCATTTTCCCTATTTTAAGAGTGTACTAAATAAAAGAATTATTTTTAAAATTCAATAAATGATTGTTCAGAGTAAAATAATATCCAAATCATTTTTTAACATGCAAATAGCCTCACGAAAACTTTTGGAATTGCTATCTACATATCTATTAAAGGAAATGGAGAAGAGTATACGTTATGAATACGAAAATGCCAAGTGATTTTGCGTCAAGGCAATGCCTTCTATATACTTTTGCCCTCAAATTATACTTTCTTTCAAACTACAATAGTAAAAAAAAAATTAAACACAAAAATTAATGACCATAAATATTGTTCACAATCACATCACATGGATTAATTGATGAGTGGCTAATATATATATATATTTGCCGCCCATTTTATCTTTATGTTTTACGAGTAATCTCGAGTTGTATGAGCGCTTTAATATATTTTGGATGTATTTCAAAGGTTAAAATTATATCACGACTCAAACATGATGAATTGGCAAATACTGAGAAGAATTGGGCAAAATGTCAGAGTCAAAATGCGCGTCCTGATGCTAGAAGCGTGTCACTGCTCGCATATGAAGAAAAATAAAACAGAACACAATCTAATGGATGAAGCGTGTTGCGACGTGCTGGATGCACGTGGCAACTCAGAAGTCGTCCCCAATTCATCCATGTCACGACCTGACAAGAACTCACTTGGGTTGGAAACCAAGCAAACCCCCAAGCATCTTTCTCAAAACCCCAAGAACTTTGAATACTGATTTTGTAGGAACAAAACCCAACCAAGATCAGCCCCTAACCACCATGAAACTCACGTCCATGATAACCACAAGCATGAAATCAGATTGTATTTTGCTAGCAATGGAGACGCCACTAAGTTGCCAAGCTTAGATAAGTCAATTTGAACTTGAAAAGGGGATCCCTCCCTCACAAGAAATTTAGCCATAGCCAAAGCTTAAATCTTGAAATTTTGATGAAAATGTCGTGAATGTTATTCCAAAGAAGAAGAAAACAAAGTTTAAATAGGTTACAAAGAGAAACCCTAAAGGTGTGATGGACAAAAATGTCCCTAAAGTGAAATTACCAAAAGACCTAAAAACTATCCAAAGCTTTCACTCAAGCACGTCCCCAAGTCTTTTCCCACCTAAAGTAGCTTAAAACAATGATTAGAAACTAATCTAACTTAAGCTAATTTGAGGTGCTTACATCAAATAGTAAATTGACGTGCTTACTCAATAAGCAAGGTTCTAAGCATAATTAACCCTAATGACCTGGTCAACTAGCTTAATTACATCATAAATAAAGTCACATGTCGAGAAAAAATGACAAAAATGCTCCCATTTGGCCGAATTCAACATAATCCCAAAATATGTCAAATCGGGTCAAAGATGTTGGTGCTGAAGCTGCTCTGCTATGCTTCGGTTTGAGCTGATCTGGGTCAAATGAAATAGCTTGGGGACCTCTCTGGTTATGCCCATATGTGTCTCTGGTGTGCACTTGACTTGGTTGCTGCAACTGGTCACATAGCTCTGAGCTAGTCCCGCAAAGGCCTCTCTGATCTTCTTTGCTCTTTGGCGTGTGATTGGACCTGTTGGCAACTGCATGGGTTCTTTCAAGTTGTTAGCTGCATCCTGTAAAGTCTCTGGTGTGGTTGGACTCATGTCACGACCCCTTCCCTAGAGTGGGCACAACCCTAGAAAGAGGTTCACGGACCTTTTTTAGTTGGAGCATTATACATGTCATACAATTCAAACAAATATGCACAAGTAATACTTCTTAAATTACAATTTAGCAAATCTTCGAATAAAATCTACAATATTAAGGTTTACAACACAAATCTTAAAAATATGGAAATAATGTCCTAAATATCTGGACCAAATCGAAAAGCGATTGTGATACGTGGATCAATTCCTAGTACTGCTACTGTTGTGCTAGCGAACTACCTGAGATGTTTGAATTTAAAGAGCTCAGTAAGTAAAACACTCATACTCTCAACATGACCTCGCCAACAAAATATGGATATGTAAGTGTGTGTGTGTGTGTATATATATAGTAATAATATTTGAAAATAACATATACTATAATAAACATCATCTCAAGCAACCATTCTCATAACAATACAAACATCCATCAAACATGGTTGCTAATACGGGTTTGGAATAATAGTAGATTGAAACCAATGAGAGGTATTTCACAACTCCCAAGGTTTCCCACCAACTCATCTCGCATAAATATGTAAGTAGAAACTAAAACACGCTCCAACACTAATTATGCATAACATCACATAGCCTCTCATGAGCTATCTCATCTCATCTCATATCATCTCAGCTTATCTCATCTCCGATCACTATTATACAAAACCCGATAGCATAACATAACAACAAATATCATCTAATACAATCACATCTCACATTCAATCAATCAATCTCATCTCAACAAACACGAATTCATATTTCCCATGCCTCCAATAACTCAATAAATATCTACATATATATATATATATAATTATATTTATATTATAATATATATATATATATATACACACACACACACACTTTCACAGCAGCCATCAATCAACAAACAATTATGTTAAGAGAATCATCGTGCGTTGTACTTATCTCGATCCATGCAAAAGTCATTTATATGTCTATATCATCGTTAAGATCAGGAAAATATAAATTACGATCAGATCCCTCAATTTTACTAAAATTAAGATTTTACCCATAAACTTATTAAATTTCTAATTTATCCCTAAAATTTTTCTACTATGTCCATATAGTCATAAAAATCTTAAATATTACTTATTAACCCCTGAAAAATAGATTTTACAGATTTACCCTCATAATCATGTCAATATGCAATTAAGTCCAAAATTTTCAAAATCTTACGTTTACACCCTAAGACGGTAACAATCACATACCACGCTCCAACGACCTCCAAATATCACAACGAAGGAATCAACGGTCAGTATACATCATAAGGATCACATCGATGGTGGTGGTGAGGGCTAAAGCACGATGGTTACCGAAAACCGATCAAACGACGATAACTTTAATTTTTGGCTCGTTTCTCAACAGCCAAATGTCATATTTGGGTAAATTAAGTATCCACACTGTGTATCTCGACGAGGGAAAAATTTGGATTCGAGAGGTGTCGTACACGCACGGAGGTGCATGGGGCACGTGGAGCAATATCTTGGCGACGCGTGAGTGGCGCATACTGGCAGATCCAAATGTTTCTTGACGGCGAAATGGTGCTGTTGAATTTATCTCATTGAGAGGATTCTCCAGATGTGGTCACACACAGGAATCAGAGATCAGACGACGTCGAACTAGGCATTTTCTCTCTCTGAACACACTTTCTCTCTCTCAAGCCGTTTCTCTCTATTGGTTTAGATTTCTCTCTAAAACTCCTTGGAATTTGCTCTCAAAACTCTCTGGAAATAGCTCAACACACACCCCACCCTCTCCTCTAATCTTGGTTGATTAAAAAAATGAAATGGTGGTGGTAAGTGGGGTTTGTTGTTTGATTGAATTAGGGGTGAGGTTGATGATTTTGTTTGGTTCTTATAATTTGGAGACATATTTGGTGATAAGAGTGTGATTGTGTTGGGGATTAAGAAGAAAAATCTAAATTAGGTTTGTCATAAAAATGTTTGATATTAAAAAAATGAGTTATTACAGTCCCGAACTCAATTTTTGATCAGAAAAAACCCCTGAACCTCCTATATAAGCAATAATTCGTCCCAAAACCTAGAGAGAAGTCTCATAACATAATTTTGGAGAGCATAGAAGACCTCTTATAACAAGGTAAGGATGAGTGCTTTAACCGGTGCTGGAGATTGAAGGCGAAGACTGTAAAAGAGAGTTTTTTCTCTAGTTTATCTTTTATGAGTTCTTATTTTGTATCAATAATGATTATCTCATTTTTTATTGATTATCATGAATAACTAAATCATTACTCTATGGTTGTAATGGATCTTAAGCATGTTATTTAATTACGTTGCATATTTTTATTCTTTTGGGTTTGTTATGTGATTGTTTATTATTCTCTGTGTTTTAATGCATGTTTTATTATCTGGCCAACAATAGAATTGTCTTGGTAAATCCTTAGGAACTCGACGGAGGGAATTTGAGTTAGTAATGAGAATAATAACGCATGATCTAGTTCTTTTGAATTGATTTCCTTGTAAGATAGAAATATACCTACAGGGCATGCGTAGCCAATATTAGAACTTGACTTTCATGAATTTGGTTTAAAATGAATTAAGATAAACATATAGTTAATTGGTTTAATCTGAATATATTTACCTGACCATCAAAACAAGCATATAGATAGTTTTGTGTTCTATGTTAATAATCCGTAACAACCCGAATCTATCGTGTGCATGCTTAGGTGAAATTACAACCCTAAATTCTTCTCGCCTATAAATTTTATCTACAAATTATTGTTGGCTCTTTATTTACTTACTTCTCAGTTATTCAGTTTTATTAAATCCCTCTTCTCTAAATTAATAGTTTAGTTTAAGTTAAATAGGTTAGTTTTAATACTAATAAGAGAAATAATAAGTCCATGTGAATACGATATCCGGCATTATGTCACTATATTACTTGAGCGATACATGCGGTATAAAATCGCGATCATTAATTATTTTCATTGTGATTTTAAATTCTAAATGAGTAAAACATTTCTTCAAAAATTTTCACATTGCCTATTTCCTAATATGAAATCAAGTTGTTTAAAATATAAAATAAAAATATCTCAAATCTATCTAATTTTTACAATGTAATGGTTTAGATGTATGTACCGTTTCTTTTTTGAAGTCAATTCCAACAACATAATTCATCCAACGGTGGACCAAATCCAAATTGTATGCCCAATTTATGCATAGTAAACACTATATTCAATAATATTGAATGTCTCTGCATTACTTTCTATCGTATTAATTTCACATTCAATTGCCCTCACTACAAGAAAATGTACTTTTAGCGTCCAAAACTTTTACGTCGAAATTAAATTCGACGCTAATAATCACTTTTAGCATCGAAAATAATTTTCGACACCAAATGTCAAGATTTTAGCGTCGATACCAATATTCGACGCCAAATTGGCTACTTTTAACGTCGAATAAGAAAAACAACGCTAAAAGTTATCATTTTTAGTGTCGAACACTTTTCAACGCTAAAGGTTTTCAGCTGTTCCCATAATCTTTGGCGTCGATATAAATTACGACGTTAAATGTTAAACTTTTAGCGTCCAAAAAATAGTCGACGCGGAAAATTTTGCATTTAGCGTCGAATAAATTGCGTCGCTAAAGGTTTATGACGATACCACCGACAATCTTTTAACCTTTAGCATCCAAATATTATTGCGACGCTAAATATCGGACATTTAGCGTCGAATTTAGTGATTCGACGCTAAAACTAAATTAAAATGCAGAATGCCACCAACCCTTCTCTCTCTCTGTTTTCTCTCATCCTCTTTAATCTCATCCTTTGCAATCTGACTCTCATCTGTAACCTCACAACTCTCCTACAAATTAATTTTCCATAAGTTAAATCTTCTTTCATATATCTTTATTATTTTTCTTTATATTTGCAAAGAATAATTATATATCTCACTTAAGTATTTCAGTTTAATCTTTGTAAAAAATTATGGTTTTCATTTTTTTTGATTATGTTTATTATATACTTTGTGTTAGTGGTTTATGATGCATATATGTAGATTAGTTAATTAACTAAATATATTTTATTCTGTAAACTAATTAATTAATCAACTAAATATATATGTGTATGCTTAAATAAATAATTAATGAATTAGTAATGTTGATGAGTGTAATATGATGTTTACTAATTATATTTTTATATTTAGATATTTTGCTGAAATTGATAGAAATTGGATGATAGATTGAGTGTTGAATATCGTAATGGAGTGTATGAGTTCATGGAATCGACAAAACAACACATTGATGCAGAAGGTCATGTTCGGTTTCCATGTACAAATTGTTTGAATAGGAAAAAGAAATGGTTAGATGAAGTTCATAATCATTTATACATACCGGGAATATCACCAACTTACTGTACGTGGATTTATCACAGTGAGCAATATAATTCTCAATCACGGTTTATTGATTCCGGTGAAAGGAGCAGTAGTTACAATCAACCTGTAAACGATGAGATCACTGATGCTTTGCATGACTTACAAGGTCCACAACTTGGTCATAATGTTAGTGGTGACATACCAGTGTTAAGTGAAAATGATCAAAATTTATTTAGTGAACTACTTGATGAGGTAAAAAAAATTACATTTGAAGGTGATGGAATGTCGATCTTAAATTTCATTGTGAAATTATTACACATTAAAGTGATAAACAAAATGACCAAAAAAAGTATTGATATGATGCTAAAGTTATGACCAAAAAAAGTATTGATATAATGCTAAAGTTACTAGGGCAAATGTTACCGGTTGGAATCGAATTGCCTAAGTCGAATTACGAGGCAAAGAAAATATTACGTGATCTGGGAATGGGGTATGAATCCATTAATGCTTGTAAGTATGACTGTGTATTATTTCATGCCGAGTATGAATCACTTGAATATCGTCCGATATGTGGTGAAAGTCGGTACAAAGTCAGTGGTATGAGGAATAAAGTGCCTAAAAAGATATTGCGATATTTCCCATTAACGCCCGGGCTACATATGTTGTTCATGTAACGACATACAGCGACTGACATGATGTGGCATCATGAAAAGAGGATCGGTGCGGAAGGCATACTTAGACTTCCTGCGGATGGAATCGAGTGGAAGGAATTTGATGATATGTACCCCTATTTCACTGAGGACCCCCGTAATATCAGGTTAGGTCTTGCCTCTGATGGTTTTAACCAATTTGGAAATATGTACAACTCTTACAGCATGTGGCCCATTATTGTTATTCCATATAACTTACCTCCATGGAAATGTATGAAGGATCCGTTCATGTTTATGTCATTGCTTATTCCTGGTCCACGTTCCCCTGGTAAAGAAATGAATATTTACTTGAGACCATTGATCGATGAGTTACAAACATTATGTAATATGGGTGTGTATACCTATGATGCAGCTTCCAAGCAGTATTTTCAGATGCATGCTGCATTATTATGGACCATTAATGATTTTCCAAATTATGGTTCATTATCTGGATGGACACTAAGGGATACATTGCATGTCTAGTTTGTGCGGGTCAAACACCTTCGCAACGATAACGGAATAAAATAGGATACACAGGGCACAAGAGATTTATTGAGTTGAGTCATTCTTGGCAGATGAGTAAATTATTCAACGAACAACAAGAACCTCAGAGTATGCCCAGTCCATTGTCTGGATTCGACATACTTTGCCAACATCAACATCTCAGAGACAACACACCAGGGAAACATCCTAATAATAGAAATAAAAATCGAAAACGTCAACCTGAATAGTTGAATTGGACAGGAAAAAGTATTTTTTTTAAGTTAGAATATTAGGGGACTCTGAGTTTGCGACATAATTTGGATGTAATGTATATAGAAAAAAACATATGCGAGACTGTAAATGCTAGATTAGACCTACAAGTTGTTAGAATTCACAGTGAATTGCATTTACAGGTCACTCCTCGAGGTCTTATTAAGCCACCTGCTAGTTACGTGCTAACTCAATCAGAGAGAAAATCATTATGTGATTGGTTGAAAATGGTTAAATTTCCTGATGATTATGCATCGAATATTGGGCATTGGGTCAGAGATGATACAATAACGGGGTTAAAGAGTCACGATTGTCATGTGCTTATGGATATTCTCCTTCTTGTTGGCATTCGACCTTATCTTCCCCCGAATGTATGCGATGTCGTACTTGATCTATGTGGCTTCTTTAAACAATTATGTCAGAGGACATTAACCACATCTGTTATTGACGAACTTGACGAACTCACTCCCAGAATAGTAGCACTTGCTGCTGTTCTTGGAGTGGTTTGTCGCTGTTTCTGCCATCGATTTTGTTTCTGTAAACTCGACTTATAAATTTTGCATATGAAGGGCATATGAAGTATACAAAATTGATCTCAAATCACTAGGGCAACCTGTGCGCATTTACTTTATAAATTTTGCATGTAATGAATATGAAGTGTAATTTGAGCATATGATGAATGAAAAACCAAGCATGTTGTTTTTGTCACTTCTAATTACTAATTACAATTCAAAGATGTAAAGATTTATCAATATATAATTATGGTTTGAAAAATTAGAAAAGAATAAGAAATTTTCATCCTATTGATACCTAACTATTCATGTAAAAACTCAATCACATTAGCATCATTATGATTAATTTTTATGTTATTGATAGTGTCGTCTTGATAGAGAATTTTATTTTGCAGATGGCACCCGGCAATCATAGACGGGCTAATGCGACTCCATCTACATCTGCAAGGACAGATGCCTCTGCTGGAGTCTCTACTAGCATAGGTGACTCGAGTATAGCAAAGGGTCGAGGACGCACCCATGGGCTGGGGTTGGTTAAACACATCAAGGCTCACGGCCGTATCCGGATTGAGATATCAGATGATGGACAAAGACAAATCAGACAACATAATTCAACATTTACTACAGCCATAGGTGCTATAGCTCGGTTTGAAGTTCCCCAAAATACGTTTCTTGGAGAAAGATACCGTGGGAGACGAAAATCAACCAGCTATTCCCTTCGCTACTTGTGAGTTTCCTTACAGTATTAAGTTTTCGATATTGTTTTATTAGTTAAAATTTTTATTTTATACTCATTTTTACTTTGTTCCTATTCCTGTAGGAGTGGTTCGACTTCGATCTGACCAAAGTGAATGTCCAACAGTATATTTACTGCTACATGGGGAAAAGTTATAAGGATTATAGGACAAAAGTCCTGAAACCAATATTCGACGAACATGGACCTTCAGATGCTCCACAACATAAGCCTGATTTTATAGAGGAGCAAGACTGGACATTCTTGTGTGAGCTTTGGTCTAGTAAGAAACACGAGGTAAATTTTCAAATAAACAGAAATTTATAATTCTCTTTGTTTTCGGTACTTACATTGTTGTTAAATGCAGGATAAATATCATGCAAATGAGGAAAATCGAAGTCACTTGCGTTTTAACCACTGTGGAGGTTCCAAGCCATTTATCCAACATCGTGTCGAACATTCTGAGGTAAATATATCCTAACGTGAAATTTAACATTTCATTATTTTTACTAATGTGGAATAATAGTACATGTATATTCTGGTTTTAGCAGAGTAGCACAGATGAGGTGCAATCATTTCCAGATTTTTTTGAGTGACGCATTACAATGAGAAGAACAAATGGATAAATGAAGAAGCCGAACGCTGCTATGTAAGTTTAAGTTTTTAAAATAAAATAATTATTATTTTAAATTTAATCTTTTTGTTCAAATTCTAACATTAACTTTTTTTTTAAACAGAACGAAATGGTAGAGCTCCAACATCAAACTCAGGAGACAGGGTCCGACCCGATACCAGATGAGCAGTTATCACAATTGGTTTTCAAGAACCAGACAGCTTACAACGTCGGCCTTGGCACTCGTAAGAAGCCGACGTCATCTGCACGCACTACTGTTTCTTCGGACAATGACTCGTGCCTTCGAGACCAGCTAGCCACCACCCAAGACGAGCTAAAGAAGACTAAGGAGGAGCTATAACAAGTCAAGGTGGACCACGAGAAGAATTTAGAACAGTTCGACCAGCAGATACGGGCTTTCCGGGAGATGTTGGAGGCCTAACTCGGTCGGGGTGCATGCTCGAGCGCCCCCATCACAACATCAATAAATTTTATTTCCATTTATATAAACATTGAGAACATATATTTTTAATAAATTTTCATTATTATAATAAAATAATTATTAGAATATTTTCTAATTGTGCTATTAATCAGGAATTTTTTTTCAAATAATAATATTTTTTTTCAAAGATTATTGACGCTAATAATCGTTCTCGTCCACAATTTAACGTCTAATTTTGGCGTCTAAATTGTTCGACGCAATTTTAAGTTGGCGTCGAAAGTTTGATTTTTGACGTCGATAAGTTTCGACGCTAAAGGACATTTTTTTGTAGTGCCTTTCCCCCAAATTGTACTCTTATTAATTCTTATCTTCCTTCTAGACGTTGAAAATAAAATATATTTTAGTCTACACTTAGAATTTTTATGTTGAATTTGCTTATATTTCCTCCCCAACCAAATTGAGTGATTTTAATTCCCATTTTTAGTCGAAAAATGTGACTTTCTCATTTAGGAAAATTATGGTCAAACTCTAATGCCAGAAAATGTGAGTTAATGAATTTTGATACGTCTAAACTGTTATTCTTATTCTTATTTATTAATTAACAATCACATCACTATATGTAAAAGTAATTCAAATTGGAAAAGAAACTTTATCGTATTGGTAGAGATTATAAGTTTAACACGTCAAGTTGCTCCTGACGCAGCTAATTTTGATTTAATAATAAGAAGTAGATGTTAGGTTCGTGGTGAAAATTTCAAACAAACCCTAAACATATGATATGATATAGAATTGATTTGATCAAATTGATGTATTTGAGTCATTTTGATGGATTTGAAAGATTACTTGGATTCTAGAGCTTGAGTCATACATGAGATTTTATATGAAGGTTTTATTATGTATAAGCCATGTATGGAAATGAGTCTTGGACATGTACTGTCTGTCTAGATTGATTTTGTTCTTAATTTCCGAATGGTGCATTAATAGTGGTGAGATTTGCTCAGGCTTTATATTTTGGCCGTAACTTTCTCATCTAATCTTCGATTTCGGTGATTCAACTTGCACTAAAAAAAGATTGAAAGATCTACAACGTTGTATCTTACGTCAAAGTCAAATTTAGAATCTTTCTTGGTCAAAATACGGATGTAATTTATCTATATAGCTTTTATGTTTTATGTTTTCAGATTATATTATGCTTAAGTGTTAGACTTAACTTTAATTAAATTAGAAAGCACATCACTACAATAAAAAGGGTTTTACTGATACTAAATTAGTGTCAGTAAAGGGTTTTACTGACACTATATAAATGTGTCAGTGTTGCCGCAGCCAGAAATCACTGACACTAGTTTCTAGTGTCAGTGATTCTTAGTGTCAGTAAACGTTAATACTGTAGTATCAGAAAATTATTGACACTATGGTATCAGTAATCTCTCACACTATTTTAGTGTCAGTAAATTATTGACACTATATCATCAGTATTTAGTGATACTATAGTGTCAGTAAATTTTGTTACTGCAGTATCAGTATATCGCATATATTTGATTTTTAGTGTCAGTAATTATTGTTACTATAGTATCAATATCCGTCAATATCTTTTAAAATTTAAAAATCGTATTATTTCACAATTATATTTCTTATTTTTTGTAATTAAATTAATCATAATATATATATATATATATATATATATATACCAACTCAATGAAATAAAAAACTAAAAAATTACATTTATATAAAATTCGCAATATAATAGATTAATCGTATTAATCAATTCAACAGTATCACATGATGAATACAAAAACTCCATAGACAATCTATAAATTAACATATATATATTTCAAAAACTACTCTTAAAGTCCCATCAAAATGTCATGCCCCCACCAAAATTCATGATACTTGTTGAGAAGCCTGCAACAATCCCCCAACAATATGATATCTGGCACAAAATCTGAAATTATAAACCAAATGTTAAGAATTAGATGGACTTCCAAAAAAAATCGATATCTTCATAAATAAAAACATTAAATACATCCAAATAAAAATACAAAATATAACCCTAATCTAATTTTGTCACATAAAGCACTTATTGACAATAACCATACCAACAACCTAAGAGCATGCATATAAAAAACCAAATGGCATCCATAATAACAAGTTGTATCTTTCATACCGCTACATAATCACCAAAACAAACAAATCAATAACACACACACACACACACACACACACACACACATATATATATATATATATATATATATATAGACGGACATAAAACTGAAATAAAAGGATCTCATGAACCAGATGAAGTTTATCAGATGACATGTGAGTTCGAACAAATAAGATATTGAGAATAAATGAATGCAAAATCTGAAATAGCCACGTTATGCTGGGACTGTTCTACTTCAGAATTCAGTTACCCACACAACAACATAATTCATGTTTGTCCACAAGCTAGTTCTGTGTTCCTAACCATAACCCTCCGGAGAAACTAACATCTAGTGGTCTCACCCACAAAAAGCTTCAATGTTTTAGCAGGGGATGAAACTTGAACTGTTTAAATATGACAAAAGTCGTAAATACATACTGGACAGATGAAAAAAGTCTGCAGACACCCTTGTCCCAACATGTACAATAAGTACCCCAAGATTCATACCTTGGACTCAGTCCTCCTGTAGTTTGCCCACCTCTATGGGATGTAATAGGAGCTCGGTGATCTTCCACTTCTGAAGTCCTAGGGATACCAATAGAAAAGGGCGCAGCAGGAGCATTTATGCGAGCTGAACTATTACGAGCATTTATGGTTACTTTGACGAAAACGCCAATATAGAGGAGGAAGGGTTGCAACACATCCAGCTGCATAACCCACAACGACGGGAATCCCCTCTCCTGTGAATGTGACATTCCTGGTATTTGATCCATTGTCAGAAGATGGTTGAGAAATTGGTGTTCTTACACCACCTGAAGATCTCTCTTCAAGCGCGTATAATCTAAGCCATTAGAAGTACTATCATGAGTTGAATTAGACAAGGAAACATCTGTAGTCGGTATGTTGATAATGTGATCACTAATGTTCTCTGGACACTCCATTAACAATGGTAGAGTGTTGATTTCGGTTTCAGTTAGTAGAGAACATCGAGACACTGTTAAAATATTCATCAGGTAAAAATTATGTGATAGAATAGAATTAGATATGATGATAACTCTGGAGGATTGACACTTCAAGGATTGACACTTCAAATAATAGGAAAAATCAGACAAAATAAGAACCTTTGCCCGCCTTGTCCGTCATCATCGTCACAAAGAGTGATTCTGAATTCCTTTGATAAAAAGGGAAGAGGTCCGGCAGTATACAGACTCTTTCTTCCATCATAAGCAAGGAAGACGCTTTCCAAGATGGGATTCTCTGTATAATTTCACCAGCTGCTCCATCACAGCCCGGTTGACTCCACGAGAAGTGACCTCAGGTGTTATGGTAACCTAATAAGGCATTAATACTTTCAATAATCAGCTAATATTAATTATTATATAAAACAAATAAAAGATAGAAATAAAACAGTGAACTCACATCATACTGGTGTAAATCTTTATCAGGTAATTCTGCAAAGAAGTGGTTAGCCTTGACTATACACCTCGTGCCAGTACTACCCTTGCCAGGCCTAAGTGGGAACCTCAAAGATTTACTTGAGGGTGGCGCAGTTTGAATTACTTGGCTGGAAGAACCTTCTTCTGCCATAGACAACTGTTGAAACTGCTGAGAAACATCTGAAGGCTCAAGTGGCAGGGATGATGAACTCGCCTCAGATGACAAGGGAAGAGGAGTCACCCCGGACGAATAAGAAGTTGGGGTTGCTTGGTGCAGCTCGGGAAACTGTGAAGATCTGGATGCACTAAAATAAAATTATAAAAATATAGGAGTCACCCCTAACGCACTTGCCGCAAAATCAAGTGACTGACACAAATTGAAAAAACAAAATCGAAATTCAGCATAACCAAAAACGCACAAGATCTGACGATCTCCAGCAAAAGTACTAACCATAAAACAACCAGCCACAAGAGAGTAAAAACGGCGTCGTAAACAATTATAACTACCAAACAGAGTAGATCCAGACGAAACGGTCCATAATCACCAAGAACAACAAAATTCGAAACCCTAGCAGACTAGATCCATAACAAGAACAAAACCAAAACATCAAAATAGAGAATCGCATTCATCGTACAAAGAAATAAACCCTAAAACTGCCATTGCTACCTCGAAACCGCTATCGGAAAACCGCTGTGAATTGATTTAAAAATGAATAAAAGGGGCCAGTCGCACTACAGCACAAGCAAGAAAACCCTCTGCTTTCCTTCAACGATATTAAAAAATAAGCTAAGAGAGCAAGTGATGAAAAAAAAGGTGGGAATGAGAGGAACCCTAAATTACTAAGATTGATTTGGTAACTACGGTTCAGGTTTTGACCCGACAAATACATATATATTTTTATAAACCGCGGTTTAAGGAACAAAAGTCACGATTTGGCCCAGTGGTAAAGCCTTACAATAAAAAAAATTTATATCAATGGTTACAATTTCGAGTCCCAGCAGACTTAAGGAAATAATTTTTTTTTTAATTTTTTTACTGATACTAAGGTATCATTAATTACTGACACTAAATTTACTGATACTCTAGTGTCAGTAATATATGCGAAAAACGTCACTTCCGCGAGGTGTTGGTTCGACTCCAGACGACTACGCGTTTTTTTTTTTTTTTTATTTCTTACTGATACTATTGTAATAGTAATTACTGACACTAAAATCGCTGATACCATAGTGTCAGTAATTATTGATATTTAAGTGAAAAACACGGAAATAGGCCCATTTACACGTCGTTTCTGACACTTTTAGCCTAGTGTCACTAACCTTAGTGTCAGTAAAGGCCTTTTTTCTTGTAGTGCATGCACGAGAATTTGAAGGCTTTATGTGTTACTGGGTTTATTTTACTAGGATTTTATTATAATTGGGTAGAATTATGGTTAGCCACTTATTTAAATGGGCATTATTCATTATAATTAAATAGGAAAGAACTAATCCTAATAAGGATATATAATAAAATCACAAATTATAGGGATTCTAGGAATTATATCTTGAAGATTGATTCCATAATATAGAGATATTATTTCCTTAATATTGTTTCCATAATAATATTTCCTTAATATTATTTCTATAATATTATTTCCTTAACACCCCCCTCAAACTCAAGTTAGTGATGAAGGAACAAGCTTGAGGTTGCATCTTGAAATCGGAGAACGGAGTCCTGGAACTGGAAATCTTGAAACTTGGAAGCTGGAAACTTTGAGATAAGTGATGAGCTTTAACCTACGAAACTCGAAGGGAGAGCCGAAGCCCAAGAGGAAGCCGAAGCGTGAGAGGGAGCGAAATCCTAACAGAAAGCCGAAGCCCAACAGAAAGCCGAAGCTTGAGAGAGAGCCGAAATCCGAGAGGGAGCAAAATCCTGAGAGAGAGCGGAAACCCAAAATGAGAAGAGATGATAACCCAAAATTATGAAAATTTAAAATAAAAATAAAATCAAAGAATAGAACCCAAAAATAAAAGAGGATGATGTGCCCTTATGATGGAACCCCACGCTAAAGTAAGAGTATTGAAGCGGACAGTTGAGAATTGTTGGAGGGTGATGGTGTGAAGATGTGATTCTAATTGAAAGTTCGTGCTTATCCAAGGTTCTCACCCTATGCGGAATTTATCATAATAATCAAGACAATTCCTAACTATTGCTATTATGGATTTTCTAACAAGCACCCTTAATTCTAATAGCAATAATTTATCAATGTAAAATATTAAATTAATATAGGAAATAAATTCAATCACACAAATCAAAACAGTAATTTGTTGTCGAAGTGGAAAACTCGTGCGAGTAAAAAATCACTACGGGTATCTCGGCTACCATTCTAAATCCACTATAAAAATAAAAACTTACATTGATGGTAAAAGACCTATTGTGGCAACTCCACCGACTCTAGTACCTCTAGATTGCAAGAACTCAAAGAAATCATCGAGCATGTATCCCATGGTTTTCTTCAGAACCTTTGAAGTCTCTGAGTGAATCAACTCTACAACTCTGAACGCCGGAACTCCGACTGCTAATCTTCCTCCTTGAGAACTCTGAAGGTTTAGGAAATTGGGTTTTGATTTGTGTTGATGGTTTAACAAAGATCAATCTCACCACAAAGCGAAGACAAGGAAAATAATGAAGTTTTCAAGGTGAGAAAAGAGTAGGTTGAAAAGCTATGAAGGTTTCCAGCTTTGAGAGAATATGTTTTCAACACTGGGGGAAGGTGGCTATATGTTCTTTATATAGGTAGGGTAAAAGATAGGCTTCCCAATACCAAATTAGGTTAAAAATGCTTCCAAAATAACTCAGTTCCATACAGGCATTCGAATACCACTCGAACGTGTGCTCTCTGGAAATGTTCGTTCAAATGTTTACTCGAACGCACCACAAACGTTTGCTCTCTGGAATGTTTCGTTCGAACGTTTACTCAAATGCGCCACGAATGTTTGATCTCTAGAATATTTTGTTCGAACCTAACAACGAACATGTCACTAACGCCACACGTTCGAACGCTTCAACGTACGCAACAATAACGAATTTGCTCCAGCTTTGCCAAATACCAATCCAATTGCTCCAAGTTCTTCAAGACTTATTACAACTTAATTGAACTTATTTTGTTACGGACATCGCCAATAAAAATAGAATTAACAATCTCCTCATTTGGCATTCTATGACAAAATACTACCTAATACAAAGACTACAGTAAAAGACCAAAAAAGAAAATAGCCAACTGCCAACCATCATGATAATGACTTATTACAATAAGACTTGATCAAATGCCTAACCAAGTAGTCTTGAAATCAATGCCACCATAGCTACCAAATCTGCTTACCTGAAATATCCACAAAAACAACAATAAAACTCATGCATGTATACATAGATAGTAGATATCATACTCCCCCTTAATCGTACTCCCTTTAAAATGGAGATATCAAATGGATATATTACGACTCCCATATACTACTACTCTCTCATATACTACTCTCCCATTTTTGTCACGAAATGAAAAATGGTGAAGGTACCAAGATAAACAACACACGCAAGAGTATATGCATATGTTAGCACCTTTTTTATTGGCATGTGTCCGTGACAAAACAAGTTCAATTGAGTTGTAATCTTTCATGAAGATCTTTGTGCAATTGGACTGGTTTCTGGCTGCTGTGCATCAGACATACATTCGTGGTGCGTTCGTTGTAGTGTTCGAACGATTGGCGTTAGTGCTGCGTTCATTTGTGGGTTCGAACGTGTGGCGTTAGTGGCACGTTCTTTATTGGGTTCGAACAGGAGCATTACAGAGAGCAAACGTTCGAGGCACGTTCTTGTGGGTTCGAACGGGAGCATTCCAGAGAGCTCACGTTCGTTGTGCATTCGATTGACATTCGAACGAGTCTTCACAGAAAGGGCGCATTCGTGTAGCGTTCTAGTAAGCGTTCGAACGCGACTGCGATCTGAACGCGTTTTTGGCCTGCAAAACCCTAGGTTTTCACCCTACCTATAAATATAAACACTGTAGCCTCCATTCTTAGTGGTTGAAGCATATTTCTCTTGAGCCAAATACTCTCAAGCTTTCAACTCTCTTGATTTCACCTTGAAGACTCTTTGAATCTCATGTCTTCTATTTGTTTGGTGAAATCAAATCTTTGATAAACCTTCAACACAACTTAACTAACCCCAAATTCCCCAATCCTTTAGAGTTCTTTAGGAGGAGGTTTGGTAGTCGGAGTTCCGACGTCATTGGTGATAATCTACTCAGAGACTTCAAAGGTTCTGAAGAAAAATCGTGGGTTGCGGGCTTGAGGAGTTGCTTTGAGTTCTTGCATTTTAGAGGTACTTGAGTCGGTGGAGTTGCCACCATAGGTCTTGACCATCGCTGTAAGTTTTTCTCGATATAGTGGATTCGGGTGGTAGCCTATACCCGGAGTGGTTTTTTACTCGGAAGAGTTTTCCACTTCGTCACCAAAATCAGTGTGTTGAATTTTGTGTGATTGATTTACTTTTCCGTAATTTCTATTATTGATTAATATTGTGGATTTTATTGTTGTTGGATATTGTGGTTGGTAGTTGATTTTCCATAGACACATTAATTAGGACTTGTCTCAATTAATTGTGATTATTTCCGCATAGGGTCAGAACTTAGGATAACCCCGAACTTTCAATTGGTATCAGAGCCTGAACTCGATCCTTGACCCATTAGCTATGGAGCGTAGTCAACCCTTAAATTGTCCGCCATTTTTTGATGGCATGGAATATTTGCATTGGAAGGTTCGCATGAGAGCGTTCCTTAAGTCCTTAGATGAGAGGGTCTGGATGACTGTTGAACACGGTGTTATTGTTGATGGGGTATTCTTCCCCTAAAGATAAATTGACCTGGACCAGGGACGAATTTGATGCTAGCAATAGGAACAGCAAAGCTGTTAATGCCATACACGGTGCTGTCTGTTCTGCTGAATTTAGGAGAATCTCAATGTGTGAGATAGCCAAGGATGCTTGGGACATCCTGCAACTGTGCATGAGGGCACACTGTCTGTTAAAAATAATAGACTCCAGGATTTAGCCACTAGGTTTGAGGTCGCCAAACTGAAAGATGATGAGACCTTTGATGAATTTTATGCTGAGATTAACGATATCGTTAACTCTAGTTTTAACCTAGGTGAGACTATACCTACAAATAGGATAGTTAGAAAAATCCTTAGATCCCTTCCTGATAAGTTCCTACCCAAAATCACCGCCATCGAGGAAAGTAATGACCTCGATCTGCTTGATTTAGATGAACTCGTAGGAAAACTGCAGGTTTATGAGAAAAACTTCCTGGTTATAGAGAGCCAAAAACGTTTGCGATGAAAATCGCTAAGGAAGTTGTGCATGATTCGTCTGGTGATGATACCATCACGGATCGTGAGTTGGCCTTGTTTGCAAAGAAGTTTAAGAAATTTCTTAAATTTAAGAAGAGTGGCCATAGCAGTAATAGAGATAGGGAGGTTATGCCTAGAGAGAGAGGGCATAGCAGGAAAGAGTCTAGAGAGGATAGGGGTAGTAGATCCCGTGATGTCCAATGCCATGAGTGTGAAGGATATGGGCACATTAGATCTGAGTGTCCCACATATCTGAAGGCTAAAGGTAAAAAGCCATGGCAGCCTCTCCCAGTGATTCAGAAGGTGGATATACCTCTGATGAGTCTCCTAAAGACAAGAACAATTATATGGCATTTACTGCTAGTGTGACTGATGATAGAGAGATTATTGTTAATGATGCTGATTCTGAAGTCTCTCTTGATGAGTCTGTTGATGAGGATAGTCTTCAGGTAGCTTTTGTGAACTGTTTAATGAGAGTTTAGCTATTAAGAAGACTAATATAGAGGTCAGTAAAAGGCTGAAAGCTGTTGAGCTAGAAAAGAATGAAGCTCAAGCCAAATTTGAGCAAAGCCTTTTGATGTTTGATGACCTGGAGGAGAGGAATAGGGGTCTAATTGATAAGGTCCTAGCTTTAGAGACTGAACTTGAAGATACTAGAACCCAATTGTCTGTTTTTTCTAGTGAGAATAAATATGTGGACCGTATGTTAGGAATTATTTCTGAGCCTAACTTCAATAAGGCTTCTTCTTCCAAAGCTGTGCCTGTAGCAGCTAAACGTGACTTAGGTAAGAAACCTGTTGTGAGTAGTCATGTTTCTCCTCCTGTTGTTCCTCGTCATGTATCCCAACCTCAATCTAGAGGTGTTATGGGAAAACATCGCTCTCATCCGAGGTTTGTGCCTGTGTGCCACCACTGTTGTGGCAAGGCTGGACATATTCCTAAGTGTTTCATATTGCACAAGCAAAAGAGAAGGCCTAAGAGTGTGTCTCCTAGATTGATTCGTCAAATCTAATGTCTCAAGTTTCTGCACTAACCAAACAAGCTCAATTCTTGAGTGAGAAACTTGCTTTGTTGTCTGGGAACTCTCATGTGCATGAGGCTCCTAGAAAGGTTTGGGTGGGGAAGCAAGATGATTCCCATCTACTTCTGCATGTCCTGATGGACATGATGAGAGTGCACTTCGGTGTAACTCTGCTTAAATGATGCATTTTTTTTCCCATTGCATGTGTGTGTGCGTGTGTTTTATTTTTTTGCACGTTTATTTTTTGTTTCACATCATATGGGTTGGGTGTGTCGTGTTTTTGTTATATGTCCCTTTGGTATATAGGATGGAAACCCGGACATAAATTTCATAGCCGATTCCGAATGGACGGTAGTATGATCTGCACTCGGGATACAACTCCACGTATCATTGGATGTTTTGCAAGCTGTTTTGTGTCTTTATTTTTTTGTGCTTTAAAACTGAAAAATCAAAAAAATTATATATTTTGAAAAGACCAAAATATTTTTTATATGGCTTGTTAGAGCATGAATAGCATGTGCATGTGATCCTGGTATGTAGGATATATTTATGCATGTATGATATGCTGTTATTTTTCTTGATGCTCTATATACATGAGTGTGTGTGATAAAAACCTTTGGTATATCTTGTGTTTGCACTTCACATACACGTTTTTATTTTATCAAGGCTTGGTCGCATGTATGAGTTTTTGGATTGGCAATCTAATTTCTACCATACTTTGTTTACTGAATAGTGTGACCTTTGACTAGATGACCTTGCTATCCCCTTTTGCAAAAGTAAAAAGAAATAAATTTAAAAAGAAAAATGAGACTCAAGTGCAAAAGAGCCAAAATGGCCAAATTCAAAAGATAAGGGCAAAAACCCTTCACTCGAAAGAGTTATTAAATATGAGCTCATGATATTTCTGGGGTAAATAATATAGCATGCAACCAATGTTGCTTATTTTCAGGTCCTAGTGGTGCTGGGTTTGAACACTATTTTGTGGACTTGGTTTGTTTAGAGATGGATTTCTTTGGCTGTGTCCAGCTCATAAAATAAGGTCTTAAGCCTTGATTTGTTGTGCACTTTATTTTCCACGCAAGTGCTTTATATGCTTTGGTGTTTATGTCATATGCATAAGTGTTGTATTTAGCCACTTTTAAAATGATGCATATTGTTTCATGTCATAAACAGTTGAATACTGACTGGGTATCATTGTATCAGCTTGAAATGCTGTTTCAGTCAGTCAGTTTTGACAGGATTTTTATTTATCTCAGTATGTGCCTGTGTGTGCTTCATGTTATTGCATACCAACTTTTTCCTGTACATTTTCTGAGTTTTTGGTTTGCTTCCCGTGTGTTTATTTTGCTAACTATATGTGCCTGTTAGTGTGGGGGAGTATTTCCTGTTTGTTTATGCTCTTGCATGTGTTGTCTCCTGTTCTCCTGTTATTTTTCCTGTTTCTTTTACCCTTTGTCATTTCGTGACAAAAAGGGGGAGAGTAATATATTAAGGGGGATAGCCTAATATATATGAGAGAGCCATAGAATACCATTGGATAACTCCGTTTTAAGGGGAGTTAAGATTAAGGGGGAGAGGGATTTCTACTTGTACATGCATGAGATTTTTACCTGCTGCTTTATTTTGATTATCCCATAGCTTTTCACGGTATATTGTTGTTTGTGGATGTTTCAGGTAGCAGGTATGTTGATGCGGTGGCATTACTTTCAAGACTACTTTGTTAGGTGTTAGATCGAGTCCATTTGTAATAAGTCACTGTTTTGATGGTTGATAGTTGACTACTTTTCTTTTGGGTCAATTACCGTAGTCTTTGTATTAGGTAGTGTTTTGTCACGGAATGCCAAAGGGGGAGATTGTTAGCACCTTTTTTTATTGGCATGTGTCCGTGACAAACAAATCAATTGAGTTGTAATCTTTCATGAAGATCTTTGTGCAATTGGACTGGTTTCTGGCTGCTGTGCATCAGACATACGTTCGTGGTGCGTTCATTGCAGTGTTCGAACGATTGGTGTTAGTGTTGCGTTAGTTTGTGGTTCGAACGTGTGGCGTTAGTGGCACGTTCTTATTGGGTTCGAACGGGAGCATTCCAAAGAGCAAACGTTCGAGGCACGTTCTTGTGGGGTTCGAACGGGAGCATTCTAGAGAGCTCACGTTCGTTTTTCGTTCGATTGACGTTCGAACGAGTCTTCACAGAAAGGGCGCGTTCGTGTAGCGTTCTAGTAAGCGTTCGAACGCGACTGCGATCTGAACGCGTTTTTGGCCTGCAAAACCCTAGGTTTTCACCCTACCTATAAATATAACACTGTAGCCGCCATTCTTAGTGGTTGAAGCATATTTCTCTTGAGCCAAATACTCTCAAAGCTTTCAACTCTCTTTGATTTCACCTTGAAGACTCTTTGAATCTCATGTCTTCTATTTGTTTGGTGAAATCAAATCTTTGATAAACCTTCAACACAACTTAACCCAAATTCCCCAATCCTTTAGAGTTCTTTAGGAGGAGGTTTGGTAGTCGGAGTTCCGACGTCATTGGTGATATAATCTACTCAGAGACTTCAGAGGTTCTGAAGAAAACCGTGGGTTGCGGGCTTGAGGAGTTGCTTTGAGTTCTTGCAGTTTAGAGGTACTTGAGTCGGTGGAGTTGCCACCATAGGTCTTGACCATCGCTGTAAGTTTTTCTCGATATAGTGGATTCGGGTGGTAGCCTATACCGGAGTGGTTTTATACCCGGAAGAGAGTTTCCACTTCGTCACCAAAATCAGTGTGTTGAATTTTGTGTGATTGATTTACTTTTCCGTAATTTCTATTATTGATTAATATTGTGGATTTTATTGTTGTTGGATATGTGGTTGGTAGTTGATTTTCCATAGACACATTAATTAGGACTTGTCTCAATTAATGTGATTATTTCCGCATAGGGTCAGAACTTAGGATAACCCCGAACTTTCAGCATACATGACTTACTCCCACTCACTAATAGCTCTACTAAGTTAGCACAAAATCATACGGGAAGTAAACACTCATAAATATGTAAAGAAAATATGGATACTGAAACTTGAAGCATACACAAGCACACAATGAGGTAAAAATAAAAATCAACAAAAATTGAATGAAACAACACTTCAAACAAGTACAATGATACCCAATCAGTATTCAGCTGTTTATGACATGAAATAATATGCATCACTTTAGATTTTGCTAAATACTACACACATGCATATGACATAAACACCAAAATATAGCAAGTACTTGCGCGAAAAATAAGTGCACAACAAATCAAGACATAAGACCTTATTTTATGAGCGGGACACAGCCAAATAAATCTCATCTCTTAACAAACCAAGTCCACAAAAATATTTGTTCAAACCTAGCACCACTATGACCTGAAAATTAGTAACATTGGTTGCATGGTATGTTATTCTCCCCCTAAATATCATGATCTCGTAAATAAAAACTCTTTCGAGTGAAGGGTTTTTGCCCTTATCTTTTAAATTTTGGCCCATTGGCTCTTTTGCATTTGAGACTCATGTAATTTTTTTTATTATTTTTTTATTACTAGGAGATAGCACAAGGTCATCTAGTCAAAGGTCACAATATTTAGTGAGCAAAGCATGGTAGAGATTAGATTTTCGTCCAAAAACTGATATATGCGACAAAGCCTTGACAATTATAAAAACGTGTATGTGAAGTGCAAGTACAAGATATACTAAGGGTTTTTACCACACACACTTATGCATATAGAGCATCAAGAAAAATAAAAGCATATTACACATGCATAAACATATATCACACATACCAGGATCACATGCAAAAAGCTTTTCATGCTCTTAACTAGCCAAAAAATATATATTTTGTCTTTTTCATTTTTTCCTGTTTTAACACGCACAAAAAAATATAAAGACACACAATGGCTTGTCAATATCCAATGATACGTGGAGTTGTATCCCGAGTGCAGATCATACTACCGTCCATTCGAAATCGGCTATGAAATTTATGTCCGGGTTTCCATCATATATACCAAGTTATAGATAACAAAGAAGAACACACACACCATATGCAGTGAAAAGAACATAAACCTATAAAAAAAACATAAAAACACGCGCGCGCACACATGCAATGGGAAAACAAATGCAACTGCTAAGAAGAGTTACACCGAAGTGCACTCACATCATGCCTTTTATGATCAAGGCACTCAGAAGTAGATAAGAAGTCATTCTGCTTCATCACCCAAACTTTCTTATGAATCTCTTCCACTTGAGAGTTCCTAGTCAATACAATAAGTTTCTCACTAAGGGATTGCGTCAGTTTTATTAGCGCAGAAACCTAAGAAATTAGATTTAAGAGTCAAATCTAGGTGACACACTTTTAGGCCTTTTCTTATGTTTGTGCAACAAAAAGCACTTCGGCCTAATGTGTCATGTCTTGCCACAGTGATGGCAAACATGCACAAACCTTGAATGAGAGCGAGGTTTACCTACCACACCTCTAGATTGAGGTTAGGACATAGAACGAGGAACAAACTGAGGAAACACATGACTGCACTCAACATGCTTCTTACCTAAGTCATGTTTAGGAGGGTTAGGCACAACTCTAGACGATGACGCCTTTTCATAATTTGTAACACCCCACCAGAGGCAGGATGCTACCGAAAGGAGACATGATTAACCCATCACCATAAGCCTCCAAATTTACAAAAAATCCGGCATGATGTATTCTAAAACTGGACAACTTGGATCTCAATCAAGCACCAAAACGAACTTGGAATAAGCATCATATATTAAAATGGACCTCAGGTCCACACCAACACATCAAAATCATCACCTAAGGGCTCTATGCATGTATCATCTATCAACACTCAAGGGATTTGTGCCTACAACATCATAACCAATCAAGACATTTACTTTATATATACAAACAGCGTGCTTAGCACGACAAAAAAAATATTAATCATATACTCTAACTTCTAAAATTTTCCATGAGACTCGTGAGGGTGACTGCCGCTTGGGTGATCTGCGTTTCGAGTATGGCTTCTAAAGCTGAAGTGGCTGACCCATCTGGTAGCTAACCTACAAAACTAGGAAACTGATTTTGTGTGAGTTATAAAACTCAGTAAGTAACCATGCTCATGCAACAAACAAAACATAAAGTCAAGCATACTAGGAACTATTCAACATTGTCAAGTTACAAATTCAGTTTTATCAACTTTTAACTAACTCTTTATCAAATTCATATGCAATCCTTATATCTATTTACATATATATGTGCCAATCGAAAAGCTAAAACATTCAAAGCACGCAAGACAAGAATTCAAATATCATAGAGCGCATCGCTAACATCAAATCCATTTTAATCAAGTGAAACATATAGTCATATATTTGATCGGTGAATCACACACGTAACGCAAGCGCACATATCGCTCAAGTAGTATAAAAATATCGATCTCACGATGACTTAATTTCTATTGTTGTTATTAATTATTGATTCTATTTATTTAGATGTATCATATTAAAGAGAGAAGAGAATGATTGCTTAATTGAATGGTTGAATGTGGATTTGCTAAATAAATAAATAAATAAAAACACAAAAGAAAATACTAAGGAAAATAAACAAAAGACACAAACATCTAGGGTTATGATTCCACACAATAATATTTTAATGGTGAATTGATTCTCTTATATATGTATAATAAATCAGTTTGCTAACCTGGAACACGAAGATATACAAAAGCATCTTCCGATGGTAAGATGCAAACACCCAAAATAACCCAATTAATCATATGTCTATGTTAACCAAGTTACCTGAATTCATTAAGTTCAAGTTCCAATAGTGGCTACCCTCGCCCGACAGGTATATGTCTATCTTGGAAGAAAATCTACCTAAGGGATATCTACCCTGAGGTGAGATCGTGAGCTATTGAATCTAAGGCTGAAACCTAAAATCCCTTTTCCAAGTTCATTTCAAGTTTACCACATCAATCTTATTGGTGATCAGGCAACAAAAAACATTAAGCTTAAGATTCAATAAACAAACCAAAACATTACCCATAATATAATTAAATCAATTAATAAACTCAAGAATATTGTGCTTCATCACTTCCCTAGCTTAAAAATAAAATGATGGGGGTTAGGGGATCCACCTTTAATATTTCAAATATAGAAATCTCATTTTATTATAATATAGAAGTTGTCAGTGTTAACCAATTAAGTCAAACCAGCCATAAAGGCGGTGTTATTATTTGTTCATAAACCAACCATATAGACGGTAATCATCTGTCACCTAAAGACCGACCATATAGGCGGTGTCACATTATATCAAATAAATAAAACCAGCCATCAAGGCAGTATCAACTTTAATCCATATTATTAAATTATAATTTTCATACTATAAATTAAGTGAGATTAATTTACCTTATCATATTAAGGGTTTCACCATTCCGCTAGCGAAAATTAATTACTAAACATAAAAGAAAATAAAAACACTCAAAATATTATTACTAAAAATAAAAATACATAATTAAAATACATAAATTAAACACACAAGATACAATCCTCAAGTTCCTTAATAGAAACCTAAAGGAAAATATGAAATTTACAAATGAAATGACTTGGTATTTATAGGCAAAATTTTGCCTCCACAAATTTCTCCATCAATTTCTCCACCAAACATGGCACCAAACGTGGCACAAAACATGGCACCAAATCCGACATCAAGCATGCAAGCATGTTTGGTGGAAGTTTGGACAATTTTTATTTTTTTATTGTTTTTTATTGTTTTTTTGTTTTGAAAATGACTTTAATAATTATACATAACATACTTTCGGATGTTTTATCAATTTTGGTCATGCAAACTTTTGAATTCGAAATTATTATGAATGTCAAAATTGTAGATCTTTGTGTCTTATTTAATATGTAACTTGAATCACCTCAATCCAATATTGGAGTAGAAAATTATGGCCAAAATACGAAAATTTACGCAAAGTTGAAATTCTGAAATTGTACTTTGTTAGAACGCCATTTCCAGTTTTTACCCTTATTTGTTCCACATTTCATCCTGAATGATTCCATTGAGTCCTGATTTTTTTTTTACCTGTAAAATAAACTAAAACACATCAAAACATTTATAAAACCCGAGAAACTATACAAAATATTAAGTAAAAGGGGCGGTAAATAATGATATATTTTCGGCTCATCACACCCCCAAACCTAACATTTTGCTAGTACTCGAGAAAAACAATGAAATAAAATAAATAAATTAAACTAAGCCACTTTCGTAGGTGATGAGCGGAAAATATATCAATATTTACCGCCCCTTTTACTTAATATTTTGTTTAGTTTCTCTTTGATGAACGTTTTGATGTGTTTTAGTTTATTTTACAGATAAAATAATATTGGGACACAATGAAATCATTTAGGACTAAATGTGGGTCAAATAGAGCAAAAATTGGACTTGACATATTAATTTTGGAGATTGGAAACTTGAAAGGGCGTTTTGGAAATTCTAATTTTGCGCATCTGTCGTATTTTGGGCATAACTCTTTACTCCGTTATCGGATTTAGCTGATTCAAGTTCCAGATTAAAGAAGACTCAAAGATCTACAACTGTGAAAGATAAAATAATTTCTAATTCTGAAGATTTTATGCCCGAAATTGATGAACTATCCAGAAAGTTGTGTGTGTTAATTATTAAAGTCATTTTCAATCATTTTCAAAGCAAAAAAATAAATTAATAAATAAATAATAAAAATTATCAAATCACCACCAAACATGATAAGAAATTAGTGGAGCAATTAATAATGGATTTGGTGAGCAATTAGTGGAGCAATTAATAATGGATTTGGTGGATGATTTGATGGAGGTAAAATTTTGCCTATAAATACCAAGCCATTTCATTTGTAAATTCATATTTTCTTCTAAGAAATTCCTTAGGAATACTAAGAAGATTGTGTCTTGTTTGTTTATTTACAGCTTTCAGTAATTAATTTCGCTTTCACACTTTCTTTTCTTTACTTTTCAGTTTTTACTTTCCGCAATTTACTCTTACGCACATTACTTTTCTTTCTTTAATTTTCAGTTTTTACTTTTCAGTTAATGAGGAGGTAACTCCCATTTGCTGGGGTAAAATGTAAAACTTTTATTACTAATATTTAAATTAATCTCCCTTAATTATAATATATAAACTAGTTAAAACCTGACTTAACGAGGATACTGCCATATTGGTCGGTTGATAATTATTTAAATTGGTTTTAACCTGACTAAACTGGATACCGCCTGATTGGTCGGTTGGTAATTAATTATTAATTTGACTTAATCTAGATACCGCCTATATGGATGGTTGGTAATTATCATGCAAAGTTAATATATTATATTAAGGGAGATATCTAAAATAGAAGTAATAAAAGTGGATCATTTTACCTCAACATTTTCTTTTATTGTACTTTTACTTTATTTAATTTTCACCAATTTACTTTTTAGCAATTTACTTTCAGCAATTACTTTTCAGTAATTTACTTTTCAGCATTTACTTTTCAGCATTTAATTTTCAGTATTTAATTTAAGCATTTACTTTCCGTCATTTACTTTTCAGCAATTACTTTTCAGCATTTTACTTTATGTCTTTTATTTTATTTAAGTTTTTACTAGCCCTAGTTATGTGTCGTAACTAAGTTAGTTATCTGGGGTTGTGATGAATTCTAATATCACCGGTTTATAAGGGGTTATTTTATAGTTTGGGTAATTTAAAGGTTTACTATTAAGTCTTAAGCTTAATGCGTCTTGTTAATTGGCCACTAATAAGATTGATATGGTAAATCTAAAATAAACTTGACAAAAGAATTTTAGGTTTCAGCCTTAGACTTAATAGCTCACGATCTTCCTTGAGGATAGATAACCCTTTAATAGATTTCCTTACAGGATAGACATATACCTGTCGGGCGGGGGTAGCCATAATTAGAACTTAAACTTAATGAATACAGGTAATTTGGTTGACATAGACATATGGTTCAATTGGCTTATACTGGGTATTTGCGTCTGACCATCGACAGTGGCTTTCGCATAATTTAGTGTTCCAGGTTAGTAAATCGATATATTACACAAAAATGAAATAACTACTTCATCTTTAAAATGATATTGGAAAATTCACAACCCTAGATAGTTTCATAATATTGAATTTTCTTAAACCTACTTTCACGCAATTTTATTTACTTGTTTTTAAATTCAAAATCATCACTATTTCAAATCAATCAATCAACTTGTTAGATACTAGTAATCATTTGACCTCATAAAATTAATAGATTAGGTATTAAGTTATCGTGGGATCGATATTTTTTATACTACTTGAACGATACGTGCGCTTGCGTTATACGCGTGTGATCACGCACAAGTCAGTAGGGATCACGGTTGCATTTAGCGTATGCAACAAGCCTTTAAACCCCTAGGTGTCCCCAGTCGATGAGTTTCAGTCTCGTGAGGGCTTACAGTGACGATACCCACGAACGTCAAATACACACAAAAGTAAAAAGATCAAACAAGTTAATGACTAAACAAGTGAAACTCTTATCCAAGTTAATAACTATTTTCTTTCTTTCTAAATTACCAAATAAGTAAATTCTCCGATTATTTTTACCATTCTCTATATACACAACCAACAAGGTATTAATGAAATCATTGTACCCACAATATTCATAAGTGTAGTTGAAAAGAGAGTAATTTTTTTTTCCTAAAGTTATATCAGAATTCACACATTTTTAGCAATGAAATTTTTTTTTTTTTTTATTTATAACATCTTCAATCCATGTAGCGAGCTTTGGGCCAGTGACTCCCAAGCCAGTTGGCTTTAGGGCACTAGGAGTTAAGACACCTTTACAGACTTATTTACTCGGATCTCAGATATCTTTTTTCTTATAACATCTTTAATCCATGTAGCGAGCTTTGGGCCAGTGACTCCCAAACCAGTTGGCTTTAGGGTACTAGGTGTTAAAATACCCATACGGACTTAATTACTCGGATTTTAGATGTTTTTTTATCATTATTATTCCATCATTTTTTAGATGTTTCCTCCAATTAAAGTAGAGCACTGAATATTATAAACTTTTCACTTACAACTCATGGTCGTATGTTACCATGCATGTTGATAATACTTGTCAACTGAGCATATGAAGATCCATTTTAGTTAGTATTATAGAGAATTCACAAATTAAATAATTCAAAAGGAAATAAACAAAAATTAACTTGTTACGAAATAGGTTGAGATACGTCTCAAGAGTGAGAATTGCTTACACAGCTATCTCAAACACAATTCCACCTAGTTAGTCAAATTAAAAACATAAAAACAAAAAAAATTTTTAATTTTTAATAATGTTTTTGAATTTTTGACAAATTTTGACTAAAAACCAAGCCAAAACAACACAACACAACGAAAAAATAAAAATAAGATACTGAAAATAAAAAAATACTAATCAATTATTCCCCTCCCCCAAACGTAATTGAGACATTGTCCCCAATATCTAAAAAGTAGAAGAAGAGTTTAGAAGACAGTACCTGGTTAGCTGGAATTCTACATCTAAAAACAAAATTAAAGGTTAAAATCTAGATTTATCCGACGCTTCTTACCACGATCATTATCAGACTAGTTTATCTTGGAAGGGATATGGTCAATTTGTGGTTCAAAGGCTAAAAGTTGGTCAATTAAATCATAGGTAGTCCTGGTAGTGAAGAGGATATCTTTTATAGGTTTTAAAAGGAACCCATTTCTCTAGGCATCATCAAGAAACACACAAAGAAAGTCATAAAATCCATCAGCGTTAAATAGTCCAACTGATTTCTGGTGAATGTTCAAGTTCGCCCAAGATAGCACTGTAAAAATTTCCTCCATCGTGCCCAAGCCACCTGGCAAAGCAATAAATGCATCAGCACGGTTAATCAATTCAACAAGTCGTTTGGACATACCTGGCACAATGCATTCATCTTCGTTTGATGGTCTTATTAGATTCGCCTCTGCCAAAGGTTACGAGATGATTCCCATAACTTGACTACCTCATTCTTGTACGGCCTTGAAACGTACCTCATTAGTCCAAGATTGCCACCGCCATATACTAAGTGCATATTCCTTTCAGCTATGACTATACCCAATTCCTGTGCTGCTGCAACGAATTCTAGTTTAGAACCAATACTAGTACCACAAAACACACAGATGTTTATAACTCGTCTTCTTGAAGTTGCTTCCATTTTTATTATTTATTTTATTTTTATTATTATTATTTTTGTATTTCTTTCTCAATTCTGTATGTCTTTAAGAGTGCAATGACGAGCTGAATTTATAGATGCTAAAAAGGGGTGAGTAATAATAGCACTAGTACTTTCCAAATAACAAGTATTAGCTAAAAAGTAAAATAAATCATGAAAGTCGAAAAGTCTGAATCTTGTCGGCGAAAATTAAGGAAATCACAACAGAAAAGCAAATCAAAGCAATTATTAAGGCAACAGAATTATGTAAACAATACGCCACTCGCTTGGTATATAAATCCATTAGGATGCGTCTCAAGAATTCATTCATTACTTAGCCATCACTAATGAATTAAATCTCATCCTTGTGATTGCCAAACACCATTCCTCATATCTTGCTCTGCCTTAAATGCTTCGTTTGTGTTTTTCCCTGAAAATATCACACAACATTAAAAACACTACAACATGTATACACAAAATAAAATAAAAATTACAATAATAAAAATTGCATTGGTTTCCTCCCTGCTAGCGCTACATTTTTCATCTTCAGCCAAATGTTACTGAAGTCCATATGTCAATGAGGTCTCAGCGTGGTTTTGGATGTCCGATTAGAGACAATCCCATGAGCGTTGCTTTTGAAGGGTCTCTTCTAACGGTAAAGTAGCAAAAATAATTTTGTCTTATTCAGTGCTTGTGCCACCTTTTAAACTTTGTCGCTCCAGTGATTCCTGAAAAGAAAGAAATAAAATCAGGAGGTCTCGTATGGTGCTTGGCTTTGAATGTGAGTTTCATTCTGTTAAGCTTCCGGGCAGTGTCTTTGATTTGTCCTCCCCAATACAGTGATGTTTCTCCTGAATGCATGAGATCTTCAATAAGGTCAGACATTTGCTCCTTCATTTGTTTTGCTTCTTGCTCCATCTTTTCTTCACATATATATTTTAGGATTTCTTTGTTTAGCTCTTCATCTGTCAACTGTAAAATACATGCTCCATATGTGTCAACCCGAAGATGTAAACATATGTCTGATTGTAGATTTCTATCCTTTGTGGTTGGTATGAATGGTCCGGGTATCTATTCTTTAGACATATGTGCAATACATGCTCCAAAATCTTCATTTTGAGGGTGCAAAGTTTCATCCTCACTTATTGGTGTAGTTGGTACAGAAAGCTCTGCTATTTGTTCCACCTCAGAGTCCGATGAATAATCAAGATCAAATTGAGATTCTACCTGTTTGGGCTCTTGAACTGATACCTTAGACTCTTGATAATGCTCAGCCTCTTCATCTGTTAAGGTGTCATCATGAAATGCTTGGTACTCGAAGGCTTCGTTAGTTTCATCTGAAAATATTTCGTGAGGTATGTAGCTCTTGTTTTCTGTTAATTGTCTCGCTTGATCTGTCATTCTTTATATAGACGTCGCTTGACTCTGAAGGGTTTCTATTTGACTCTGAAACATTACATCCCATTTTTCGTCTTGTTTTTTGATCCAATCTTTGAACATGTCAATCACCTGATCTTCCTCAGATGGTTCTGGTTTTTGATGAAGATCGTAGGTGGATGGTGGATAAGATGAAGAATAAGATTAAGTGAAATATGTTGGTTCATCATACCATGAAGGATTCTGATAGTTCTTCCACCCTGAATTGTAGTTGTACTTGTAATGATTGCTAGGGTGGTTACCATCACATATCTCACATATGATCATTGTGTTCTGAAATGGTTGAGCAAATATTATGTTGAATGGCTTTGACATCCATGGATAGTTGTTAGGCTGGACAACAGGCCTCAGAAAACCGGACTACTGCTCCCTGATTTGCGGTGTAACTTCTCTTTGTAAAGCTCGTAATTCTTCTATCTCCCAATAATGTTCCATTTTCAACCACCTGAAAAATAAAAGAAAGAAATAAAAATTACAGATAAAGAAAATTAGTTACAAGTAAAATAGATAGCATCATAATTAATAATTCAAGAAAAATAAGTCCCCGGCAACGGCGCCAAAAACTTGATCGGTGAAATCACACACGTAACGCAAGCGAACGTATCGCTCAAGTAGTATAAAAATATCGATCCCACAATGACTTAATTTCTATTGTTATTATTAATTATTAATTCTATTTATTTATAGGTATCTAATTAAAGGGAGAAGAGAATGATTGCTTGATTGCTTGATTGAATGGTTGAATGTGGATTTGCTAAATAAATGAATGAATAAAAACACAAAAGAAAATACTAAGGAAAATAAACAAAAGACACAAACATCTAGGGTTATGATTCTACACAATATTATTCTAATGATGATTTGATTCTCTTATATATGTTTAATAAATCAGTTTGCTAACCTGGAACATGAAGATATGCAAAAGCCTATTCCCATGGTCAAATGCAAACACCCAAAATAACCCAATTAATCATATGTCTATGTTATTCAAGTTACCTGAATTCATTAAGTTCAAGTTTCAATAATGGCTACCCCGCTTGACAGGTATATGTCTATCCTGGAAGAAAATCTACCTAAGGGATATCTACCCTGAGGTGAGATCGTGAGCTATTGAATCTAAGACTGAAACCTAAAATCATTTTTCCAAGTTCATTTTAAGTTTACCACATCAATCTTATTGGTGATCAGGCAATAAGAAGCATTAGGCTTAAGATTCAATAAACAAACCAAAGCATTACCAATAATATAATTAAATCAATTAATAAACTCAAGAATATTGTGCTTCATCACTTCCCTAGCTTAAAAATAAAATATCGGGGTTAGCGAATCCACATTTAATATTTCAAATGTAGAAATCTCACTTTATTATAATATAGAAATTGTCAGTGTTAACCAATTAAGTCAAACCAGCCATAAAGGCGGTGTTATTATTTGTTCATAAAACAGCCATATAGGCGGTAATCATTTGTCACCTAAAGACCGACCATATAGGCGGTGTCACATTTTGTCAAATAAATAAACTAGCCATTAAGGCGGTATCAACTTTAATCCACATTATTAAATTACAATTTCCATATTATAAATTAAGTGAGATTAATTTACCTTATCATATTAAAGGTTTCACCCTTCCCCCTGCGGAAATTATTTACTAAACATAAAAGAAAATAAAAATACATAATTAAAATACAGAAATTAAACACACAAGATACAATCCTCAATTTCCTTGTTAGAAACCTAAGGGAAAGTATGAAATTTACAAATGAAATGACTTGGTATTTATAGGCAAAATTTTGCCTCCACCAATTTCTCCACAAATATTTCCATCAATTTCTCCACCAAATATGGTACCAAACATGGCACAAACATGTTTGGTGGAAGTTTGACAATTTTCATTTATTTATTTTTTGTTTTGTTTTAAAAATGACTTTAATAATTACACATAACATAATTTATCATTTTTGGTCATGAAAACTTCAGAATTCGAAATTATTATGAACATCAAAATTGTAGATCTTTGAGTCTTCTTTAATCTGAAACTTGAATCACCTCCATCCAATATCGGAGTAGAATGTTATGGCGAAAATACGAAAATTACGCAAAGTTGAAATTTCTGAAATTGTACTTCGTTAGAATGCCATTTCAAGTTTCCAACCTCCAAAATTCAAATGTCAAGTCCAGTTTTTTGCCCTTATTTATTCCATATTTCATCCTGAATGATTCCATTGAGTCCTGATTTTATTTTATCTGCAAAATAAACTAAAACACATCAAAACGTTCATAAAACCCGAGAAACTATATAAAATATTAAGTAAAAAGAGTGGTAAATAGTGATATTTTTTCCGCTCATCAATATTTATGCTTTTATCACGCATAAATATCCTTGAAACATCAAACAACTTTCTTCTATTCGATTACAGACTATCTTTTAATCTCGATAGTTTTACAACAACTTAACATTTATGACTTATACACATTCACCCATAACAGTACGAAAATCATAAATTACTTCTCTTAAATTCATGCCAATACCATTTTCAGAGTTCTTACATATATACGTACATATCAATATAACTTAGCAATCGTGCTTTAAAACATCTGTTGTTCACATCAGTTTTCAAATCATTCATTCATTTCATATGAGCATACACTATCCATATGTTACGAGTATTATCATACATATACATACACTCAGACATACATACAATCATCGTGCAACCAACCACGAAGCACACATAACAACCAATACATCACAAAACACATAATCAAACAACACACATATATGGCTGGCTTATGTATACAATGCTCGTACAAGACTCCTTACCTATTTTAGAATAGATATGAGAAGAATATCATCCGAACGGATTCCTAACCAGCTCAACTACTACAACACAAGATTATCAACTGAATAACATACACACATATACATATATCACGTCACACAATCTCACATACATAAGCACATACATGTCAAACATTGTTTATCATCTGATATACATACGTATATATACAAAACATAAGAACATACTTATCACTTCGATTTCTGATACTATAGCCTTTAACAATCTTCATGTCTTTTACTTATCAATCAAATGCATTCTATCTCCAGAATTCTTATCAGAAACATCCATTCATAAACACATTCATTTGCACACGTATTTTACCCATCTAAAGAGCTTAGCTTATACCAATTTAGAAAACATGATTTACTTCATTTTCCAATCTTATATACTCAATTTATCTATAGTTTATCATCACATACAAATACAAAAACGTGTACTAATACTTATACATATACTTGTTCATATACTTATACATACTCATACATTTACATACATGTATACATGTCATTACCGATTTATGCACTTTCATATATCCATACATACATATAAACATTAAGCTCATTTCATGTCTCACTTCTTATCATATCAATGACAAAGATCCATACCTTTAGTAGTCGATTATTCTAGCCATACGTAATCTCGAACTTTGTTCTCAAGAATATCCCTTAACTATACTCTTTTAAGCTAACATGTCAATCATCAATATATATATATATATAACCAAAATATAAATTCACTAATCTAAGTGCCCATTGCATGGGTTACTTACCTGGATTCGTGAGACTTCATATCCTAGTCAAATCTGTCAACACAAACGATAAAATACCGTCAGAATCGTGATTTACGGAGTTCTCGACTAAACTACGATAAAATCCTAGATCTTTCTGGAACATCCAAATCAAGTCCGTTTTCAACACTTTAAGTTTCAGTAATCTTAAAAAACCATTACAAACTATTCCAAGCCACCAGTTCACCCAAATACCGGTTTACGCATTTTTGGAAAATCTTCGGAAAAAAGTTTTCGCAAATGCTACTGAAGGTTCCGAAACCCTCCGAACCTGCCTGGATTTATCCAAACATGTTTGTAATATCATATATAACTCATAACTATCATTAAAATCAAAACACGTCATTATACGCAGAAACCCACTATTACCGGAAACTTGCATATTCTATCGGATCGATCAAACTCGTTTCGTTTTCACTAAAATTCTACTAAATACACAAATTCAATATACTAATACTCAATCAATTCAATTTATAGCAATACTCTACGTTACGAAGCTACTGGATACATCCGAATATTTAATTATAAACTTGAAATTTGCAAATTTCTATTGAGAGATCTTACCGAGATTTCGAGGCCATATACAGACTTCAAACGACCCCACGAATGCACTGGAATCGACGGAATTCCGATCGGAGTTACTATTCACAGTGGGTAACTATTCATTTGAACATTCCTTCCTCGTTTCCTGTGCAACCATGCACGGAACGAAAAATTTATCACCGCAAACTTGTAGTACTCTCCAAGAACATCAATTTTGACGGATGGCTCAGGTCATGAAATGAAGCGAGGAGTCGGAATCAACAAACCCATTTCCAAGCACATTTCTCCATTTTCTCACCGCCAGCAGTGATTTGGGGCCGCCGCTGGCCAGGGTGTTTTGATTTCTTTTGCTATTTTGGCAATTTCAGGAAACTAGGGAGTATTTATAGACAATTCAGAAAATTACATCCCGACCCCCAAAAATTATAATTTGGTCCCTATCATTGGGCTTTTTCAGTAATTCATATTTTTGAAACCCTTCTGATGTAAATTTCGAAAAGTATTCAACATGATAGTTGTTCGTCTCAGAAAAGCGAGTACGAAGATTCAAGAATCAACTCAATCGAAGTTTGTTTGTAATTTTTATTGTCGAAACAAAAAAAATTTATGTGTATAACGATATAACCAAAAATCGCAAAATCAGTTCTCTGAACCACACGTTTCCTAACATGATGAAATTTCACTTTAAATATTTCGTTCTATTTTCTAACATATAAACTCTGATTTTTGATTATCATCTCGTTCCAAATCCTTAACCTTAATTCGGAAATCTTCCTGCACTGTTCCGAAAAACTCGGGTTATTACACAATTAAGCTCAACGCTAATTCCTAACATGCAATCTAGTTGTTTATTTCCACGAGAAAATGTAGACAACTGGGTTCTAGCATCTTCAAGTTCAGTTTCTAAGGATTTGACCCTATCAACTAGCCATTTATTCTTCTTCTCAATGTCATCAATCATCACAAGGCTTTGCTCAAACTTAGCTTGAGTTTTATTCTTTTCTACCTCTACTTCTTTCAGCCTTTTATTGACATTTATGTTCATCTTTTTGATAGCTAAACTCTCATTAAACAATTTAGCATAAGCTGCATGAAGGCTATCCTCATCTACAGACTCATCGTGAGAGAATTCAGAATCAACATCACTAACTGTTGGGATTTATGTCCTAAAACTTCATGTATTGTAGACAGAATTGATTATTGTAATAATAATAAATGAATTATTCATTTTATCAAAGTTGTTTGATTTATATCGCATATTGTCCAATTGTCTTGTTTACCTTGATTACTCTTGTACCTTCAGACTTAATGTATGTTTGATGCACAAGAAGATTTAAGTCTGGAGTCAGTAATTTAAATAGTCCATAAAGAGCAAACAAAGAGGGTACTTTATTTGTGGTTTATCTATAGCTGTGGTCCATTCTATACTTGTATGACGACCTTGATCCAGGATCGTTCATGTAGTGACATGGGAATGGAGGCACCTTCTATGATGAGATCATATAGGACTGGACTCAGATAAATATGAATTTCTTTTAATATCCGTTAACCGAAGAAATTCATTTTATCTATTAGATGGTCATATATGGATTAATCTTAATCCTGAGTGTACTACGAACTCCTACATGATAGGTTATGTCCTTTGATTTACTATGGTGAGGTTGCTGTAGCATTCCCGGCTAATAACTACGTATTTTGGGGATATGATTTGGTATGTAGCTGACCGGCATAAACACACACGTATAACGCAAGTGCACGTATCGTTCAAGTAGTATAAAAATATCGATCCCACGAGGACTTAATTCCTACTGTTGTTATTAATTGTTGATACTATTTATTTACAAATATCTAATTGAGGGAGAAGTGAAATGATTGCTTGAATGATTTGATTTGTAGATTTTCTAAATAAATAAAAAGATAAAAAGACAAAAGAAAATACTAAGGAAAATAAAAGACTCAAAGATCTAGGGTTGTGAATCATTCTAATATCTTTTAAAAGATGAAGTGATTATTTTAAGTTTGTGTAATAAATCAGTTTACTAACCTGGAACATGAATTTATGTGAAAGCATCTGTCGATGGTCAGACACAAATACCCAGTTTAATCCAATTGAACCATATGTCTATGTCAACCAAATTATCTGGATTCATTAAGTTTAAGTTCTAATTATGGCTACCCCCGCCCAACAGGTATATGTCTATCCTGTAAGGAAATCTATTAAAGGGTTATCTATCCTAAAAGAAGATCGTGGGCTATTAAGTCAAAAGTTAAAACTTAAAATTCATATGTCTAGTTCATTTTAGATTTACCACATCAATCTTATTGGTGATCAAACAACAAGAAGCATTTAAGACTTAATAAGTAAACCTTTAAATTACTCAAATTATAAAATAACCTCTTATAAACCGGTGATATTAGATTTCATCACAACCTAGAAAACTAACTTAGTTATATACATAGTTAGGACAAGTAAAAAGACATAAAAATTACTAAAAAGTAAATGCGGAAAAAATAAATAAAATGCTAAGGTAAAAAGAATTAACTTCTACTATTTACTATTTAGATATCTCTCATAATATAATATATATCCTTGTGATATTTTAAACCAACTGTCCAGTATGACGGTATCCTCATTAAGTCAAATTAAAATAAACCAGCCATAAAGGCGAAACAAAAATTAAGCCAACCGTCCAGTATGGCGGTATCCTCATTAAGTCAGGTTTAACCAGATTAAATTGAATAACCAACCGTCCAGAATGGCGGTATCCTTTATTAAGTCAGGTTTTAAATAGTTTATTTATTATATTTTAAGGGAGATTAATCTAAATAGCAAAAGTAAAAGTATTACCTTATTACCTCAGCATTGAGAAGTTACACACTCATAGATGGATAGAATTACTACTACAAAGCGTAAATAAAACTGAATATAAGAAGAAAATAAGAAGAACTCTCTTTTATTTATAAGGATTTCAGAGGATGAGGTACATTGAAACTAAGAAATTCAAAATCTATTTATAGGTAAAAAAAATCTAATTTTTTATTATTATTTTTCTGATTTTTATTTTTTTAATTTTTTTTTTGGATCGCTGAATTTTTGACACGTGGCATGGTGGCTAAAAAAAACGGCTCGTTGAATTTTTGACACGTGGCATGCGGTGCAATTACCAAAATACCCTCGGTGTCGGGACGCCCAAAATTACCAAAATACCCTTTTTGCCAAATTTCACAGTTTTGCTCCAAATCACCTCCAGAATGTCCTGAAACTTTATTTTGGTGTCGGGATGCCCAAAATTACCAAAATACCCTTTGTGTCGGGACGCCCAAAATTACCAAAATACCCTTGTTTGTTTTTTTGTCTGTTTTAGCCCCAATTTGTCTCCAATGCTTTCTAAACTTTATTTATCTGCAAAATAACACAAAATACATCAAAACGTTCACAAAACTCAAGAAACTATACAAAATATTAAGTTAAATGAGTGGGAAATAGTGATAGTTTTACCACTCATCAGTAGCTGAGAACGTTTTACATAGATATGAAATTCACTTATTCTTACGAAAAGTAGAAGAATATCTCTTTTAAGAGTTGATTCGGGACTTGAACAATTTGAGCGCTCAACTTTTCTATTACGAATATAAAGTTTTATATTCATAATTGTTATGAATTAATTGTTCATTGTAGAATCAATGGTGCTTAAGAGATAAAATATTTAGAGGGGTTTAACGAAATTTTAACACAACTCTATTTATGAGATATTCGTGAAGGGATATATCCATATGTAATGACTATATCGATGGACATCGAAGTTGTTCGGTTTATTTCATGAATCTACGGTAACAGGAGTTCAACTTCGAGTTTTTAGTTGAATAACGCGGAGTTAATAATTTGTAATATTTGATTAAAGAGTTTAATTAATATTTCAGAATTATTGGAGCTCGGAACCGTATGTCCATTTGGTCCCCGTGCTAGCTCGATTAACTATAGCAAACCTAATATAATTAGATTGTCTAATAATATGCTCACATTGTATTTATATATTATTAATGAGACTAATAATATTTATTGTCACAAATGAAAACTATGCTAAATTCGTTTAACTTAATTTTTTCTAGAATTTTTGATTATGAGATAATCAAGTTAGTAATAATTATGAAATACTTACTACAACATAATTGAAGGTAATTTAATCATTATTAAGATAGTGATTTTTATTTACCTTGGAGACAAAACCAATTGGCTTGCCATGCTCTCCAACTTATTATGTCTATTAGGTGGCTTGTATACACCTAATAGTTTTGTCATTAGCTAATCTATTTTTATGCTTTGGTATGGCCTCCACATTTATGTGTTTGCCATTGAAAGAAAGCATTGGATGCTTAATGAAAAAGTCATTGTCTTTAGCTTATCATTTCTTATACTTTGGTATGGCATTCACATTTTTGTGTTGGCCATTATAAGAAAGCATTAGATGCTTAATGACAAAGTTAGTTGGCTTGTGTAAGAGAATATAATATTTACCATTTCTCTCACTTCATAAGGTTAACATTTTGCATTCATTCATACAAGTGTTGTGATAAAGAAAATAGAGAAGAAGTTCAAACATTCACAAGTGTTGTGAGAGTGTTTCAAATTCCAAAAGCCAAACACCATTGTGACATCTTGATTCTCTAAATTGTTTAGAGTTTAATCTTTGTGAGTGAACCCACACTTCGGTTTGTTGGTTTCGAGTCATAGTTCAAAAGATTGAGTAGTTGCTCCAAGCGTTGGACATCAAAGGATTGATTTCGGCTACTACAACAAATAGAGAAGGAAAATAAAATTTTAAAGATCCATACCGGAGCCGGTGCCCACACAAGCAACTTCCACCGCGCTAAGGAAAGTTGTTTCCTACACTAACATTATCCTCTCTCTGACCAGACACGCTAGCAGCAAAGGCCATAAAATTTCTCTTATCTTTAGGAGACACATCAGAAATATAGCCACTTTCTGAATCATTATGAGAGGCTGTCATGACTTTCTTACCTTTAGCCTTTAGATATGTGGGGCACTCAGGTCTAATATCCCCATATCATTCACACTCATGGAGCTGGATACCACGAGGTTTGCTACCCATATCTTCTCTAGACTCATTTCTATTATGCCTACTCTTTCTAGGCTTATATTCCCCATCTCTATCATGCTACGACCACTCTTCTTAAATTTAAGAATTTTCTTAAACTTATTTGCAAACATGGCCAGATCCTGATCTGTGAGGGTATCATCATCATCACTTGACGGATCATGGACAACTTCTTTCGCGATCTTCATCGCTATAGTCTTGGGCTTTTTATAACTAGGAAGTTTCTTTTCATATACCTTCAGTTTTCCTACGAAGTCCTCTAATTTAAGATGATCTAGGTCGTTACTCTCCTCGATGGCTGTGATCTTGGGTATGAACTTGTCAGACATGGATCTTATGATTTTCCTCACTATCCTACTAGTAGGAATAATCTCACCTAGGTTAAAACTTGAGTTAACGATGTCGTTAATTTCAGCATAAAACTCATCAAATGTCTCATCGTCTTTCATACTAGCGACCTCAAACCTAGTAGCAAGATCCTGCAGTCTATTATATTTAATAGACAGTGTGCCCTTACGCATAGTCTGCAGGATGTCCTAAGCATCCTTGGTTATTTCACACATGGAAATTCTCCTAAATTCAGCAGAGCAAACAGCACAATGAATGACATTAATTGCCTTGCTATTCCTATCGCTAGCATCAAATTCATCATTGGTCCAAGTCAGTTTATCTTTAGGAAAAGAGACCCCATCAACCATAACTACGGGAGGTTTCCACCCGTATTCTACTGTCCTCTCATCTAAGGACTTAAGGAACGCTCTCATACGAACCTTCCAATTTAAATATTCAGTCCCATCAAAAAATGGATGACAATTTAAGGGTTGACTACGTTCTATAGCTAACAGGTCAAGGATCACGGTCAGTCTCCGATACCAATTGAAAGTTCGTATTTATCTAAGGTTCTGACCCTAGACGGAATTTATCACAATAATCAAGACAAGTCCTAACTATTGGTATTATGGATTTCCTAACAAGCACCCTTAATTCTAACTAAGGGTAAGCACCAGTTCCGATTCTACCAGGAACCGATTGGAACCGGATCAATTATCCGGGTTTGGAATCGAAACCGGTTTTAACCGGAACCGGACCATTGAACCAGAACCGGAAGCGGACCATAGAACCGGAATCAGAACAGAATTTAGACCTGATTTTGATACCCAAATGTAGAACCGAATTTATAAAGGATTTTGATACCGATTTGACTCAAAACGTCGTCATTTTTGAAAGATATAAAAAGCAGCAAGTCAGCAACCCTTTCATTCAGTTTCGCATAATTCTCTTCTCTCAACTGAACTAACCCTAGCAAGCTTCTCTCTTTTCTCTACTTCTCTCGCCATCGTCTCTCCCACTAACCATAGCAAGCTTCTCTCTCGCCAGTCGCCATTGCCAATCTTGTGGGTTCAGCCGTTCTCTGAACTCTTTGATTTGAAAACCGTGTGGGTTCACTTACTTAAGGTTAGGTTATGTATTTGATTTGAAAATCAAAATCACTTTTGTTGATGGTGTTTTCAGGCACTATAATATTTAAAGCAGCACGACAATGGCAGAAGGGTAATTCCCTTCTTGGATGAGATCATTAATTCCGACCCGACCCATAAAAAGTCAACAGCAATGGCCCGAACGCTTTACAATAAAAGACCGACCACAACAGGAAGAGACCGAGCACTTCATAATCGGTAACCGATCACTTGAGTTCAGGATGACCGGTCACTTATCAGGTCGACAGCAGCACCCCCAGTATAAAAGACCCTTATGACCGACTTCATGAAGACCGAGCATATGGCGAGGCGTGTTCTGGAAGATAAGGCATCCTATTTTTACGGATAAGATGACCAATAAGTTATCCTACTTTCATGGGAAAGCTAAGAAGTCAGAGTCCTAGTAGGATAAAAGCGGTAAAAGTAAAATCTAGTTATGAGACCTTGCGGGAGAAGGAAATTGTATCAATTAGGAATCCTTATACCAGAAGGAGTCTGATTTCTTCACTATTATAAATAGAAGGGTAGAGTATGTGTAAAGATCATCAGAATCACCAAGCTCTGACTTGTAAAAAACAAGAAGCAGAGCTGAGAAGCATGTTCGAGTAATAAAAGTATCATCATTTTTGTGCCCGTGGACGTAGGTCGGACCAAGATCCGCCGAACCACGTTAAATCTCCTTGTCGATTGGCGTATTTATCTGTCTTTTGCTAAGTTTGCTTTTGGTCCCCCATAACCAAACAAATTCACTATTGAGGGAGGATTGTCTCGGGAGTAATATTCCCATATTGCCCTGAGACCAAAATCAGCCGTCAACAGTTGGCGCCGTCTGTGAGGATCTCAACAAAAAGCGGTTCGGGTAGTAAGACAATGGCAGAAGGCGGGAATCATCAATCTTCAGGGAGTCCAGCAACAGACTGGATGAAAAAGATGGAAGAAAGCATGAAATCCATGATGGATCGGTTGGAGAGAATGGAGGGAACGAACAACGAGAGACCAGACATCGGAAACAGTCGAAGAAAAAATGAAAGAGCAGAAGGGAAAAAGGTGATAGACACAAGTGAAGACGATGGACCTAGAAGGAGGGGCTCCTACGGGATAAAATCTGTGATTGTGAAAAAGATTCACAAACAGAGGACACATGGGAAGAGGAGGAAAGAGGACGAAGAGAACAGTCACCTAATCCTTCCTACGATAGCCTCCATGACTCCCGAAGAGAATGCAGGGAATATAGCGAGGATGTGCAAGAAATTTCAAACCATGAGGAACGCCGTACCCAGGGTATAGGACGCACAGAGAGGCACAGAAAACAACACGCCAGCACCACTAGCGAGATAAAATCTTGGTTAAAAAAGGAGAGGACCAAGTGGGGGGTAGGCCTCAAGGCCGACGCAAGTGATGCCCGGGACGGTGAGGAGGAATCTCCCCTCGCGGAAAAAATAAGGTCGGCAAAATTCCCAAAACGATTCAACATGCCAACCATGGCACCCTACAAAGGCCACTCTGACCCGAAATCGCACATCGAAAGCTTTGTCTTGTTGATGGAAGTTCATGGGGTAGAAGGAGATGCCATCTGCAAAGTGTTCCCCCTAACTTTAGGTGGACCCGCCATCCTATGGTACATAAGTCTGGCTCCGGGGAGCATCGGAGGCTTCACACAACTTAAGAAGTCGTTCATTCGACACTTTAAAGGGGCCTGCATTCCCAAAAAGACGATTGGAGAATTAAGACTTATGAAGCAAGGAGATGACGAGCCCCTGAAAAATTTTATTGAATGATACCACAACATGGTACTGGAAGTCGGAGGATATGAGTCCCTAGAAGCCTTAGAAAGTTTAAAAAGAGCCCTAAAGGTCGGGAGGCTATGGACTCATCTGAGAATCCAGACACGCAGGATTATGCCACCGCCCTAGAGGTAGCCCGGAAGTTTTTCTTGGTAGAAAGCAAAGAAAAGATCTCCCGAATGGGGACGGCCATTCGGGAAAGAACAGCAAGAACAGAGGCTCCCCGACGACCGGACAGGGAATTCAAAAGATTCAATCCAAAACCCAAAGAATTCAAACCGATACCTCGAAGAGAGTAGGAAGGAGGGGTCGCGACCCAGGTGAATCATGTAGTCCGAGAAGAAACATATATTCCCCTGAGCAAACCACCAGGGCGAATCATCATGGAAATACAGGAAAAATGCCTCTTGATAGAACCCGACCTCAGGAGATTCCCCCTAGATAAAAGGAACCAGAAGTCTTACTGCGTACATCATAATCTGAGGGGGCACACAACGGACGAATGCAAGGATCTGCTGGAACAGATGGAAGACCTGGCAAGGAATGAATATTTAAATAAATACACTGACCATGAAGTTATGGCGACTAGGCAGAGGACACATAGAACTGACCAGAGATTCTAATCGGTCAGGGAAAAACTATAACAAAACTCGGGAGTCAGACGTACTAGAAACGGAACAGGCCCCGGGATTACAAGGTGGTCGGTCGGTATCAAACAATGCCCACAAATGAGCCAAATATAAAGTTTTTTCTCTAAATATCCCGCAGAAGAACTGTAAGGAAGACAGTATGTCCCCAAATATGAATAAAACCTTTTTCATCCGCTTTCTTAAAACAAATTTGAAAGCCATATACAAAAACGGGGGACATACTCGACGCCCACTACAAAAGACAGTTGCCACCAAGGCCGCTTCAACCATCGGCTCGAGGCTGGATTTTGCTCCGCCGAGGACACTTAGTTTTTCAACTCGGGGTCGGGGGACGTCCCACCGAGTCAGCCATTCGGACTGGGGACGTAACATTCCCCCAGGTCCAAGTGCCTTTTTCAACTCGGGGTCGGGGGACGTCCCACCGAGTCAGCCCTTCGGACTGGGGACATAACATTCCCCCAGGTCCAAGTACCTTTTCAGCTCGGGGTCGGAGGACGTCCCACCGAGTCAGCCCTTCGGACTGGGGACGTAACATTCCCCCAAGTCCAAGTGCCTTTTTCAGCTCTCGGGGTCGGGGGACGTCCACCGAGTCAGGCCCTTCGGACTGGGGACGTAACATTCCCCCAAGTCCAAGTGTCTTTTTTCAGCTCGGGGTCGGAGGACGTCCCACCGAGTCAGCCCTTCGGACTGGGGACGTAACATTCCCCCAGGTCCAAGTGCCTTTTTCAGCTCGGGGTCGGGGTACGTCCCACCGAGTCAGCCATTCGGACTGGGGACGTAACATTCCCCCAGAACCAAGTATCTCTCTTGGCTCGGGGTCCTCAGGGACATTCTCGATGCATAGGATCCGTGATAAGCATAGCACGGGGAGGGATGATACCCCCGTGGCGATTGCTTAATCCAGTGTTACCGAACATAAGGAGGAATATGCCCTTAATGTGTCGAACACTCTTTGATCCTCACTTACCCGATGTAATGGATCCGTGGGAAAGCATAGCACGGGGAGTGATGAGGCCCCCGTGACGATTGCTAGCTCCAGTGATGCCGGACCTAAGGAGGAATGTGCCCTTAGTATCCCGGACGCTCTTTGATCCATTCATCATTTGGATCCAAGAGAGGCGCAACATGGGGATGCATTGTGCCCCTGTAGCGTGTGCCTGCTCCAGCGCGGTAAGGAGGAGCCCTCGTGCAATACACAGGCTTCACAGTGACCTGGCGTATAGAGGATGTGCCCTTACCATTTAAACGCTCAACTGATCCAAATCCTGGTTCGCCGGGACACTGAGTTGAAAGATTCAGAATTGTGTTTTGGAGGCCTCGGACAGGACGCTGTTTTGAGGCATCCGTGCTGTTGTTTACATTTGTGAAAAGTTTATTTGGGACAAGCGCTAAGTCGCCCCCGCCCAATGATTTTATTTTTCAGAGTTCTTGTTTTCGTTTTCCGCTGGTCTGATAGGGGGACGCCCGTGCCGGACTCAGTAGGGCTTCAAAAGGTTGATTCACTTCCCTTCTGGGTAAGTCCCACCTGATTAATCGACTCGAGGCCGGATTCATTCCGCCGAGGCCACTTAATTAATCGGCTCGGGGCTGGATTCGTTCCGCCGAGGCCACTTGATTAATCGGCTCTGAGCCGGATTTCATTCCGCCGAGGCCGTTTGGTCACTCGGTTCGGGGCTGGATTTCATTCCGCCGAGACCTCTGTGTACCACTGGCTCGGGGTCGGGTTACGTCCCACCGAGTCACCACTTTTAGACTGGGGAAGCGTTATCCCCCCAGATCCAAATGCCTTTTTTAGCTCGGGGTCGGGTTACGTCCCACCGAGTCAGCCCTTTGGTCTGGGGAAGTGACATCCCCCCAAAGCCAAGTTTTCTTCTCAGCTCGGGGTCGGGCCGTGTCCCACCGAGTCAGCCCTTTGGTCTGGGGACGTGACATCCCCCAAAGCCAAGTGTTCTTCTCAGCTCGGGGTCGGGCTATGTCCCACCGAGTCAGCCCTTTGGTCTGGGGACGTGACATCCCCCCAAAGCCAAGTGTTCTTCTCAGCTCGGGGTCGGGCCATGTCCCACCGAGTCAGCCCTTTGGTCTGGGGACGTAACATTCCCTCAGATCCGTGTTCTTCTCAACTCGAGGTCGGGTTATGTCCCACCGAGTCAACTTTTTTTCAGGGGACGTAACATTCCCCCTGATTCGAATTCGGGTCACGAGTAGTCATTCTTAAAGCAATCAGAGCGAATTATGAAGGACCGAAAAAAAAAAGTTATTACAAATAAAATGTACTCGGGATTACACGGGGCCTCATCCAGGTTACCCCCTACTCATCAGCCCGCGCAGGGGCAAGTGTTTCTTCCTCAAAAGGTACAGATGACAACTGACCGGGCTCTACCTCGGGAGGGGGGACAATGGATTCAACAGGAACGGCCTGGGAGGCCCCGATAATAGCAACTTCAGGAGCAGGAGCAGGAGCAGGAGCCTCAGACCGAACATCTTCAAAAGCAGGAGCCTCAGGACGATCCACTTCAGGAGCATGGGCGATCGAAATGGGGTTAGGATCCATAACTTCTTCAGGAGAAAGAGGTAACCACCTTTGAAACTCCTCCTGTGAGATCTCCCATTTGCAGAAGTGAATGGCCGCATGGATAGGCCCCATATCCAGGTCGGGCAGTTCCATCGGGATGATCTCAGCACAGTCCTGATCCCTTTAAGCTGGATCGCGTCTCTTTCGGCCTCCAGCTCAGCTTCCTTCCTCTTCAACTCGTCCCGAGCCCGTACCAGCTCTTCATCCATGGCCCTCAGCTTGGACTCAACGCCACACACTTCCACCTGCAGGATCCTGTTGTCGGACCGGGCAGCCTCCAAGTCCTTCTTGGCAGCATCAGCATTTTTTCTCTACAAAGAAGAGGCGGCCCTGAGAGCTTTATTTGTGGTATGGGCCTCAACAGCAGCCAGCTCCAAATTCTTAATATTCTCTTCTTTCCGGGCCAGCTCGGCCTCATTTCACTGAGCCGGTTCTGGAGCCTCTGTGTCTGGCCTCCTTCAGACAAAAGGCTTATGAACAGGTCCTTATTTTTGGCCGCCAAATAATTTGCCTGCCGAAAAGAAAAAGAAGTCAGTTGCAAACTAAGTCTGAAAGACACCTCGGATGAAGAAAAGAAGAAAAAGAAATAACCTGAGCCAACTGGGAGCACAACTTTGCGACCACCTCCTCGGGTGAAAGGTCCTCAAACCTCGGAATCTTCTCAGGAGGTACAGCCCCGGCCAGCTCATTGAAGGCTGGTACCAAATGGGAAGTAGCCTCCCTGATATTCTTCCCAAGGTCATCAACCCCGAGAACCACAGCACCCTTCAGTTTCTTAGAAGGACCCTCCTGCCGAACTGAAGTTTCTCTGCTCGATGCCTCCTCCTCCTCCAATTCCCGCCTCAACTGAGTATCCACATCTCCAAACCGACGCTTCCTCCTCCTGGAAGGTCTTGGAGGGCTATTAGGACTGGTAACAGCCATTGGGGACACCCGGGGAGATGAAGATGGACCTTGAGAGCTCGGCCGTTCTACCCCCGCAGTCACTTTCTATCCTTAGAAGATTCATGCCGTTTCCGAGAAGTACCAGCTCCACCTGGACTAGCTTTCTTCGTGGCACCGGTCAACCGCTCGAGGTACTTTGGTCTCTTCGACATACCTACAAAAAAAGCAAGGACAAAAACAAAGGTTCAGAACCGACAGCATACAAAATTAAAAAAGAAGAAGAGAGACAACATCAAAAGGGGAGTTGGCTAGAAAATCAACAAGCATCTACCTATCCGACCCGAGACCTTAGGAGGAACGGTCCGAACAAGTCCCGACTCAAAAAATGCCGCATCATTTACCAACTCCCTCCAATGAGCGGCATACCGCCGAGCCCAGAATACCCGCTTTCGGACCTGATGGGAAACTTTGGGTGCATCCCTCCAACAGGCTAGGAAGAATAGAAGAAAAGGGGTAAGAATCCAAACAAAAAAAACTAAGGGAAGAAAAGCTAAAGGTTAATCTCCTAACCTCCCGCCCTAAAGATGTCCAGAACCAAGATCTCCCATTCACCCGACCTCAGGGTCCGTCCCCAATCTCCAGTGGCCCAGAACCAAAGATCCTTAAAATTCTTATTGGAGTCAGGGAGTTTTTGGACGACGTTTGACGAGCTGTCGTAAGCTGAAAGATAGTACCAACCGTGGTGAGTCTTCGGGTTGGCCTTCAACTGATACAACCTCTTCACTTCTTCAAAAGAAGGTTCGCCACACCCCGCCCGATGCCAAGCTACATACAGCCCGGCCAAAATCCCCCAACTGTTTAGACTTAGTTGACAGGGGGCGATCTCCATCTCGGCCAGCATCCAGGCAAAGTAGGGTTGAATTGGCAACAGAGCCCGCACTCAAAGAAAGCTGGAAGAAGGGCCACCGAACCTTCATCAGGTTGACTAGCACGATCCATTGGTCTGGGGACTTCAAGAGCGATATCTATCGGAATATCATATCGTTGTCGAAGCAGTGCGAGGTCATCTTCAGTTATCTTAGAAGGACGGTTCATATCCAGAGCTGATGAGCCAAGATCACCGGGCTCTGGATCCTTCCGAGGAACCCTTTGATGGTAAGAATCTTGTTCGATCTCAGAAGGAGTGGGGGTAGTATCAAGGTCTTCTACGCTGGGTGCTCCCGAACCAGAGGAAAGCTCTTCAGCAATAGGGGCCAAGGGTTCAGCAGGGTTTTCAATGGGAGAACTGTCGTTAGACATCCTAGACGTCCGGAAAACAAAAAGGAAGGGGAAGTCAGTCTATAGCTAAAACTCTAAAACTACTCAGGGATTCCGAGAATGCTAAGCGGGTGGGTTCTAAAATGCCCTAACAAAATCCGAGAAGCCATAAGTCACTCCCTAGCAACATCAAAACTAACAAAGGATTCACAACACACAAAAAAGGAGAGGTCGTCCAGAAAACTTACTTGTTTCTTTCAGAAAGACTGAAGATTGCACAGCACGGTCTACTCGTCCCCTAAATTCGCAGGTCACAGCGGAGAAAGTAGAAAAACTCACGGCTGGAAGAAACTCTGGGAGTACTGAGTCAAGTGAGTCACGGTTGAAACGTTCACAAGAGAAATTTGCCAAAAAGACTACACAGTAAAAGCCTCATCCTCTTATAGTCATGAGTGGGACGCTCATGGCCGTTAGATCGAGAAAAGAAGTCTGGATGGACGCCAAATGTCAAAAGTGGAAGAGGCCTGCCAAGATCAAACGAATGGTTAAAGATCAAAACGCCTCTACACGGTCGATTCACTTTCCCTTTTGGCGGGAATCCGACGGATGATCGACAAGTGTCAAAATTAGGAAAAACCCTAAAAGATGATTTGATGGGCATTTAAATAGACGTGACTGTTGCGCGTCTCAAGAAAAGGTGCTTGAAGAGAGGCGACGAAAATTTCAATTCAACTCCGGGTCGACCACCAACAAAGTGATCGGCACACCGTCTTTTTATAGTTCCCGGAACCAACTCGTATACTCGTTGGAACCGAGAACTAGGGGACAGATGTTGATGGTGTTTTCAGGCACTATAATATTTAAAGCAGCACGACAAGGGCAGAAGGGTAATTCCCTTCTTGGATGAGATCATTAATTCCGACCCGACCCATAAAAAGTCAGCAGCAATGGCCCGAACGCTTTACAATAAAAGACCGACCACAACAGGAAGAGACCGAGCACTTCATAATCGGTAACCGATCACTTGAGTTCAGGATGACCGGTCACTTATCAGGTCGACAGCAGCACCCCCAGTACAAAAGACCCTTATGACCGACTTCATGAAGACCGAGCACATGGCGAGGCGTGTTCCGGAAGATAAGGCATCATATTTTTACGGATAAGATGACTGATTACGCCCAAATATGACTTGCGGTTATCGCAGTATAGCTGGGGTGTCGATTCCTCAGAGAGATGGTTACAATAAACTGATTCACTCAATCAAGAATGTTAACGGTAACTTAATAAACAAGACGATAAAAATTGATAATTATATTAAAGATAAATAAAATAGTGAAAAGATATTAAATGATAATGGCAGAGAGATATGACAAAGCTTCGGGAATCCCTCTTGCATTGAACTTCTATATTTAGTTATTGATTCCTTTTATTACACAATTGAAGGTTTCACATCCCAAACCAACAATCGGAAAATATTCAATTCTACACATATTCAAAATCTAAGGTAATTAATGATTATTTTCCCTATGTTAACAGCACACAAAAGCCATCGTTACGAGCTATCTAACGTCGACAATATACCCTCAGGCAATACTGCAGCAGAAGACCAACACGCAAAACAACTTTACCAGTCACAATTAAATTCGCAAACCACACATAGAAAAAGCATGACTGGATCTATATGGGATTTGACAAAATATAATTTCTGGATTAATAAATCGAAAAATAATAGAAAAACAATAAACATTAATTTTATTAAACGATTAAAAGGTTCGTAGGAATCAAAAACATAAATAATAAAATCCAACACAAGAGTTCATCCCTAACTTTGCCTAGGGGATTAGTTCCCCATAAAAGAAATAAAAATAACCCGAGATTGGAGATAAATATTGTTCTGAATCATCACGGCTCCGTGTCCCGACTTCTTCGCTCTGATTTCTTCTCTCTCGGCTCTGCTCTCTTTTTTCAATTATGCGCAGCTGCCTTCCGCAGCCTGGAGCTCCTCTGGTTTTTGCGCAGCCCCCATGCAATTTATACACAAAGCAATTTAAACCTAATGCAACTTGTAATTGGGCCCACGTAACTTCCTTTTTTCAACTTCCTTTTGTTTTAGTCAAAGTTTTGCTGCTTTCTCTCTCCAAACTCTTCTTTCTTTTTTAGTTCACGTGAAGCTCTCTTTTTTTATTTGGTTTTGGCAATTGAAACACTAACACAAGGCAGGGCCCCACGTGTTTAGCATCTTTGACTTGGTCAACAATTTGTCTACTCTTGCTTTATTTCTACAAATGGCGCCGTGGCGCCTTATTCCCTGGATTTTGTGTGGGATTGTGGCGCCGCGGCGCCAGTTCAATCTTTCCTCTTCGTGTTCTCGACTTCCCAGAACACTTATAATTGTCCCAGAATTCATATGTTAATATTCCTACAAATAAAATCACTAAATTAGTGTAAATAATAAATATTTCTAAATTAATATAACAATCAAAATTATGTGGTAAAATATAAAATGTATAACTAAATACTAAACAATAAACCTAGATAAGTGATGTTTCAAAGTACATTTTCATGCACTTATCACAACCCCCAACCAGCTTATTGCTAGTCCCTAGCAATTCAAGCGTAAAACGAAAATGAAAATTAAATAAATAAACTATCTAAGCCACTTTCGTAGGGAGCACGATTGCATTTAGCGTATGCAACAAGCCTTTAAACCCCTAGGTGTCCCTAGTGGACGAGTTATAGTCTCGTGAGGGCTTACAGCGACGACACCCACAAACATCATTTAACACATGCAATCATGCAAAAATAAAAATTAAATAGTCCCAATAGTTTCACATAATTTTGTCCTCAAAGAATGCTTAGTAATGAAACCATAGAACCTTCAAAATACACTCAACGCAACTCAAATCTAAATCTTTGAATAAATCATCTAAGCTAGACTCACAGTGTGTGTGTGCTAAGGTTCATTCACAGCTTTATTCCTAGGTAAGCCAACTCAATGATTTCGTTGAAAATTGGGGTCGATGGGTCTAACCAACCTAGATATCTCAATTAAGTTCTGTAGTTGCTTTTATGTGTGCTCAATATGGTATGATTTTTTTCTTTTCTTTCCTGTCTCTTGTTGCATTTTCTTTTGAATTTTTCTTTTCTTTCTCTTTTGCCTTTTTTTTTGTTTCAACACACACTACCCTTCAAGGTAGCATTTCTCCTCATGGTGGTCCTAATACTCGCCCATGGGTAGCTTCACTCTTGTTGGTTATAGGTGGTTTACTTTCTTTCTTCAGAGACTTTTTCTTTTATTTGCATTCATACCATACGTCATAACACAAGCAATTCAGGATAGATATCTAAGCAAACGGTCATTCATCGACATGCAATTTATTCAACTAGTCATCTTGCTAACTACTCAGGCTTCCACTGCTAAAAACCCATAATTAAGTGCTTACGAGTCTAACATAGATAAACTACTCAAATCATCAGATAAAAGTACATTAAAGGACTTATCGTTTCTAAGATTTCATCCTAACACAAACAATATCATCATAGGAACTATGTTTAACCATCAGGGACTAAAAACAAACAAAACAAACAAGCATTTTTTTTTTATTATAAATAAATGTATTTAAGACAGGTTTTATCATGCGCATGCATACACACCCCACACTTAAAACTTGCATTGTCCTCAATGTAAGATAAATATAAAGAAAAATGATTAAGGAACAATACTACCAGGGGCGGAGTTGATCAGGTTCTTGCTGGCGAGACTTTGCATGTGTGGTTGTGTAGGTTGTGCTGACTCCTGTATAAACACTCATGCAACCAGGAAAAAAAATAAACATGCAATTAGCACACAATAAAGTAAAACTAAAGAAATAATTAAATAAATCAAAATAAAATGCAGAAGCAAGGGTTGCCTCCCCGCTAGCGCTAAGTTTAACGTCTTCAGCCAGACGCAAGCACTCAATTTGTCATGGTGGTTTCCATCTAGCGTACTGATGAAGACACACGAGGGAATGTTTGTCTAGCTGTGGCAATGTATCCATGGGTCCTCTTAGGTCTGGAGATTGTTGAAATCTTGGACTCCTCGTATGGAAAATTTTTCTCAATCTCCTTTTTAATCTCACAGGCATCATCTTTAATTGAGCATTAACTCTCATTTTTCTCATTTTTCGGTTCTTTGGGATCAGTTTTAGCTCAAGAGGATTTAATTCAAGTTGCAGAAAAGATATTTCTGGCTGGACTGTTCCTAGCATGTATGACAAATGACACTCACCCTCACCCTGTGGTGTTTCTCGAGATGTAAACTGTTAAGCTCTTGAGGAGATGGTACTCTAACTTGGAAATGTGACACTTGTTCTCTCTTGGAGGTGTTGGCACTATCATCCTTAGGGTCACCTATAGTGTTGGAAGTATGATGTATCCCTACCTCTTTACTGCTCCTAGTGATTATGGCATTAACACCTCCTATACTGGATACCTCATGATTAACTTGTGCCATGGGTTGCCCTTGTGGATTTGGTTGAGTTTCGGATGATAATTTTCCTTGTTCTTGCACACTCAGGACATTAGTCAATTTAGAGATTTGACTCTTAATTTCCTTTTGGTCTTCAGTTATCTGAGATATCAACGACTCAATCCTTTGATTGGTTTTGTCCTGGGCCTCCACAATTGATTTATGGGCTTCTAAAATTCTTGCATAGTATCCTCTAAAGAATTCCTAGGAATGGCGGGTGTGTGATACTGTGGGGTACTGTAACTCCTAGGTTGTGGTGTCTGGGTAGGCTGATAGGACTCCTGCCTCCAACTAACATTGGATGGTTCCGCCAACTAGGATTATAGGTATCTGGATATGGTGTATAAGGCTTCTGGTACATCCCTAAAGTATGTAGTTTTCCTCATTTGTACCTCTCATCTCACCGTACACGGAACACTCTTGGGATTCTAGCTGGGCTACTGAATGCATTGTCTTGCTGTCTTTGGCTATTAAGGCTCCTATTGTCTAGTTAACCGCTCAACTTGTGTCTTAAGGCTATCCTCTTCCCTAAAGTTTTGTAGGCTTCTGCTAGAAAAATTGTGTGTCAAATCAGTGTTATCTACGGCATTGGGTCCAGTCCAAATATGAGATTTCTTAGCTAGGTCATCTAAATACTCGAATGCCTCATCAGGGTCCTTTCGGATAAACTCACCATTGCACATTATCTCAACGAATTGGCGCTCCATAGGGGTCAGTCCATCATAGAAATAACTTACTAAACGCCAACTCTCATATCCATGGTGGGGGCAACTGGCTAACAACTCTTTATACCTCTCCCACGTTTCATAAAGGGTCTCACTGTCTCTCTGGGAGAAGGTGGAGATTTTTCTTTTCAGGGCATTTGTCTTATGGTGTGGGAAGTATTTGTCAAAAAATGCCTGGGTCATCTCGCCCCACGATCCTATTGACCTGGGTCTTAAAGAATACAACCAGCTCTTAGCTCTATCCTTAAGGGCAAAGGGAAAGAACCTAAGTCTAATTGTGTCAGTGGTTCCGAACCGGTCATGGAAAGTTGCTACTACCTCTTCAAACTCCCTAATATGCACGTAAGGGTTCTCGCTCTCTAACCCGTGAAAAGTTGGAAGATATTGTATCATTTCAGGCCTAAAGTCTATGTGTGGTGCATTAGGAGGAAACATGATGCATGAAGGTGTAGCTGTGCGAGTTGGGTAGAGGTACTCTTCAAGAGTCTTCCTAGGTGGTCTCTCGTATTCACTCATGTTATGTGAGCTAGACGCATATGTGTAGAGAAAAAGGATTTTCAAATATGTTCTCAAAATCTGAGCTTTCTTCTTCAGTCCTAAAATCTATCAAATATATCCATACGTCTAGACATGTAATTGAAGCTCAAATAATACGAGAAATAAAATAAAATAAAATAATAAATAAAGAATAAAATAAAACTTAAAATCTAACTTAAACTAAAACAGAAATAAAATAACTAAAATAAAAACTAAAATAATAGAAAAAAATAAAAAGAACTAATTAAAAATAAAATACTAAAATACTAAAAGAAAATAAATAACCGAAAAATAAATAAATAAAAGGAACGAAGTTACCGCTTCGTTATTGACTAAGCAAACCTGGTCTTTTTGCTTGTAAACCGTCTCCCCGGCAACGGCGCCAAATTTTGATTACGCCCAAATATGACTTGCGGTTATCGCAGAGTATAGCTGGGGTGTCGATTCCTCAGAGAGATGGTTACAATAAACTGATTCACTCAATCAAGAATGTTAACGGTAACTTAATAAACAAGACGAAAAATTGATAATTATATTAAAGATAAATAAAATAGTGAAAAGATATTAAATGATAATGGCAGAGAGATATGACAAAGCTCGGGAATCCCTCTTGCATTGAACTTCTATATTTAGTTATTGATTCCTTTTATTACACAATGAAGGTTTCACATCCCAAACCAACAATCGGAAAATATTCAATTCTACACATATTCAAAATCTAAGGTAATTAATGATTATTTTCCCTATGTTAACAGCACACAAAAGCCATCGTTACGAGCTATCTAACGTCGACAATATACCCTCAGGCAATACTGCAGCAGAAGACCAACACACAAAACAACTTTACCAGTCACAATTAAATTCGCAAACCACACATAGAAAAAGCATGACTGGATCTATATGGGATTTGACAAAATATAATTTCTGGATTAATAAATCGAAAAATAATAGAAAACAATAAACATTAATTTTATTAAACGAAAAAAGGTTCGTAGGAATCAAAAACATAAATAATAAAATCCAACACAAGAGTTCATCCCTAACTTTGCCTAGGGGATTAGTTCCCCATAAAAGAAATAAAAATAACCCGAGATTGGAGATAATATTGTTCTGAATCATCACGGCTCCGTGTCCCGACTTCTTCGCTCTGATTTCTTCTCTCTCGGCTCTGCCTCTTTTTTCAATTATGCGCAGCTGCCTTCCGCAGCCTGGAGCTCCTCTGGTTTTTGCGCAGCCCCCATGCAATTTATACACAAGCAATTTAAACCTAATGCAACTTGTAATTGGGCCCACGTAACTTCCTTTTTTTCAACTTCCTTTTGTTTTAGTCAAAGTTTTGCTGCTTTCTCTCTCCAAACTCTTCTTTCTTTTTTTAGTTCACGTGAAGCTCTCTTTTTTTATTTGGTTTTGGCAATTGAAACACTAACACAAGGCAGGGCCCCACGTGTTTAGCATCTTTGACTTGGTCAACAATTTGTCTACTCTTGCTTTATTTCTACAAATGGCGCCGTGGCGCCTTATTCCCTGGATTTTGTGTGGGATTGTGGCGCCGCGGCGCCAGTTCAATCTTTCCTCTTCGTGTTCTCGACTTCCCAGAACACTTGTAATTGTCCCAGAATTCATATGTTAATATTCTACAAATAAAATCACTAAATTAGTGTAAATAATAAATATTTCTAAATTAATATAACAATCAAAATTATGTGGTAAAATATAAAATGTATAACTAAATACTAAACAATAAACCTAGATAAGTGATGTTTCAAAGTACATTTTCATGCACTTATCAATGACCAATAAGTTACCCTACTTTCATGGGAAAGCTAAGAAGTCAGAGTCCTAGTAGGATAAAAGCGGTAAAAGTAAAATCTAGTTAGGAGACCTTGCGGGAGAAGGAAATTGTATCAATTAGGAATCCTTATACCAGAAGGAGTCTGATTTCTTCACTATTATAAATAGAAGGGTAGAGTATGTGTAAAGATCATCAGAATCACCAAGCTCTGACTTGTAAAAAACAAGAAGCAGAGCTGAGAAGCATGTTCGAGTAATAAAAGTATCATCCTTTTTGTGCCCGTGGACGTAGGTCGGACCAAGATCCGCTGAACCACGTTAAATCTCCTTGTCGATTGGCGTATTTATCTGTCTTTTGCTAAGTTTGCTTTTGGTCCCTCATAACCAAACAAATTCACTATTGAGGGAGGATTGTCTCGGGAGTAATATTCTCATATTCCCCTGAGACCAAAATCAGCCGTCAATAACCTTACAATAAATAAAATAATGGGGTTTTGATTTTGATATTAAATTAGTGTTCTGTTTTGTATTTCACGTTTTGTAATTTGTATTTCATGTTTTGATATGTTAGGTACCTAATTTTATAGCAGTTTAGAATTTTAAAATAAATCATTGGGATAAATCTCACTGAAGGCATGAGTTTTATGCTATTGATTGCATGTTACAATAAATAAAATAATGGGTTTTCTTTTGGAACTGTATGATTATTTCATGTTTTATGATGTTGTGTGGGTTTTCAAATTGCAATTAATTGATGCTGTGTGGGTTTTGCATACTTTACTTGTTTTGCCTTCTGTAATTTTTTTTTTTGCCTTGATGATGTATCCATCTTGAACTTGAACTGGGAGTTGATTAATTGGACCCACTTTGTTTGCTAAAAATTTGTATTTGAACGTTTTTGACCAAATGGCCAACACTGTTTTTGTTGTGTTTGTTGCATTATACTTAAATATCCCACATCGGCTGAGATAAACAATTAAACTCAAAATATAAACATTGGACAACCCTCAACTCTCAAGCTGGCTTTTGGGTTGAGTTAGGCCCATGAATTTCAATATGGTATCAGAGCCACACTCATGCACGGGTGAGCCCACACTACCTGTCCACGTGACATGAACCAGGCAAAAGACCGGTTTGCACGTGAGGGGGAGTGTTGAGGAAAATATCCCACATCGGCTGAGATAAACAATTAAACTCAAAATATAAACATTGGGCAATCCTCAACTCTCAAGCTGGCTTTTGGGTTGAGTTAGGCCCACGAATTTCAACAAAAAGAACTGTGTTGTAAATTGAAGTAAGCTCCTAAAACATTATGTGGTGTTTATTTGGCAATATTGGTTCCAATTTTGCATTTCAATAAATTATGGGGTTGTTTGAATACAGCAGGGCCTTGTGTTTTTGTTTTCTTCTTTTTCTCAAAACCTACACTGATGGTTCTCAATAAATTGGCAAGATATATCATGGGTTTGAAGCAAACTAGATAGAGTGGATCAATAACAATGGCCTATTTCTGCTGTCTAATAACTCTGTTTTTGGATTTGGATTTTATACTGCCTTGGATGTGCAATTCTTTTTGCTAGTTGTTATTCACATTAGTAGTGCAAAAATAGTTTGGACTGCTAATAGAGGCTTTTTAATTAGAGATTCTGATAAGTTTGTGTTTCAGAAAAATGAGAATGTGTATTTACAAAGGGGTTATGGTGAAGTTTGCTCTGGAAATACAACAGGATAGAAAGTTGAATCCATGGAATTGCGGGACTCGGGTAATTATGTAATATTTTATTCACGTATGATGAATAATTACATTTTTAAAGTTTGACAATGTTATATAAATAGGGTAATTCGGAACTGGACCGGAACCGAATTGGAACCGAATAATAGGGTACCATATTTAATTGGGTAGGTTCCGGTTCCACTAAGTTAGGAACAAGAACCGGAACCGGTTTTGCTCACCCCTAATTCTAACAGCAGTAATTTATCAATGTAAAATATTAAATCAATACAGGAAATAATTTCAATCACACAAATCAACACAATAATTTTTTGACGAAGTGGAAAACTCGTGCGAGTAAAAAACCACTCCGGGTATCTCGGCTACCAGCCTAAATCCACTATAAAGAGAAAATCTTACAGTGATGGTAAAAGACCTATAGTGGCAACTCCATCGATTCTAGTACCTCTAGACTGTAAGAACTCGAAGAACTCCTCGAGCTCGTATCCCACGGTTCCTCGGAAGTCGATGGGTGAATCAACTCTGCAACTCTGAACGCCAGAACTTCGACTGCCAATCTTCCTCCTTGAAAACTCTGAAGGTTTATAAAATTAGGTTTTGATTTGTGTTGATGGTTTAACAAAGATCAATCTCACCACAAAAGCGAATACAAGGAAAACAATGAAGTTTTCAAGGTGAGAAAAGAATAGGTTGAAAAGCTATGAATGTTTGCAGCTTTGAGAGAATATGTTTTCAACATTGGGGGAAGGTAGATATATGTTCCTTATATAGATAGGGTAAAAAGAGAGGCTTCCCAATACTAAATTAGGTTAAAAATGTGTCCAAAATAACTCAGTTCTGTATGGGCGTTCGAACACCACTCGAACGCGCCACAAATGTGTGCTCTCTGGAAAGGTTCATTGAACGTTTACTCGAACGCACCATAAACATTTGCTCTCTGGAATATTTCATTCGAACGCTTACTCAAATGCACCACGAACGTCTGCTCTCTAGAATATTTCGTTCGAACCCAACAGTGAACATGCCATTAACGCCACACGTTCGAACGCTTCAACGAACGCAGCACTAATGAATTTGCTCCAGCTTTGCCAAATACCAGTCCAATTACTCCAAGTTCTTCAAGACTTATTACAACTCAATTGAACTTGTTTTGTTACGGATATTGCCAATAAACATGGAACTAATAATAATGATTCCGGCTGAAAGAGAGATCCAAGTTTGTGAGGCCAGACGAATTATGGCTAACATTCAAATAAGAAAGTGAGGTTGTGTTACACCTGTCCCCTTAGGTAAGGTAGAAGTGACATGGAGACGTGAAATAGATAGAGTTTCTCCTGTAAAACGGACTAATCCTCTGAATACAAAGATAAAATTTAATCTGAACAAAATCTTATAAATATAGAATCTCCATGATCCAACTCATAATGATCATCCATAGTTAAACGTAAAAACAACAACGTATCAAATATAGGCTCAATGCTTATAACCAAATAACAATCCACACAAGAAAGACATCTAAAACCTTAATCCCAAAAAATATAACAAAAGACACTATACTATTGCACAATATTTCTCTATTGGCAGAAAATGATAAGGAAACACAAATGACAAAAGGAGGATCTACTAATTTGCTTAACCTATAAAATTTAAAGGAGTAAGCTCTCACTTAGTGCAATGGATCACAACTTATTACCGTGGATAAACAAATAACAAGACAGATCGAATAAGTCTTTCATAATATAAATAAATACATAAATTCGTAAACCAATATATAAATCATTTACTTAAAATCATAAATCTCATTCTGCATAAGAATATTGTGTATAAAATAAAACTGTCAATTCATCTATATGCACACTCGTGACAATACGAAAAAGCTGGCAACATGAGACATCCTCACAATAATAACTGGTATCTGGAGCAAAACTGGCAACATGAGACATTATCTCACGGTAAATCATCTGGCACGTATAAGTACACATAATGCATTCTAACATAAAAATCATTTCTAAAAAACATGCTCATATATCTCAAAATCATGCAAATTTCTCACATATCACAAACTCATGATTTCAACATAATCAATATTTGATTCATTCTTTTATAGCAAAAATATAAACTTTCTAAAACTAAATCATTTTTTGCATTACCTTGAAAATTCATTTAATATACATACTATATACTTTGGAAAACATCAATGTTACAAGCTTATCCACGCACCTGGTGAGCTGACTACAGAGAAAAGACATTATGTAGCATGACCATCCCACCATTTGTATCACGATCACCTAAAGAGACAAAATAATTTACGATAAGGAACATAATCTTAACTAGAGTATATGAAAGAATATGCAAAAAAACTTCCCTCTTGTAATCCTAACGAAATTTCGACAGAGTTCCATATATAATACGGACTTCCATTATACAATCCATAATCATCAAACTTACATTCATATTCTATTCACAACATACACATCCATAATTTTACTCCACATCGATAGCCCAAATCTCGGTCTTACAATAGCTTCCCGCACAAAATCTTACTCGACGATATTCTCCGATTAAGACCAAAACTCTATTTTTCTCTTTTCTTCATATGTTTCTTATCTCTCTCACAATTATGCTGGAAAGTGAAAGGAAAGAATGCAAATTTTATCATATACAACATGGAAATTATCATTTGTCTCCCTCAACTTGTCCTTTTTATCATTTTTAATTCCAACTTTTGCAAATATAATAATTTAGTCCCTAGATTTCCAACACACCAAATTATTAAATTAAAATATGAGAAAAATAAATTGGGGTGTTACAGGCTGGGATCAAGATAAGATGTTGCTGGCTTGCTGTTGGGGAAATCATCTTCTCATGAAAGGTGGTGGTTGGTAGGGGGCGCCTGAGGGTCACGCAATTATGGTAGCCGTGATCCCCCACGCGCCGATGAGAATCAGAGAGAATGAAACTAGAAAAGTCAGAACCTGGTGTCTGATACCATGTTAGATAATGAAAGAAAGTTTTGAATTCACTCTATATTATATTTACAAAGGTAGATATCTTTATATAGGCTACATATCAAATTGAAATAGGAAAGACCTAATCCTAAGGATATATAATAAAATCACAAATCGTAGGAATTTTAGGAATTATATCTTGAAATTTGATTCCATAATATAAGGATATTATTTCCTTAATATTATTTTCATAATAATATTTCCTATTATTTGTATAATAATATTTCCTTAACGATCAAAAAGCTGATTTAAGAGGTTTATGGATAAATACATATGGTCTTTAAGCCATTTCTAATGCATTATAGAGATTGATTTTCTTTCAAATATTTTGATGTAGATTATATTTTAAATATTTTTAAGTAAATTCGACCAATTCAAAGCATAAATATCTAGGGGGTTGGAATCATTTTATATATATTATAAATGTTGTTTTTCTTTCAATTATGTAAAAATAGATTCTGGTCATTTAGAACACGGAAAACTAATTTAAGAGCTTCATGGACGACATATGGTCCTTTTTTTAAGTAGAAATACATATGATCTTTAAACCATCTTTTATGCTAAGCGAATATGAAAATTTGAGTCATATAAGTTGTATAACAAAATCAAAATACCTTTCATATATATATATTTTTTGGTAATTGAAATATTCGGATAAGTTTATATGCACCTCAATTAATTTATGAGACTTGTATCATCTGCTCTCAGAAGTTTCCAATACAAATTAAGATAGTTGGTTTTTTACACAAGGAATCATGAACCCAAAAAAATACACATAATAAAATTTGAATTGAGAGAACAGAAGCCAAATTTCTTTACACCTTTTGACTTAAATATCTTTCATATTACTAGATTTCACATGATATTTGTCTTGAAGTGCATAGAGAAATTACGAATCAAAATTGTTGCATGAAAGAAAGTGTGGGGTCATTGCTCAGGAAGCAAAGCATGGCTATTCAGAATGAAAACGATTAGGCACTAATCACGCCAATTTGATTGATGTCAATGTAATGGAAAATGACTTGGCATTTGGACCACTTGACACGATAAGGCCTCTCACTCTGAGCCCAGCCTCTCCATTTTTAGGAACCGAAGGTCCAAGCTATTTATCAACTCCACCATCCATTTCTAGTAAAAGTTTTAAAACATCAAACTACTAGATATATTCGAGATATAAAATTTACCTCTTCATCATAAATTAAAGCATAATAAAGTGGAATTTTAACTCTTATATTCTTCTAAGTTATATGATGATGAGCGGTTAAAATACACATATTTTCTCACCCATTTATCTTGATATTTTATGGGTGTATCGAATTTTATTAGCGTATTGATGTGTTTTGGATGCATTTTTACAGGTCAACATAATATCACGACTCAATAGAATTAACTATGGATAAAAATGGAAAGATACAGAGCAAATCAGGATTATTTTGGAGTCAAAACGCGCGTCCCGATACTGAAATCGCGTTGAGATGCAACTAAGCACAAAATTTTGACAAAATGCAAAATGCTCCTTTGGTGATTTCGCGGGTCGCGACTTCATGGAATGAGCATCGCGACGCCTGTGATTAGAAGAGTTGAGCGCTTCGCGACACGGGAGATTTTTCCCAAATCCACCAAGAACTTGATTTTTGAGAAGGAAATACCCCATATACCTTGAAGCCTTCAGAGCATATAAGAACGCCTAGAGCAAGACAATAATGATTGCTTCAATGAACGATGGAGTTCAATTTGAAGTCGAATACTGCAAACGATAGTTTCTGTCTTCCTTTTTCTCTCTACATTTATCTTTTACGAGTTCTTGGCTTGTATGAATGATTATCTTATTTTTATTGAATATTATGAGTAGCTAATTCATTAAATCTAGGGTTGTAATGAATCTCGAGCATGTTAAATTAATTTAATTGTATATTTTTATTCATTTGGGTTTGTTATTTAATATTTGTTAATCTTTGTACTTTGATGCTTATTTTATTTGTTTGCCTAATAATAAATAGTCTTGTAAATCCTTAGGAACTTGACAGATAGAGTTTGGATTAGCCGTGTGAATAATAGCGTGTAATTTATTCGTTGAATAGATTTTCCTTTAGGATAGACATATACCTGTAGGACATGCGTAACCAATATTAGAACTTGACCTTAATGAATTCGGTTTAATTTAATTAACATAAATATATAGTTAATTGATTTATTCTGAATATATTCACCTAACCATCGAAAAAGCTTGTGAATAATTTATTATTTTAGGTTAATTATTCGTAATAACCCAATTGAATGAAAAGTATCTGAATCCATCGTGTGCGTGCTTAGGTGAAGTTATAGCTCTAAGTTCTTCTCGAGCATAAAGTTTAATCTCCGAAATTATTATTTGCTATCTATTTAATCTTTCAATTAAATTTTAGATTAATCATTCTCTTTCTCAACCAATAGTTTAGTTTAAATTAAATAGGTTAGTATTGGTATTGATAAGAAAAATTTTAAGTCATTGTGAATTCGACATCCGACTATCAGTCAATATATTACTTGAGCGATACGTGCGTTTGCATGCTAGATTTATTAAATCACGATGATACGAGTTTTTGTTTCAAAGAAGATTGTTGACGGCTGATTTTAGTCTCAGGGGCAATAAAAGTTTTTTTACTCCCAAGACAATCCTCCTCAAACTGTGAATTTGTTTTGTTTATGGGAAACCAAAAGCAAATTTGGCAAAAGATAAGTAAATTTACCAATCAACAAAAAGATTTAACATGGTTCGGCGGATCAGATCCAACCTACATCCACGGGCACAGAACGGACGATTTTTATTACCGAAATATGTTTCTCTGATCTGTTTTGTGTTTACAAGTCTAATTCTCTCTTGTTCTCTTCTCAAATCTACCTTACAAGCACGATTTCCCCTCCTATTTATAATAGCAAAGAAACATTTTTCCTTTTCCCATAAGAATTCTAAGTCGAAACTACCTTCACTTCCTTTATCCTATTAGGACACTGACTTATCAACTTTTCCCCATGAAAGTATGATAACTTATCTTCTTATCCGTAAAAATAGGATGTCTTATCTTCTGGAGCATATCTCGCCATGTTCCCGGTCTTCATGAGGTCGGTCACGATGGTCTTTTGAACTGAGAATGCTGCTATCGATCTGATAATGCCCGGTCATCCAATCTTAAGTGGTCGGTTTACCGATCATAAAGTGCTCGGCCCCCAACTCATGTGGTCGGGTCGGTATTAATGATCTCGATCAATAAGGGAGTTTCCCCTTTTTACCCCTGCCGCATTGCTTAAATATCATAGGACCTGAAAATACCACCAACATCTGTCCCCTAGTTCTCGGTTCCAACAAGTGTACGAGTTTGTGCCGGGAACTATATAAAATAGTGGTACGGTTGATGAACTGGTGGCCGATCTTCGAAAGAGAAAATTCGTCGTCCTGCACTTATCTCATCCTTGGTCTGACTAAGGTGTTCGGCTTGTCTTTCTTTCTACCAACGTGAAATTCCTTTATTGTCCTTCTGTAAATCGTCCCTCGAGACGCGCAACTGTCACATCCTCTTAAATGCCCATCGGATCACTTCTAGGGTTTAACGGGAGCCTGCCACTTGTCAACCATCCGCCGTTCTCCCGCCAAAAAGCAAAACAATCCGACCGCTATTGCCAATTTAAAAGACGCCCAATCTCAGCCGTCCATCCAATTCTGAAAGATCACTTAAAAAGTCGACACGTGGTGTATATCCGATGCTTTCGTTAAATCCAACGGCCACAAGTGCACCGAACAGACTATAACAAAATGGAGTAAACATTGTTGCCTTCCTTCACGAACTCTTCGAATTTCCCCAACCGCGAGAACTCCTCTCTTTCAGCTGTGACCAGTGAACTTAAAGAATAACCAAATCGCACCGAGCAATCTCCAATCCCTCCGAAAGAAACAAGTAAGTCTTCTGAACGACCCCCCCCCCCGCTTTGTTTTACATTAGTTGCGAATCCTGCTCTTTTTTTGTGTGTTTTGGCTTTGTGTTGCTAGGGAGAGATTTATGGCTTGATTGATGTTATTAGGGCATTTAGAACCCACGAGCTTAGCTTCAAAAATTAGCTATAGACTGACCTCCCCCCCTTTTTCTTTTATTTCTCGGATGTCAGAGATGTCTGACATCAGGTCTTCCTCTGCAAACCCTGCTAAACCTTCGACTCCCCTGGCTGAAGAGCTCTCCTCGAGCTCGGGGGCGCCAAGCATAGAGGACCTTGATACTACCCTCATCCCTTCCGAAATTGAACAAGATACTTACCATCAGAGAATTCCTCGGAATGACCCAGAGCCCGGTGATTTTGACTATTCGGCTTTGGACATGGACCGTCCTTCCAAGATAACTGAAGACGACCTAGCACTGCTCCGGTAGCGATATGACATTCCGATAGATATCGTTCTTGAAGTCCCTGGGCTAATGGATCGTGCTAGTCAACCCGATAAGGGTTCGATGGCTCATCTCCCGACTTTCTTTGAGTGTGGACTCCGGCTGCCAATTCAACGTTATTTCAACTGGATACTGGCCGAGATGGAGATCGCCCATTGCCAATTAAGCCTGAATAGCTGGAGGATTTTGACCGGGCTACATGTGATTTGGAGTCGGGCGGGGCTCGGCGAACCCTGCCTCGAAGAATCGAAGAGGTTGTATCGACTGAAGGCCAACCCAATAACGCACCATGGTTGGTACTACCTTTCTGCCTATGCCGACTCATCAAACATCGTTGGCAAACTCCCCGACTCCAACAAAAAATTCAAAGATTTATGGTTCTGGGCCACAGGAGATTGGGGACGGGCCCTGAGATCATAAGATGAGGAGGTTTCCGTCCCGGATATCTTTAGAGCGGGAGGTTAGAATCTAACCTTTAATATTTCTGCTCTTGATTTTATGATAGGATTTTAACTTCTTTGACTCTTCCTAGCTTGTTGGAGGGATGCTCTCAAGGTCTCCCATCAGGTCCGGGCGCGGGTGCGCTGGGCTCGGCGATATATCGACCATTGGAAGCAATTGGTTAATGATGCGGCCTTTGTCGAGTCGGGCCTGATTCGGACTGCTCCTCCGAAGGTCCCGGGGCGGATAGGTAGATTATTACTAACTTTCTAACCAATCCCCTTGTGTGCTTATCAGTTAGCATGATGATGATTTGAATTCACTCAGATTCTGGACTGACCACTCTTTTTGCCTTTATTTTTTTTTTTTTGCAGGTATGTCAAACAGGCCAAAATACCTGGACCAACTGGCTGGTGCAACAAAGAAAACCGGCCAGGTTGGGGCCGGGCCCTCTCGGAAACGGCTGGCAACTGCTGAGGCCAGAAAAGTGACTGAAGAGGCAGCCCCGTCAGCTACCCAAAGCTTATCTCCTCGTTCCAGGGTATCGCCAACAGTCTCCGCCCGACCTGCCAGCCCATCAAAACCTACCAGAAAAAGGAGGCGTCCGTTCGGGGCGGAGGAAGCCGAGCTGAATCGGGAGTCGGAAGAGGAACAAATCCTGAGTAAGAGGCGGCCAGTTCGGAAGGAGAATAAAGTGTCGGAGGGTTCCTCCAAAAACCAAAAAGGCGCCGTGATTCTTGGCGTATAAGACCTCGGTCAGGACATCAGAGAGGCCATTTCTCATTTGGTGCCGGTAATCAACGAACTGGATGAGGCGATCCCTCCGGTAAAGATTTCGAGATACGAAGATCTCTCTCTCGAGGATGTGGTTACATTATTGTGCTCCCAGATGGCCAAGGTAGCCACTCTTCCCTTATTCCGCTGTGAGTTCATAACTTAGTTTGATTTCTGATTTTTTGTTTCTTCTCGGCAGGCGACCTACCTGGCGGCCAAGAACAAGGATCTCATCTTGAGCCTTTTATCCGAGGGTGGCCAAGCCTAGAGGCTCCAGAATATACTTACTGAAATGGAGGCCGAGCTTACCCATAAGGAAGAAAACATAAAAAATCTGGAGCTGGCTGCCGTTGAGGCCCATACCATAAATAAAGCTCTTAGGGCCGCCGCTTCTCTAGAGAGGAAAAATGCTGATGTTGCTAATAAGGACTTGGAGGCTGCCCAGGTCGACAACAGAATCCTACAGGTAGAAGTGCGCAGCGTTAAGTCTAAGCTGAGAGCCAAAGATGAAGAGCTGGTACGGGCCCGGGACGAGCTGAAGAGGAAGGAAGCTGAGTTGGAGGCTGAGAGAGACGCAATCCATCTTGAGGGGGTCGGGGATTGTGTTGAGATTATTCTGATGGTGTTGCCCGACCTGGATATGGGGCCTATCCACGCGGCCATCTGCTTCTGTAAAGGGAAAATTTCACAGGGGGAGTTTCAAAGATGGTTACCCCTTTCTTCCGAAGAGGTGATGGACCCCGACCTCATTTCGATCGCCCCAGCTCCTGATGAGGACCGACCTGAGGCTCCTGCTCCTGAAGAGTACCGACCTGACGCTCCTACTCCGGCCTCTGAAGCTATAATTGTCGGGGCCTCTCAGGCTGTTAACGTGGAAGCCACCATCACTCCTCCCCCGAGGTCGAGTCAATCCACCCGCCATCCAAACCTGCTGAGGAAGAGCCAACTGCCCCTGCGCGGCTGATATGTAAGGGGTAACCCGAACAGGGCCTCGTGTAATTCTGAACAAATTTTATTCTCCTTATAATAACTCTTTTCACGATCATATTTATGTAAATATTTTTATATATTTCTATTCCACTTTTATTTTTTGGTTCTTCATAACTTGCTCCGATTGCTCTCCCAAGAACGACCACTCGAGGCCCGACTCCGAGCTAGGAGAAAAGACAAACTCGGTGGGACGTAACCCGACCCGAGCTGAGATAAACACTTGGCTCTGGGGGAATGTTACGTCCTTAGACCAAAAAGCTGACTCGGTGAGACATAACCTAACCCCGAGCTGAGAGAAACACTTGGCTCTGGGGGAATGTTACGTCCCCATACCAAAAAGCTGACTCGGTGGGACATAACCCGACCCCGAGCTGAGAGAAACACTTAGTTCTGGGGGAATGTTACATCCCCAGACCAAAAAACTGACTCGGTGGGACATAACCCGACCCCGAGCTGGGAGAAACACTTGGCTCTGGGGGAATGTTACGTCCCCAGACCAAAAAGCTGACTCGGTGGGACATAACCCGACCCCGAGCTGGTAGAAACCATAATGGCCTTGGCGGAATGAATCCAACCCCGAGCCAAATAACCGGCCGGTCTCGGCGGAACAAATCCTGCCCCGAGCCGATTAAGCAAGTGGCCTCGGCGGAACGAATCCAGCCCTGAGCCGATTAACCAAGTGGCCTCGGCGGAACGAATCCAACCCTGAGCCGATTAACTAAGTGGCCTCGGTGGAACGAATCCGACCCCAAGCCGATTAATCCTTGTGACTTATTCAGAAGAGAGGTGAATCAACCTTTGAAGCCTTATCGGGTTTTGGCATGGGCGTCCCATTGCCAGACCAGCGAAAATCAGAAAACAAAACCTTGGAAAATAAAATCAAAAAATGGGAGTGACTCGAAATGAAACATTTTTCAAATGTAAACAACAGCACGGATTCCTCAAAACAGCGTCCTATTTGAGGTCTCCAAAACATAATTTTGAATCTTTCAATTCAGAGTCCCGGCGAACCAGGATTTGGATCAAAGAGCGTTTAGAATGGTAAGGGCACATCCTCTACACTTCAGGTCGCTATGGAGCTTGCGTATTGTTTAAGGGCTCCTCCTTACAACGCTGGAGTAAGCATACGCTATGAGGGCACAATCCCTCTCCGTGCTATACCTCTCACGGATCCGAACGATCAAAATAGGGATCAAAGAGTGTCCGAAACATTAAGGGCATGTTCCTCCTTATGTTCGGTAACACTGGAGTAAGCAGTCGCTACGAGAGCATGATCCCTCCTCATGCTGTGCTTCTCACGGATCTGAATGATCGAAGAAATAGGTAGAGATCAAAGAGTGTTCGAAATATTAAGGGCATGTTCCTTCTTATGCTCGGTAACATTGAAGCAAACAAACGCCACGAGGGTATCATCCCTCCTCGTGCTATGCATCTCACGGATCCAAATGATCAAAATAGGGATCAAAGAGTGTCTGAAACATTAAGAGCATGTTTCTCCTTATGTTCGGTAACACTGGAGTAAGCAGTCGCTACGAGGGCACGATCCTTCATCGTGCTATGCTTCTCACGGATCCGAATGATCGAAGAAATAGGTAGGGATCAAAGAGTGTTCGAAACATTAAAGGCATGTTCCTCCTTATGCTCGGTAATACTGGATCAATCAAACGCCACGGGGGTATTATCCCTCCTCGTGTTATGCATCTCACGGATCCAAATGACCAAATAGGGATCAAAGAGTGTCCGAAACATTAAGGGCATGTTCCTCCTTATGTTCGGTAACACTAGAGTAAGCTATCGCTATGAGGGCATGATCCCTCCTCGTGCTATGCTTCTCACGGATCCGAATGATCGAAGAAATAGGTAGGGATCAAAGAGTGTTCGAAACATTAAGGGCATGTTTCTCCTTATGCTTTGTAACACTGGAGCAAACAAACGCCACGAGGTTATAATCCCTCATCGTGCTATGTATCTCACGGATCAAAATGACCAAATAGGTATGGATCAAAGAGTGTCTGAAACATGAAGGGAATGCTCTTCCTTATACTCGGTAACAGTGGAGCAAGTAAACGCCACGAGGGTATCATCCTTCATCGTGCTATGCTTCTCACGGATCTGTTGGTCAGACAAAACGTACGGGAACATTTTCCCCGTAGCTGTATTTCCCAAACAGGTTGGGCCGGCCATCTTACGGGGGCAATCCTTCCCCGCGATTATCATCTCGAAGTATCCCTTATTAATACAAGTCATAGGGTAGTTCTGCTTCAGCTTCGGGGGTTCGACTCTACTACTAAAGGCTTCGCGAGCTCCCTTATGTGCCCTATCCCTTGATACAGTCTTGATCCTCAAAAATGGAATGAGTTAGGTCAGAGCTCTTCTACCCGGGGTGTTTATGTAGCTCCTGTGATTGATATGTCAAAGGTTTGGTGTCTTTCCTGACCTCAAATCATCCCTCCCCGTCGAGTATGTCCCCGGAATACTGAATATGACTTTTCAAGTCTGATTTGGAAAAAACGAGTGAAGATTTTCTTAATTGAAAAAGAAAATTTTATTCAATTTCGGGGACCTACTGTGTCACACCCGTCCCCTTAGGTAGGGGTAGGGGTGAGACGGAGAACTGAAACTGGCAGAGTTTCCCCTGTAATATGGACTAATCCTCCAAATACAAGGAAAAATCTAAACTGAAAAATAAAATCTCATCATAAAACTAGGATCTCTATGATCCAACTCAACAATATATCCATAAAGGAAACACAATAACCTCAGTATCAATTAAAGGCTCAATGCCTATAATCACATAACAAATTCTCCCAAGAAATACATATCTAGAAATACAGTCTCAAAACATAACAAGACACTCTACTGTTGGCACAACCTTTTTCTCTACTGGCGATAGACGATGACGAAACAGCAGATGAAAAGAACGATCTACTAATCTGCTAAACCTGAAATGTTAAGGAATGGGGGGTAAGCTCACGCTTAGTGCAATGGATCACAGCTCAGTGCCGTGGATAATCAAGTAATCGTAACAAGGTGGATCGAACAAGTCTTTCATAATATATATAAATCACATAAGCTGTAAATCAATATCTCAAACATTTACTTGAAATCATAAATCTCATTTCTCAAAAACTCATTTCTCATAAAACTCAAATCATAAATCTCATTTCTCATAAAGCTCATACTGCTCAAAAATACTCTGTAAAGATAAATCTGTTTATTCAACTATATGCACAACCTCATGACAAATACGGCAAGCTGGCAACATGGGGCTTCCCCACGGCAAAACTGGCATCCGGAGTAAACTGGCAACACATGGACCTTATCTCACCACGGCAATAACTGGCAACATGAGACCTCATCTCATGGCAATAATTCTGGCACATATAAGTACACGGGGTGCATCCTAACATAAAAATCATTTCCAAAATCCAATGCTCAAATATCTCAAATCATGCAAGTTTCTCATATATCACAAATCATGCTTTCAACATAATCAATATTCGATTCATACCTTATAGCAAAATATATAAACTTTCTGAAAACAAACTCATTTAATGCATTACCTTAAAATTCATTTAAGAAAACATACATACTATATACTTTTGAAAACATCAATGTTACAGGTTTATCCACGCACCTGGTGAGCTGACTACTGAGAAAGAAACTATGCAGCAGGACCGTCCCTGCTTACGGTATCACGATCACCTAACAGACAAAGAATTACTAATTTATAAGGAACATAATCTTAACTAGAATAAATGAAAGAATATGCAAGAAACGTGATTCGGTCGTTCTCGCAAACTTAACGAAATTTAAGATTCGGAGGTCCATTAATACTCGGAATGGTCTGAAATTCGCGGAGGAGACTCGGGAAATCGGCGCGAAGATACTGTCTGGCGCGTGGTGGACACGCGCCGATTGGCCAGGCCGCGCGTGGGCCTCACGCGCCGCCACAAAAGGGAGCGCGTGAACTTCACGCGCCGGTCCGATCGGAAATTTTCCGACGGCCGAGCGTTCCCCTCTCTCTCCCGGATCTAATGGCGCTGACGGTTTGTCGATCGGAGTTCCGGATCAACGGGAAATCGAGAAAAACCATAAAAAGTTTCTTACCGAGATTTCTCCGAAAATTGGAAGTTTCCTGAAATGAAACTACCACCAAAATGATCCTCTCGACGAGATCTACACTTTTCCTTAAGGACTCGGTCGAGTTTGAGCTACGGATTGGTCGGATCGGGACTAAAACTAAATTTCCTCTTTTTTTTTCTTCTTTTCTCTATCTTCTCTCTCTCGTGTCTGCTTTTCTTTCTTTCTTTCTTTCTGTCTCTTTCCTTCTTTCTTATCTCTAGTATATCTTTTTTTTTTTTTTTATATAATCTGTGTGTGCGTAAATATATATGTAAATAAATACTAATATGGCAAAAATTCGTTTGCCACCCTAAACTTGATCTTAACCGCATCTTTAATTCCAACTTCCACAAACTTAATAATTTAGTCCGTAAATTTATGGGGTGTTACATACTGCCCTTCCTACAACTCTCTACGGATATTTTGGGAGAGAGTTTATTTGATCTCCTAACCCCCGTCGGGTTGTTTAGAAAAAGAAATAAAGAAAAAACCTATTGGAAGTACTTCCTCAACATCTTGGCGTTCCAAGGCTTTTTTAGCCATGTACCGTCCAACTTTTCCAAAGTATAGGCACCCGATCTTACTGCTTCCACAATTATATATGGCCCTTCCCACTTGGCACCTAACGAACCTTCCTCCGGCCTTCGAGTGTTCAAGGTGACCCTTCGTAATACCAGGTCTCCTGGAAGAAAAACACGGGTCCGAACTTTACTAATACCACATTTGATACCCACTCCGGGTATTTCACTTCTCTGATGAAACCAGCTTTCAACAGTTTTTCTACCTCGGCAGCCATTGCCCTGCACCGTTCCTGGTTAAAGGTTCTTCTTTTTTGCTTGATCGGTTTGTGTGATGGGCTTACTGCCAAACGGTGATTGATGAACTTCGGATCAATCCCGGGCATGTCGTCGTGCCCCCATGCAAAGATGTCCGGGTACCTTTCAGACACTTTAGCAGATCCTGCATCAGGACCTCGTCTAAGTCTCCCCCTATTTTTACATTTTCCAGGTCCGAAAAGTTCCATCACCTCTAATTCTTCGACTGCCCCTAACCCGGCAGCCTTCTTTGGCCGAGGACCCGGATCTTCCTTTGCTTCTTCCTCGTCTTCGTTCCCTTGTCTTTTCCGGGTACCTGTTTCAATGCGAAGGGTTTCCCTTGAGAGGGTGGCGAAACAGCTCCGAGCCACCTTCTGGCTTCCGCACACAATTCCAATCTCTTCCCAGGTGGGAAATTTCAACTTTAAGTAATAGCAAGACATTGTAGCCTTTGTCTTCATCATGAAAGGCCGACCAACAATGACTTGGTAACTGCTCATGCAATCCACCACCGTGAAATTTATCATAATCGTCCGAGTCCGGGGACGTGTTCCGATCGTCATTGCCAATTATATCCTTCCTAATGGGATGACCGTTGAGCCCCCAAAGCCGTATAGGGGAGTCTCATCGTCGGTTAGAGTAGCATACTCCACTCCAAGGCCGTCCGAAGCCTCCTTGGAGATTATATCCACCGTACTCCCGGGATCCACTAAGATTCTGTCTACCTCAGAACCGCCGATTGTCGCCTTGATTATTAATGCATCATCGTGGGGGAAACTCACCCGTCGAGTGAACATTATTGGCACTGACCGACCACCTTTTATTTCCGAGGCCCGTTCTGTTTCTAACACTTCCGACCCCTGGGCCCGACATAGTTTTTTCTTGACCGGTTAGAGTCCCCGGCCAGTGTCTTCCCCCTGCGATGATATTCACCTGTCGGCAATATGCTCTCTGCCTGGTCGTCATAACTTCATGGTCAATATACTTATTCAAGTACCTGTTCCGCGCCAGGTCTTCCATTTGCTCCACAAATCTTTACATCCATTCGTCGTATGTCCCCTCAAATTATGATGTATGCAATAGGATTTACAATTCCTCCTGTCTGGCGGGAATCTCCTGAGATCGGTTCTATCAAGAGACCTTTTCCCTAGATTTCCATGACAATTTGCCCCAGTGGTTTATTCAGAGGAATGTATGCCTCTTCCCCGGCCACATGGTTCACCTGGGTTGAGATTCTATTTTCTTAGTCATCCCGAGATACTGGCTTGAATTTCCTTCGCCTCGGGGGGTGGTTTTTTGAATTCCCTGTCTGGCCTGCGAGGAGCTTCTGCCCTCGTCGTCCTCTCCATGATAGCTTCCCCCCTCCGGGTGATTCTCTCCTCATCTTCCAACAAAACAAATTTTCGGACTGTTTCCAGAGCGCGGTGCATAATCCGGTGTACCCTGGATCCTCAGGTGAGTCCACAGCTTTCCGATTTTAAGGCTCCTTCAAACTCTCCAAGGCCTCGAACGACTCATATCCTCTGACCTCGAGCACCATGCTATGGTACCTCTCAATGAAAGCCTTTAGGGGTTCGTCGTCCCCCTGTTTCATGAGCCTTAATTCCCCGATTGTCTTCTTTGGGACGCAGGCCCCCTTGAAGTGTCGAACAAATGACTTTTGAGTTGCGCGAAGCTTCCGATGCTCCATGGGGCTAGACTTCTGAACCATAGAATGGCAGACCCCCCCAAGGTTAGGGGGAATACTTTGCAAACGGCATCCCCTACTACTCATTGGACCTCCATCAACTGGACAAAACTCTCAATATGGGAGTTTGGATCAGTGTGGCCTTTGTAGGGCGTCATGGATGGCTTGTTGAATCGCCTTGGGAATTTGGCCGACCTTATTTCTTCTGTGAAGGGAGATTCAACCTCGTCGTCCCGAGTATCTCCCGTGTCCGTTTTGAGGTTCGCTCCCCACTTGGCCATTTCTTTTCTTAACCAAGATTTTATACTGCTATCTGTGTTACCATGCCGCCTCATGCGGCATTCTTTGCGTATATCACCCCAGGTGCGGCGTTCCTCATGGCTTGAGATTTCCCGTTCAGTTTCATCATCCTTTATATCTCTCCTTCTGGTGTCGCGGGGGCCATCATAGGAAGAATCTGGCGACTGTCTCCCCTCTTCTTCTTCCCACGTATCTTCCGTTTGTAAATCGTTTTCTACCACTACGGACCTCATCCCGTAGGGACCCTTCCTCCTCGGTTCATCGTTATCACTCACATCTGCGACCCTTTTTTCCTTCCGCTATTTCGCCTCTCCTCCGGCTGGCTCCGGCTTCAAGCCTTTCATTATTCGTCTCTTCTATCCTCTCCAATCTGTTCATCATGGATTTCAACAGGTTTTGATTTTCCTCCATTTCTTTCCTCATATTTTCCTCTATTTTCTCCATTCATTCTGCTGTTGAACTCCCCGATGACTGGTGATTTCCACCTTCTGCCATTGTCTTAATACACGAGCTGCTTTTTGTTGGACTCCCCACAGACGGCGCCAACTGTTGACGGCTGATTTTGGTCTCAGGGGCAATAAGGGTTTTTTTACTCCCGAGACAATCCTCCTCCAACTGTGAATTTGTTTTGTTTATGGGAAACCAAAAGCAAACTTGGCAAAAGATAAGTAAATTCACCAATCAACAAAGAGATTTAATGTGGTTCGGCAGATCAGATCCAACCTACATCCACGGACACAGAACAGACGATTTTTATTACCGAAATATGTTTCTCTGATTTGTTTTGTGTTTACAAGTCTAATTCTCTCTTGTTCTCTTCTCAACTCTACCTTACAAGCACGCTTTCTCCTCCTATTTATAATAGCAAAGAAACAGTTTTCTTTTTCCCATAAGAATTCTAAGTCGAAACTACCTTCAATTCCTTTATCCTATTAGGACACTGACTTATCAACTTTTCCTCATGAAAGTAGGATAACTTATCTTCTTATCCGTAAAAATATGATGTCTTATCTTCTGGAGCATATCTCGCCATGTTCCCGGTCTTTATGAGGTCGGTCACGATGGTTTTTTGAACTGGGAATGTTGCTATCGATCTGATAATGCCCGGTCATCCGATCTTAAGTGGGCGGTTTACCGATCATAAAGTGCTCGGCCCCCAACTCATGTGGTCGGGTCGGTATTAATGATCTCGATCAACAAGGGAGTTTTCCCTTTTTACCCCTACCGCATTGCTTAAATATCATAGGACCTGTAAATACCACCAATAAACATTATACAAAATAATAATGCTTTAATGGACAATTTTACTCATTATATGATGTGCGGCACTGTATGATAAATTTATAATTCAACGATATTCACAATATATTATAAAATTGCATCATATGATTGGTAGAGTTACTATGTTACAAAATGAATCAACATCATCTCCTAATGCTAGAAACCGAGAATATACTCGGTATATTCTCGGGTTATATACATGTTCTTGCATATAAGAGTTATTTTTTAAAGATACGTGTTGTAATGTGGACCAAATTCAAATTTGACCTATACATTGGTGTATATATCGGTGGTGGCTTGCACCAAATTTAAATTTATAACGTCTATATACTTCCGCACATAATATTTTAATTTGGGGCAGAAATTAAAGAAATATTGTTTTAAAAGCGATATTTTTCTTTATCATTTTTAACTTTAACCAATTACTACATATCGTTATCATAATACTCCATTATTCCATAAAATTCAAATCTTCGATTAAAAAAAAAAGGTCATTCTTTTGCGACCGAAATGATCAGTTTTTAGTGAAGATTTTAACATAATATTATGAAAACAATAAGAAAGTGACTTAGTAAAAACTGAAAACAGTAAGAAGAAATGAATCAACTTTGGAGTAAAACAAAGAAAGAGAATTTCGAAATTCATTGAACAAGTTCAAATCAGAAGATCTAAAATCGATCTCATATGAAAACGATGGGGAACCTGTCACCAATCACTAATAATAATCTCAATGAATTAATCCAGCGTTGGTCCACAAGCATGGTGACGAAATAACATAATTGCAATATATAGCCACCGCATCTCGTGTTTCTTGTTTTTTACCATCTTGAAGATTTTGAGTCTAATTAATTGCAAGGACAATAATGAACACTTTGGCCTACATCACATCATCACAAACATGAATTATATGTTTATAAGAACTTCCTTGAGTTTAATTTTAAGAAGTCCCCTTGATTTTTTAGAACAAGATTCTTTCAAACCAAAGTCCAAAGAAATATTTTCCAACATTTCTTTATTTATTTGGAGAATCTTGAATAGTAATACAACGTCACAACGCTTGTCACACATTGATAAGTTTTTTTTTTCTGTAGAAGCAAGGAAGAATCTACTCCCTCAAGATGACACAAGTCACTTTATTTTATTAAAAATGGCTTCTTTGGCCCAGTGGTGGACTTGTGCTCTCCCATTTGGGAGAACTAAGCAGGGAGTCAAAAATAATTTCCTCATATTTGAATGAGAGTATATATCTCGTCTTTAATAGAGGTAGAATTCTAGGTGTGCTATAAAATAGTTGTATTCAGTATCCAATAAATTTTAGATTGTATATCTGTAGATTTGTATTGTACTAAAAAAGCGCTCTTAATTAATTATCAATTACAATGAATAATGTTCATTTAAATAGGTGGCTAACCCTAATTCTACCCAAACATAATAAAATCATAGTAAAATAAATTCAATAACACATAAAGCTTTCAAATTTTCATGCATGAGCTTTCTAATTTAATTAAAGTTCAGCTCAACACTTAAACATAATATAATCTTAAAAGATAAAAGCCATATGGATGATTTTCATATGTATTTTGACCAAGAAAGAGTTCGAATTTGACTTTGACGTATACTAGAAAGTTGTAGATCTTTGAGTTTTCTTTCCAGTACAACTTGAATAACAAAAATTAAACATCATATGAGAAAGTTATAGCTAAAATACTAAGCCTGCGCAAATCCCACCACTTGTAATGCATCGTTCAGAAATTCAGACCAAAATCAATCAAGACAGCCCATACACGTCTAAGACCCATTCTATATATGACTTATATATAATAAAGCCTTCATATAACGTCTCATGTATGGTTCAAGCTCCAAAACCCAATAAATCTTCCAAATCCACCAAAATGGCCCAAATACACCAATCCGACCAAGCCAATTCTGGATCACATCATTCCCTATCTCTTGAAAAGGATTCATCCTTGGATCTGCACCAAGATCATAGATCGTAATGATAAAATCAATTGGACAAAAAACATAGAATAAAGAATAAGCACATGAAAGATAAGTGTCGATGTTAGGAAAACAAAGATTTACCATTCGCCCCACTTTCCCATTCTCTTTTTCATACTCTCTTTTAATTTCACTCTCTACCCCATTGAGATTCCTAATTACATTCACACTCTCAATTTCATTCACAACAAACCCCATATGCTCAAGGTTAACAAAACTCTCACAAGCGTTTACCCAAGTATTTCTTGACTCACTACTCTCATTTGGATGCTCAAAACTCTCAACACATTCAGCTACACATGTAGTTTATCAATTAATACATTTAGCCATGCATTGAGCTTCAAATTTACCATCACCAGTAATAACTAAGTCATTCACCTCAGTAATAACAATAACCTTCGCATCACATTTACTCTTCACTACTGGTTCACTCACTACCATACCCATATTTTCTTTTTATGCATTCACAACATCAATAGAAAATTTATTTTCTAAGCACTTAGCAATGTTAGCGCCATTGCACGCGATGAAGGATTTTGATGATGCAACGCTAGAGAGTTTGACGCGCATTTGCGATCATTATAAAAAGATATTGAAACAAATGGATGTGAAGACGCAAGCGCCAAAAGAAGATATCTAGTGTAGTCTTATAGCTTAAGACTCTGAATGTAAATGAGTTGATAATTTAAATATTCTAAGCTCATAGGATTCATACACATTCATATAGATGTATTAGGGTTATGTGCAAAATATTTTTAAATCTTTAAATCCTGAGTTTCTGCATTGAGACCGGCATACTGGTCCCTAATACCGACATACCAGTGACTCTGGTCTGCCTTGTGCAGTTTTGCATGCTCTATGGAATTGGACTACTCCATAACGATCTACCATACGATCAGTCTAGAGTTTGTATAGCTATTAGAACCGAGGCGGATCATATCAGTCCCCATATTGGTTAGCTAATAGGCATTCCGACCACCACATCGATCGGTAATTCGATTGGTATGTGCTTTAATCTTCAACGGTCTTATTCATAAAGCCGTTTGAATTACAGGAAAAGCATACCGACCTATGTAGACCGGTATACCGGTCTCAGGATAGAGAGCTTAGGCAATTTTCACTTTCATAATAAATTGAGCCTAATTTTTTTTTTTTTTGAAATAGATCTTGCACCTTTTAACATTTCTTTCAAAGCAAAAAATATTGAGAGTAACGGAAACCTTCTTGATCAAACATTATCATCATAATTAAATCCCACACACTATACCTTCATATCATCTCAGTGAGCTTGGTTTACTTGGGTTAGAAACTCACACTTAAATCTTCTTATCTTTTGTGAGTATCCAAGTTTTGTTATAAACTTTTTATATCTTAAATACTTGTAGTAGTGAAATCCCTTGTTTAGTGGGTATACTCAAGAATGTAATTTGTGTAAGGTTAAAGAGTGAACCTTAAGTGACAAAACTCTTGGTGTTGTAAAAGGTTTGGGATGAACCTAGGAAAACTCTTGGTTTGGAGTGAACTACAAAAAGCTCTTAGTTTGTGAGTGCGTAACGGAAAAATAGGTGTAAAGTGTGGAATTACTTTTACATAGTGAAAACCTTCAAGCGTGGTTTGGAGGAGTGGACGTAGGCAAATAGTTGGCCGAACCACTATAAACTACAGTGTCAATTTCTCTATCATTTACTCATTTTAATTATCGCAAGTTATATTCTATATTTGCATATTATTAGTAACTTGTATTTTGGTAATATATTTTGATTAGTGAAATTAACATTGATAACAACTTTTGATATTTTAATCATTAATCATATCTAGTTTGAAAGTTGAATTCTAAGCTTAATTTGTAAAACTACTAACTTAGTAGAGTAAAATCAAAAAGATGTATAATTCCTCATAATTTGGCCATTACCCAATTCCCCCCTTTTGGGTATAGTACTTGTTGTTTGTGTGCTTATAGATAATTTCAATTGGTATCAGAGCGAGGTATTCTCAACAAAAACTTAATCATCCGAGAATCGATCATGGCCTCTACAAGCTACACAACAAATCTAGCCGAGAGATTTCCAACAAATAGACCTTTATTCTATATTGGAACCAACTATAACTATTGAAAGATGATGATGTTGAACTACCTCATTTTCGTTGATATGAAATCCTTCAAAGTGATCACAAGAGGTATTAGAATGCCTATGAAGAATGAAAATAATGATGTGGAGTTTTCTAAACCGTAATTTGAATGGACCAATAAAGATTACATGGAAGCCTCTATAAATGTGAAGGCTCTCAATCATCTACTTTGCACACTCAGTAGGAGCCAAATCAAAAAACTTTTGGAATTTGGAAATGCATATGAATTATGGAAGTCTTTGGATATTGTCAATTAGGGCACTAGCCAAGTTAAAGAATCAAAAATCAACCATTTCATGTGCCAGTTGGATAACTTCAAGATGGAAGCCAGTAAAAAGGTTGAGAAGATGATTTCAAGATTCTCCATAATTATAAATCAACTAAGTGTTTTAGGAAAAAAACATTAGTACAAGTGATCAAGTTAAGAAGCTCTTTAGGTCTTTTCCTAAGAATTATAGAATTGGTATCCCCTCCATCAAAGAATCAAATGACATGAAAACTTTGAATTGATAGAATATGAGATGGAAATAAAGAAGGATTTAAGGGAAGAAGAATAGAAGAATAAAAAGAGAATAACTCTTAAGTCATTTGTGAGAAAAATGGATAGCGCAAGCTCAAACAATGAAAAAGATGATAGCGATGAAGAGTTGGCAAAATTGATAAAGAATTTCAAGAAACTCCTCAAATTCAAGAAACCTAAAGGAAAATATCAGATGGATGAGAAGAAAGAGGAAAATTGGCCGAGAAAATACAAGAAAGATAAAGTCACATACTATGAGTGTGAAAAGCCAGGTCATGTTGCTGATTGCCCAATGAGAAGATTCAAAGAAAAATTCAAGAAGAAGATAATGAAAGCAACTTGGAGCGATAATGAGTCAAGTTCATCCAAAGAAGAAAATGAATATGGGACGAGAGATCTTGCATTTATAGCAATTGAAGATGATAATGAACTCCTAGATGAGAATGAGGAAGAAAATGTACATGATTCATTTGAATATGATGAATTGCTTGATACTTTCAATAAATTGCATAAATTATATGACTTACGAAGAAAGAAGCATAAGTTGATAAAAAAATAAGCATTAATCTATATTATATGATCATGCATTAATTGTTGAGAATAATGAAATGAATGAAAAAAATTGCATGCTTAAAAGATGAGAAACTAAAACTTGAGAAGAACATACTTAGCATGTCATCTAACTCTTGTACATGCGCAATACTTTGAAAAAGAAAAATATTCTATTAAGTAAAAAGGTTGTTGATTTGCACTCAATAGTAACAAAACTAAGTTTGGGAGAAAATTTTTAATATGATACTTGGATCCCTAAGTTTTAAAGGTTGACATCATCAAAAAAGGGGAGATTATTAGCGTCATTGCACTTGATGAAAGATTTTGATGATGCAACGCTAGAGACTCTGACGCGTATTCGCGAGCATTAGAAAAAGATGTCGAAGCAAATTGATGTGAAGACTCAAGTGCCAAAAGAAGATATGCAGTGTAGTCTTATAAATTAGGGTGCTCAATGTTAGTGAGTTGATAATTTAAGTATTCTTAGCTCATAGGACTCATACACATTTATATAGATGCATTATGGTCATGTGTAAAATATTTTTAAATATTTAAATCTTGAGTTTCCGTATTGAGATCGGCATACCGGTCCCTAATCCGACATATCAGTGACCTTGCTCTACCTTGGGTAGTTTTTCATGCTCTTTGGAATCAGACTACTTCATACCGGTCTACCATACCGGTCATTCTGGAGTTTGCATAACTACTGGAACGGGACAGATCATACTGATCCCCCTACCGGTTAGCTAACCGGCATATCGGCCACCATATCGGTCAGTAATCTGGTTGGTTTGTGCTTTAATCTTCAACGGTCTTATACATATAGCCATTTGAATTATAGGACTGACATACCAGTCCCTGTAGACAGGCATATCGGTATAATGACAGAGAGCTGAGGCAATTTGCATTTTCATTATAAATTGAGCCCCAATTTCATTTTTGAAATAGATATTGCACCTTCTAACATACCTTCATATCATCTTAGTGAGCCTGATTTACTTGGATTATAAACTCATATCTAAATCTTCTTATCTTTTGTGAGTACCCAAGTTGTGTTCTAAACTTTTTATATCTTAAACACTTATGGTAGTGAAATCACTTGTTAATTGGGTATAATCAAAAGGGTAATTTATGTAAAGGTTAAAGAGTGAACCAAAGTGACAAAACTCTTAGTGTTGTAAAGGGTTTGAGGTGAACCTAGGAAAAATTCTGGATTGGGGTGAACCACGAAAAATACTTGGTTTGTGATGCGCCACAAAAACTCGATGTAAAGTGTAGAATCCCTTTTACATAGTGAAAAGCTTCAAGCGAGGCATGAGAGAGTGAACGTAGGCAAAGAGTTGGCCGAACCACTATAAACTAAGGTGTCAATTTTTATTTCCCTTACTCCTTTTAATTATCTAAAGTTATATTTTATATTTTCATATTATTTAGTAACTTTCATTTTGGTACTATATTTTGATAGGTGAAATTGACATTGATAATAACTTTCGATATTTTAATCATTAATCTGATCTAGTGTGAAGGTTGAATTCTAAGCTTCATTGGTAAAACTACTAACTTAGTAGTGTAAAATCGAAAAGATTTATAATTCTGCATAATTTGATCATCTAACACCCCGCCAGAGGCAGAATGCTACCGACATGATACAAGATTGACCCATCTTCATAAGCCTCTGAATTTACCGAAAATTCGGCATGATGTATCCTAAAAACTGAACAACCTGGATCGCAGTCCAGCATCAAAGGGAAACTAAGAATACATCAAACAAATAAAAGGACCTCAGGTCCACACAAATCTCATCAAAATCATATCCAAGGGGTTCCGCCCACACCATCTATCAACACTCAAGGGCTCTGTGCCCATCACATCATAAACAATCAAAAATTACTAATATATATATATACAGACAGCGTGTTCAGCACGACAATAAAATATTAATCTCAAATCCTCTACTTTCTAAAGCTTATCCCATAACACTTACGAGGGTGACTGTCATTTGGGTGATCCGCGCCTCAAGCATGAATTCCATAGTTGAAATGGTTGACCGATCAGGTAGCCAACCCGCAAAACTAGTAAAATAGTTTGGTGTGAGTTATAAGAACTCACTAAGTAACCAAGCTAGCACTACAAACAAAACATACAAGTCATTTACATTAGAAGTTTTTCAGAATTTACAAGTTATTACGAGTCTTAGAATTATCAGCTTCCTATTATTCTTCACATTTTACCCATATAAAATTTTCATATTTACATATTGTTAGTATAGTAACTAGACATTCAAAGCACACGAAACATAGATTCGAAACCACAAAGTACATCACATAACATTAAAACCATTTCATTGTTAAACATGAAGTCACACATTAATACTTATCACAGGTGAATATCTTTGAAATATTATTAAATCGGTAAATTTAACAAACTTTCTTCGGTTCAGTTGTAGGCTATCTTTAATACCAAAACCTCTTCTTTAATATCAAAACAATCTTTCCATAACCTTCTTTAATCTATGATAACCTTACAATAGCTTAACTTTTGGATTTCGTATACATTCTCACATACCGTAGCACATTTCTTGTATATACATGCAAATACACTATCGTAATTCTTATAAATATACGTACATACCATTACAACTTGGCAAACACGCTTTATAACCTCTGATATTCACATCAACTTCAAATCAACCATTCATCTCACATAAGCATACATAATCCATACATATCACGAGTTCCATCATACTTACACACACAGTCAGTCATCTTTACAGTCATCACGCAACCAACTAAGACGCACACATAACAATCGATACATCAAAGATCGCACCATCTAACAATACATACTTTCGGCTGGTTTACACACACAATGCTCGTACGAGACTCATTACCTATTTTAGAATATGTATGAGATGAATTCCGTCTGAACGGATTCCTAACCAGATTGACTACTATGTCACGAAATCATCAACCAATTAAACATATATTCATGCATACACATCACAACACACCAAACTCATCGCACAACTTTTCATACATAAGCACATCAAAAGCAAACACTTTAAAACTTCATTCAACACACACGTACATACACATATTCCAAACATACGAATATACGTATTACTTCGATTTCATATATCATAGCTTTTACCAATCTTCATGTCTTACCATCATATGCATATACGAATATATGTTCATATACTTATACCTTTCCATATTCATTTATATACATGCGTTTATATCGATATAGGTTCATACCATCACATACATCCATATATATACATACCATTACGAGTCCATGTACATACATACATACATCGTCATCATCAAACTACTCACTTCTTATCATAGCAATAACGAAAATCCTTACTTGTGAATATTCGATTACCTAATTGAACATAATCACGAATTTCTTTCTCGATACTACATGTTATCTATTCTCGTCTTAACCTAAACACTTCAATCATCTCTCTCTATATATATAAGTACATATATTTTTAAGCATAAATAAACATTCAAAAACTCATCGCATGAGTTACTTACATGGCTTCGCAAGCACTATAGGTCCTAGTCACATCAAGATTTCGAGGGCATATACGGACTCTAAACGATCCCACGAATGCGCTAGAATCGATGGAATTCCGATCGGAGTTACTGTTCAACATGGGTCACTATCATCTGAAACCTTTTCTCTCGATTCACGTGAAACCAAACACCATTCCGCAAAATGACACCGTAATCTTGTACTTCTCTCTGAGAGCTTTGATTTTTCGGGTGGCTCGGGCCATGAAATGAAGCATGAGTCGGAATCGGGATACCAAAGCTCGTATGTTTCTCTCTTATTATCGCCATTTTCCAGCGATCTGGGGGCTGCCGCCAGCCACTATAAGGTGGAAGGGTGGCCGGCGCACCCCCTGGCTGATCACGCCGGCTGGCGATGACCTGCAGACCCCCGGTGTGACCAGCGAAGCCAATGATGAAATTTGGGGTTGGGGGTCGACTTGGAGACTTTGGGAAGTTTTGCCATTTTGGCAATTTCTAGAAACTATAGATAATTTTGAAAAATTACATTCCGACCCCTGAAAATTACAATAAGGTATATACCATGGAACTTTCTAGAAATTTCGCATTTATGAAGCCCTTATGATACAAATTTCGAAAAGTGTTCAACACGAAAGTTGTTCGCCTCGGAAAAATGAGTTTGGTTGTTTAAAAATCAGCTCAATCGAAATTCATTTGCTATATTTATAGCTGAGACAATATACTTTTACGCGTATAATGATAAAATCAGAAATCGTGTAACCGGTTCTCGAAACCACACGTTTTCCAACGCAACGATTCTTCACTTTAAAATATTCCAATCTATTTCCCAACACATAAACTATGATTTTTTATTACCATCTCGTTCCAAATCCTTAACTTTAATTTGGAAACCTTCCGGCACTGTTCCGAAAAACTTTGGGATATTACATCCTCCCCTCCTTATAAAAATTTCGTCCTTGAAATTTCTTCGTCTTTATTTCTGATCATTCGGAACCGATCATACGTACATTACCATCTTGTCCGTTTTCGGAAGTTGCCTCACTTGCACCTTTTCGAGAGTCACGTATTACATACATCAATACGAATCATGTTATTTCGAAACAAAACATATCGAATCAAACATTTCATGCCTAAATCAAGCCAAACTTGACATTCACATTCATTCATAAGAACACGCTCAAACCGTTTCAAGCTCATCCATCAACAAAAAAGAAAGTCAAACACAGATTCTATACAGTCAATCGAATACATCATCTGAAACAAGGAACATAACACATGTCCTTTACATGTAATACAATATGAAAATGGAAACTTAGTACCAATTTTATACTATCTATTTCATCCACAATACAAAACATAACTCATTCATTTCATATCATATCATTATATATCATATATGTAAACGATATCAACATCAAAGTTTACATTCATACATATCCCATCGCACATATAACTTTGTGTGGCTGACCACATAGCATATATAACAATCACAATACCTATAAGATCGATGTCTAACTATAAACTTACATACGTATTCTTATGACATACATATCTCTTATATCAACAAATAAATTCATTGTTAGGCCAGAAGTGATAAATAATCCTACATGCTCCTATGATGTTGATAGTGTGAAATCTGTCAACCTCTGTCATTATTCAAAATAAAAACATAAAACTATCTCTTTCAAAAATCATTTCGAAAATATATTTGAAAAACTCTGTTATTGTAAACAAAATTAGTTTCAATAATCCATTATCGTAAAACCATATCGAGCATCCAGTATAACTCACTGGACGAAACATAACGCAGCGCCCAATGCCCAAATCGCCGTATAGATCGGACAATGAATGAAACGATCCCATGTCGACAGAAATTCGGATCGGCCCACTGTAGTTGGGCAAACCCCTATACGAGCATCACGAAGGGCCAAAAACATAAAATCATCAGGCACCGTGACATAAACATATCATATCGTATAAAAATAATGCCGAAATATATCAAATCAAAATGTAATTCTTTTGAAATCATTTTCCCCCCCAAAACATAAATATGTGTAGATAAAAAATAAGTCTTTGATGCAAAGTTTTCAAAATACATACCGATCGTCCACTGCTCAGTCGTGCGCATAGACTAAAAAGTGTATCGACCATGTTTATAGGGTAGTGGGCCAGCCATTTTTCGATGGTCTGGACCCCATAACCAGCGCCCTAGGGGCCATTCTGGAACGAAACAATACGAGACCACAGAGGGTCAAAACATAAATCATTAAGCACCGTGATAGAAATAGATTTTCGAGCGTCTCGGCGGAAATAAGTTTTACAATTTAAGAATATCAAAATCATTTTCGAGCACCGAGATGGAAACATATCGATAAATCTAAAAACATGAAAATGTTAATCAAACATCGAGGCGGAAACAATTTCTTGATCCTTTATAATCAAAATCAAAACCTCTGAAAATTTTCTTTTTTTCTTTTTTTCTTTTTCTTTTCAAAACTCTTTTATGCCAGAAATCAAATACCAAGTTTTCAAAACATAGTTCAAAATATCAGTTCACAATTCAGACTATCAACATAGTAGAATCTCTCATACCTCAAAACACCTCAAATTCACATTACTTACCTACACATATACCGATATGAACAACATACTTTTAACTTAATGTACATATACACATTCATATATTAATATCATACAAATGTGTATCGATAATCTGAATCATCAATATCAATCAAAATCATAGCACATCATACCATATAATATTAATCAAATCAAATAACAAGCATATGACTTATAGCTTATACGTAACAGAAAACTTACTCAGATGATTGGATACTATGTAGCAGCAGTCACCAACACCCTAATCTTTGCTCTGATACCACAACTGTAACACCTAGCCAGAGGCAAGATGCTATTGGCAAGAGACAGGATTGACCAATCTCCATAAGCCACTGAATTTACCGAAAATTCGACATAATGTATCCTAAAAACTGGGAAACTTGGATCGCAGTCGAGCATCAAAGGGAAACTAAGAATACATCAAACAAATAAAAGGACCTTAGGTCTACACAAATCTCATCAAAATCATAACCTATGGGCTCTGCCCACACCATCTATTAACAATCAAGGGCTCTGTGCCCACTACAACATAAACAATCAAAACATTTACTTTCTAAAGCTTATCTTAGGACACTTGCGAGGGTGACTTCCGCTTGGGTGATCCGCACCTCGAGCATGACTTCTATAGTTAAATGGTTGACCGATCAGGTAGCCAACCTACAAAACTAACAAACTGGTTTGGTGTGAGTTATAAGAACTCAGTAAGTAACCATGCTAGCACTACAAACAAAATATACAAGTCATTTTTATTAGAAGTTTTTCAGAATTTATAAGTTATTACGAGTCTTAGAATTATCAGCTTCCTATTATCCTTCATATTTTACATATATCAAATTTTCATATTTACATATTTATATATTGTCGGTATAGTAACTAGACATTCAAAGCACACAAAACATAGATTCAAAACCACAAAGTACGTCACATAACATTAAAACCATTTCATTGTTAAACATGAAGTCACACATTAATATTTATCACAGTTGAATATCTTTGAAATATTATCAAATCGGTAAATTTAACAAACTTTCTTCGGTTCAGTTATAGGCTATCTTTAATACCAAAACCTCTTCTTCAATATCAAAATAATCTTTCCATAACCTTCTTCAATCTATGATAACCTTACAATAGCTTAACACTTAGGTTTCGTATACATTCTCACTTACCATAGCACATTTCTTATATATACATGCAAATACAATATCGTAATTATTATACATATACGTACATACCATTACAACTTGGAAAACACGCTTTATAACCTCTGATATTCACATCAACTTCAAATCAACCATTCATCTCACATAAGCATACATAATCCATACATATCACGAGTTCCATCATACTTACACACACACTCATGCATCTTTACAGTTATCACGCAACTAACTAAGAAGCACACATAACAATCGATACATCAAAGATCGCACCATCCAACAATACATTCATTCGGCTGGTTTACACACACAATGCTCGTACGTGACTCATTACCTATTTTAGAATAGGTATGAGATGAATTCCGTCCGAATGGATTCCTAACCAACTCGACTACTATACCACGAAATCATCAAACAATTAAACCTACATTCATACATACACATCACGACACACCAAACTCATCGCACAACTTTTCATACATAAGCACATCCAAAACAAACACTCTAAAACTTCCTTCAACACTCACGTACATACACATATTCCAAACATACGAATATACGTATTACTTCGATTTCACGTATCATAGCCTTTACCAATCTTCATGTCTTAACATCATATACATATACGAATACATGTTCATATACTTATACCTTTCCATATTCATTTATATACATGCGTTTATATCGATACAGGTTCATACCATCACATACATCCATATCAATACATACTGTTACGAGTCCATGTACATATATACATCATCATCATCATCAAACTACTCACTTCATATCATAGCAATAACGAAAAATCCTTACTTGTGAAGGTTGATTACCTAACTGTACATAATCACGAACTTCTTTCTCGATACTACCTGTTATCTATTATCGTCTTAACCTAAACACTTCAATAATCTCTCTATATATATAAATATATAAATATATATTTTTAATCATAAATCAATATTCAAGCACTCATCGCATGGGTTACTTATCTGGCTTCACAAGCACTCCAGTTCCTAGTCACATCGAGATTCTAAGGGCATATACGGACTCCAAACGATCCCACAAACGCATTGGAATCGACAGAATTCCAATTGGAGTTACTGTTCATCAATGGTCACTATTTATCTGAATATTCTTCTCTCAATTCGTGTGAAACCAAGCACCATTCCATAAAACCGACACAGCAACCTTGTAGTTCTCTCCGAGAGCTTTGATTTAGCGGGTGGCTTAGGCCGTGAAATGAAGCGATGAGCCGGGATCGAGATACCAAGTCCGCATGTTTCTCTCTCATTATCGCCATTTTCCGGCGACTTGGGGGTTGCCATCGGCCACCATAAGGTGGAGGGATGGCTGATGCACCCACCATGGCTGGTCGCGCAGGCCAGCGGTGGCCGATAGGCCACCAGCGTGACTAGCGACGCCAAGGACGAAATTTGGGGTTATAGGGTCGACTTGGAGACTTTGGTAAGTCTTGCCATTTTGGCAATTTCAGGAAACTATAGACTATTTATAGATAATTTTGAAAAATTACATTCTGACCCCTGAAAATTATAATTAGGTCTATGTTATGGAACTTTCTAGAAATATCGTATTTTTGAAGCTCCTCTGATGTAAATTTCGAAAAGTGCTCAACACGAAAGGTGTTCGTCTCGGAAAAACGAGTCTGATGGTTCAAAAATCAGATCAATCAGAATTCATTTGCTATCTTTATAGCTGAGACAAGATACTTTTACGCGTATAACGATAAAATCAGAAATCGCATAACCGGTTATCGAAACCACGCATTTTTCAATGCGACGATTCTTCACTTTAAAATATTCTAATCTATTTCCCAACACATAAACTCTGATTTTTTATTACCATCATGTTCTAAATCCTTAACTTTAATTCGGAAATCTTCTGGCACTATTCCGAAAAACTCGAGAGATTACAGATCATTACCCAATTCACCCCCTATTGGGTATAATACTTAGTCTTTATGTGCTTGTAGCTAATTTCAAACAACTCTTTATTTTTTCCTCTTTTCAACCTCACTTCTCCTCTTCATTATTAATTGATCTGTATAGGCTTGTGGTGGTGTTAAAAGAGAAAGAATCACTTACCTCCCATCTGTGACATAAATATACCTATTCCTCACAACTTGATGTAACACTTGCCTATCATTCTTCCATGAACCACCCAACAATATATGACGATCAAGCATATGCACCACATCACACAATACTTCATCATGAAACTTCATAGTATTAAAAGAAACCATAACTTGATTTCCACTTTAACCTCATCACAATTAAATAAACCTCGTAACACATAAGGCTTAAGATGGTTAAGCATTGGCAATCCTAATTTCTCCACGAGACTGGTACAAAACTAAATTAGCCCAATGTTCCTCATCTATAATTACACTACACACCTCATCTTTTCTAAATACTCTAGTACGAAACATATTATCTTTCGACTGCCCTATAATATCAACTAACACACTTGGCATCTTGAAAAAAAAAAATCAAAATTGGAGAAAAGACTAAAAAATGACAAAGATAAAGACAATACATAAAAAAAAGACTCTAAAAGCTAAAGAAGACCAAATGAGACTCAAAACAAAATACAAAAATTCAGATTTGTAAATTTAGTGACAAATTCAACCAAATATTTCCTTTTCGATTAAGGAACACTAAAGCAATCCCTAACACAACTTAATACACAAGGTAATTAATCAAACTTATCGTATTTTTCTTGAAAAATCTGAATTCAATTTTTTTATATGATTCTAATGACTCTTTAAACCCTAATTATGCATGCAAATTAAACAAACAAACTTATTAGTAACCAGAAACTAAAACTGGCCCAAAATAATCGATCTCGCAACTAATATTTGGGCTAGAATTCGGGACCCGACATGAGAACAAACGGCCTTAGCATGCACACAATTGACTAGATCTCGTCGAGTAAATGCAAAGTGATATATTATGCATCCCGTAACTCTTTTTAGATCAAACGTTACAGCCCTTTTAAAATCAGTGCATGGCTGGAAAATTCTGACCGAAACATATTCGAATCTAATTAGACTTTTATATGAAAACCGACTCAAAACTTCATGAACTGAATTTTATATGTTATAATCATGCACTAACACCATATTGGCACTCAAGATTCAGTTAAAAACACACAAAAATAACATAAAAAACTGAATAATAAAGAATAGACACAAAATAAAAGCAAATATGCAAGAATCTAGATAAAAATCGGAACAGACTCACTGACACAAACCATAATTGAAATAAATAAATAAATAAAGTCACAAAGATAAATGATAGAAAAACCTTGATCTCAGAACCTTGTACTCTTATACCAAATGATAAGAACCTCATTGTGTTTGATTCCAAAAATACCCATCAACGTGTTCTAAGCCTCAAGAACCGCAAATCTTTATTTTATAAGAACAAAATCCTTCCAAGATCAAGTCCACCCGTTAAGGAACCTTTCTCTTAAGAATATTTTTTATTTCTTTGGAGAATTTTGAACAGCGATATAGTCCTACAACGTTTTCCACACGTTGTTAAGCTTTTGTTTCGTAGAATCAATGAATAATCCACTCCCTCAAGATGACACAAGTCAATTTATTTTGTTAAATGTGAATTCAAAATTTTCTTTCATTATCTAACATTGATGATGAAGTTCATATACAAGTGTTTAGAACATGCCAAATCTACTTCCATAAATTTATTAAAAAAATCAATCTCCATAACACATACCAAATGGCTCGAATTAGATAGTTATGCTTTGAATGAGTCGAATCTACTTTCAAAGATTTACAAGAAAATCAACATTCATAATGTACCTAAAAACCTCGAGTTCTTAACTTTAAGAATGAGATAAAGAGGTACCCGCCATTCAATTAAAGAATGGTTTACTTGCCAAATCTTAATAATAAAAACAAGGGTAATTTACGTTTTACTACTGAAGTTATAATAAAATAACAATTGGGTACTATGAATATTAACATATTACACTTAACTACTAAACTTATATAAAATTTAACATTTTACTTCTTTTCCATCTAAACAGTTAGTTGACCGTCAGTTGACCTTTAAAAAGATTGTTTTATCCTCAAAATAAAATAAAAGTAAAAATTACAATTATACATTTTAAAAACATATCTAAATCTTATATATAACAATAAAAGAGATACAATCAACAATCACATTTATAAAAATACTTTAGTCTCTAAACTGTCCATAAAACCTAACAAAATAAAGAATTTAATTTACCAAAATAATTTAATAATTAGCATTCTCATAATATCCAAAATACTTTAGTATAACAGTAAAATAGATGTACTCAAGAATCATTAATTATATGTTCAATTATATTCTTGACAGTGGAATGGAACAATAAAGACAATGAGTAATCGTATTGTCAATATCTTTTTTAGTTTTTATTTTTGTTCTTCATTTCGTAATGACAAAATTACCCTTAATTTTTTTAGAATATTTATAATTTATAATAATTTGTGGGTTAAGACTCTCTTATCCTTACGATGTCAGCATGATGTCATGGTCAACTAACGGTTTGGATGGAAAAGTAGTAAAATATTAAATTTTATATAAGTTTAGTAGTAAAATGTAATATATTAATATTCATAGTATCCAATTGTTATTTTATCATAATTTTAGTAGTAAAATATAAATAACCCTAAAAACAAATATTAGTGGATGATAATTGAGGACAAAATGAAAATTTGTTTCATATCCTGTAAGATGTTCATAATTAAGTCTATGTAGAGCTACATCTCAAAGTATGGACAATTTTTGTTGCAATATGAACTTGAGAACTCAAATTCTACTGTTAATTAAAAGTTTGCAAAACTTTTAACAATGGTAATTTGCTGAAATCACTCTTTGTCTAACAAAAGATCAAACTTCAATCACTCTTTATGAACTCTAATTAACTTCTAATTGAAATTTATTGATATTGTAATGATTTAGACATCCGAAACATAAAAGAAAAGATTTGGGTTCCTTGTAATCCCAATCATTAACATAATTGAAGCAAAAACATAAATTTAATGTGAAAATTAACTAAAAAGTTCTGATATATATATATATATATATCACTACAAGAATTATGGCTTTTAGCGTCCAAATATTTAGCGTCGAAACATTATTCGACGCTAAAAGTGATATTTAGCGTCGAAAATCAAATTCGACGCTATATGTCATATTTTTAGCGACGGAATAAAATTTCGACGCAGAATATTATTGTTTTAGCGTCGAAAATACTTTTCGACGCTAAAAAAGAACTTTAGCGTCGAATACTATTATATTATTGCAATAATTTTTGGCGCCAAATATTACACTTTTAGCGTCGAAAAAAGGTGTCGACGCCACAAATATACTTTTAGCGTCGACCATATATCGTCGCTAAAGGTTTATAAAGTTTCCACCGACAAATCCCTGACTCTTCGCGTCTAAATTAAATTCGACGCTAACGAGTACACAATTAGCGTCGAAAAAAACGGTTTCGACGCTAATAACGTACACAAGTAGCGTCGAATATGAATATTCGACGCCACAAATAATACCTTTAGCGTCGATATTATGTTCGACGCTAAAGAGTTATGAAGCTTCCACCGACAGATCCTTGATTCTTTCGCGCTAAATTAAATTCGACGCTAATTTACGTTTTTAGCGTCGAAAAAACGGTTTCGACGCTAATAACGTACACAAGTAGCGTCGAATTTTAATATTCGACGCCAAAAATAATACTATTAGCGTCGAACATATGTTCGACGCTAAAGAGTTATGAAGCTTCCATCGACAGATCCTTGATTCTTTCGCGTCTAAATTAAAGTCGACGCTAATTGTTTATATTTAGCGTCGATAATAAAACGGTTTCGACGCTAAAAAACGACAACAATTAGCGTCAAATTTAGTATTCGACGCTAAAAATAGATTAAAATACAGAAGGTCACCAACCCTTCTCCCCTTCTGTGTTTTTTCTCTCATTCTCTTCATTTTCATCCTCTGAAATCTGAGAATTTCTCCTCTACAGCCTCACATCTCTCCTAAAAATTTTCAATAAAATTGTAATCAATTTCCGATAAGGTAATTATTCTTTCATATTTCTTTATTATTTTCAATTTTTATGATTATATATGTTGTTTATATGTTGTTTGTTAGTGATTTATGATTCATATATGTAGAGTAAGTATATTAATTAATAAAATATATTTTTTTGTAAACTATTTAATTTATCAACCAAATATATATATATATGTTTAAATTAAGTATTACTGAATTAGTAATGTTGATTACTGTAAAATGATATCTAATAATTATATTATTATATTTAGGTATTCTGCTGAAATGGATAGAAATGGATGAGCTCTCTGGATAGATTGAGTGTTGAATATCGTAATGGAGTGTCTGAGTTTATGGAAGTCGCAAAGCAACACATTGATGCAGAAGGTCGTGTTCGTTGTCCATGTGCAAATTGTTTGAATAGGAAAAGGAAGCGGTTAGATGAAGTTCATAATCATTTATACATGCCAGGAATATCACCAACTTACCGTACGTGGATTTATCACGGTGAGCAGTATCATTCTCAGTCACGGTTTTATGATGTCGGCGAAGGGAGCAGAGCAGTAGTTACAATCAACCTGCAAACGATGAGATCACCGATATTTTGCATTACTTACAAGGTCCACAACTTGGTCATAGTGTTAGTGGCGACATGCCAGTGTTAAGTGGAAATGATCAAAATTTATTTAGTGAACTACTTGATGAGGCAAAAAAAATTCCATTCGAAGGTGCTGGAATGTCGATCTTGAATTTCGTTGTGAAATTACACACATTAAAGTGATCAACAGAATGACCAACAAAAGTATCGATATGATGTTAGAGTTACTGGCCCAAATGTTACCGGTTGGAAGCGAATTGCCTAAGTCGTACTACGAGGCAAATAAAATGTTGTGTGATCTGGGAATGGGGTATGAATCCATTCATGCTTGTAAGTTTGATTGTGTATTATTTCGTGCCGAGTATGAATCACTTGAACATTGTCCGATATGTGGTGAAAGTCGATACAAAGTCCGTGGTATGGGGAAGAAAGTGCCTCAAAAGATATTGCGATATTTCCCTTTAACGCCCAGGCTGCAGAGATTGTTCATGTCACGACACCCAGCGACTGATATGATGTGGCATCATGAAAAGAGGATCGGTGCGGAGGGCATACTTAGACATCCTGCGGACGGAACCGAATGGAAGGAATTTGATGACATGTACCCCCGTTTCGCTGAGGACCCCCGTAATGTCAGGTTAAGTATTGCCTCTGATGGTTTTAACCCATTTGGGAATATGTACAACTCTTATAGCATCTGGCCCGTTATTGTCATTCCATATAACTTACCTCCATGGAAATGTATGAAGGATCCGTTCATGTTTATGTCATTGCTTATCCCTGGTCCACGTTCACCTGGTAAAGATATAAATATTTACTTGAGACCATTGATCGAGGAGTTACAAACATTATGGAATGTGGGTGTGCATACCTATGATGCAGCTTCAGAGCAGTATTTTCAGATGCATGCCGCATTATTATGGACCATTAATGATTTTCCAGCCTATGGTTCATTATCTGGATGGAGCACTAAGGGATACATGGCATGTCCAGTTTGTGCGGATCATACACCTTCGCAACGATTACGGAATAAAATCGGATACACGGGGCATAGGAGATTTCTTGAGTCGAGTCATCCTTGGCGGAGGAGTAAATTATTTAACGGGCAACATTAACCTCAGAGTAAGCCCAATCGATTGTCTGCATTTGACATACTTTGCCAACATCAACATCTCAAAGACAGCACACCAGGTAAACATCCTAATAATAGAGATAAAAATCGAAAACGGTTACCTGAAGAGTTGAATTGGACAGGAAAAAGTATTTTCTTTGAGTTAGAATATTGGGGGACTCTGAGTTTGCGACATAATTTGGATGTAATGCATATAGAGAAAAATATTTGTGAGAGTTTAGTGGGTACACTATTCAATATTCCGGGTAAGACAAAAGACACTGTAAATGCTAGATTGGACCTACAAGATCTTAGAATTCGCAGTGAATTGCATTTACAAGACTCCTCTCGAGGTTATTAAGCCTCCTGCTAGTTATGTGCTCAATCAATCGGAGAGAAAATCATTCTGTGATTGGCTGAAAATGGTTAAATTCCCTGATAATTATGCATCCAATATTGGGCGTTGGGTCAGAGATGATACAATAACGGGATTAAAGAGTCACGATTGTCATGTGCTGCTCGAGATTCACCTTCCTGTTGGCATTCGACCTTATCTCCCCCCGAATGTATGCGACGCCGTACTTGATCTATGTGGCTTCTTTAAACAATTGTGTCAGAGGACATTAAGCACATCTGTTATTGACGACCTTGAGCGAGGAATCGTGATAATCCTATGCAAGCTGGAGCGAATTTTGCCACCCGCTTTCTTTGATGTCATGGTACATCTGGCTGTGCATTTACCGGATGAAGCTAGAAATGGAGGTCCTATCCATTACAGATGGATGTATCCCATTGAGAGGTACTATATATATATATATATATATACAGTTTTATATAAGAAAATTTGTAACCGTTTTTTTGTGCATACAATTTAGTGTTAATGCAAACTTGTTGTCATATCTGCAGAGCTTTGGGAGATTACAAACAATATGTCAAAAACAAGGCACGACCTGAAGGTTCAATAGCTGAAGCTGTTATAATAAATGAAGCAATAACATTTTGTTCGATGTACATGCAGAATATTGAAACTCATTTCAATCGTCGGCCACGAAACTATGATGAAGATGCAAGTAATAGCCAAGAGATCACAGTGTTCCGTCAAAATTACAGACCATTTGGGGCAGTAGGTGTCAAATTACTAACCCGTCAGGAAGTTCAACGTGCGCATTGGTTTATATTGAGTAATTGTGATGAAGTGCAACCGTATTTAATGTAAGTTTTTCTGGTGCATCATTACTGAATTTTTTCCATACATTAACCGTGATAATTTATTGTAGGCAACATCTAACAATGCTACAAATTGCTGGTGACCATAATGTTGATGAAACCCACAAAAAAGAATTTCCTAAATGGTTTGAGACAACTGTAAGTTATAATATTTTATATTTATTTTGATCCTAACATTAGACATTTCAGTTTGTTATATTAACACATATATTTCATTGTCAGATTATTAATCAAGTGGAAAATGGTCAATTGGACTCGCAATCCTCATTGGTTTCTTTGGCTTATGGGCCTCAAATGCAGGCGTATGAGTACAGTGGATGTATTGTCAACGGAGTTAGATTTCATACCGAACAGCGAGATGTTAATCATGTGACTCAAAATTCTGGAATTGTAGTCCAAGGAGAACACGGCTCAGATGTAATTGACTTCTACGGCGTATTGCAATCGGTCATTGAGTTCATATATCGACCCAGACGACATACTGTGCTATTCCAATGTAAGTGGTTTGACACTAATGCCAGAAAGAGGAGAATTCAAGTTAGTAATCATCTCACGTCAATTAATGTTCAACGTTGTTGGTACAAGAATGATCCATACATTTTTTGTACGCAAGCACGTTCAGTGATATATATACCTGATCCTAAGTTAGGAACTGGATGGATGGTGGTAGAAAAGTTACAACATAGGGCCATTTGGGACACGCAGGAGAAAGATAGAGTTGACATATCAGATGAAACACAAGAAGTCTCGGGCAATTTTGAAGTTCCTGAACAGATATTTGTTGGACCAACTGTCAACGTTACTGAAAATATCACATTAACTCGAGCTAGTACAGACGTTGAGCTAATTCCTCATTCTGAAGTGAGCGTTGAAGTAGCAAGTGAAGAACAATTTGACACTGAAGATGACTTCGATTCCAGTCACGAATCCTCAAATACCGATGATAATAGTGATTAATTATGAAGTTACAGTATTGTAATGGATGAATAATTTATATAGATTAATGTATGGTTGTTGATTTTAATTACGCTTTAGATATGATTGAAATATTAACGTAATGATTAATAGTATAACTATGATATATTTTTTTCAATTATTATTTTTAATGATACACATTTAGCGTCGAAATATAATTTTCGACGCTAATTAACGACATTTGGCGTCGAATAATTCGACGCAAATGTAAGACATTTGGCGTCGAAATTATTCGACGCTATATGTCTTAAATTTCCCGGAAAAATAACCCTAAATTTTTAAAAAACCGCCAATTTTTCAGCGTCTAAATTTTTGACGCTAAAATGAATTTAATTCGACGCTAAAGGTGATATTAGCGTCGAATGTTGTTCGTCGACGCTAAATATGAAAATTAAATTTCCCGGAAAAATAACCCTAAATTTTAATTGACCGCCTAATTATTAGCATCGAAATCTTCGACGCTAAAATACTGTAAATTCGACGCTAAATGTCGTTCAAATCCCTAAAACCAGAGACCTCTTCTCTTCTGCTCAAACGACCCAAATTCGCCCAACCTTACATTTCTCCTGCAATTCTCGGCTTATACACATTGCAAGCAACAAATTTAAGGTGAGTCTCACTTTTGATTTTTATTTGATGCTTGATGATGATGAATGTTGATGATGATGAATGATGATGATTGTTGATGATATTGTTAAAGGAGTGGAATCATTGATGATGATGATGATGCTTGTTTATGATGATGCTTGTTGATGATGCTTGTTGATGATGATTGTTGTTGATGATTGTTGATGATTTTGTTGATGATTGTTGATGATTATTGTTGATGCTTGATGATGATTTTGTCGTTAGAGGGACGAATATGATAATGAATGAAGGATGATGATCGACGAATTAAAGGGAAGGGACTGGCAGATTCTGGGCAGAACAGCTGCTGTTCTGCCAGAATTCTGGCAGAACAGGCAGGCCCCCGATTGTTTTCCGTTTAACTTCGTCGTCCATTTAGTACAATATGTGTTTTGGAATTCGAAACTTCGTATAGTATAGTATGTGTTTTGGAATGTTTGTATGTGTTTTGGAATTCGAAAGTTCATATAGTATATATAGTATGTGTTTTGGAATGTTTGTATGTGTTTTGGAATGTTTGTATGTGTTTTGGAATTCGAAACTTACGAAAGTGAGCATTCGATGTGATAAGCGCTTTTGTTAAGTAGTATTGACTTGTATGGATATGTATGTATATGTATAAGAACTTTGGAATTTGATGATGCTAATGCGACGGGTTTTGCAGATGGCACCGGGCAATCGCAAACGGGCTACCGCGACTCCATCTACATCAGCAAGGGCAACTGGCCCTGGTGATTTCTCTGCTAGCACAGGTGAGTCCAGTACAGTGAAGGGTCGAGGACGCACCCGTGGCCTGGGGTTGGCTAAGTACGTTAAGGCTCACGGCCGTATTCGGATAGAGATATCAGATGATGGACACACTCAAGTCGGACAACAAAATTCAGCGTTTAATACAGCCATAGGAGCTACAGCTCGATATGAAGCTCCCCAAAACTACGTATCTTGGAGAAAGATACCGTGGGAGACAAAAATGAACCAGCTATTCCCTTCGCTACTTGTAAGTTTTCGATATTGTTTGTTATTTAACATTTTTATTTGATACTTATTTTTACTCGAATTTTCATGTAGGAATGGTTCGACTTCGATCTGACCCAAGTGAATGTCCAACAATATATTGACTACCACATGGGGAAAAGTTATAAAGATTATAGAACAAAAGTCCTGAAACCAATATTCGACGAACATGGACCTTCAAATGCTCCACAACACAAGCCTGATTTTATAGAGGAACAAGATTGGACATTCTTATGTGAGCTTTGGTCTAGCAAAAAACACGAGGTAAATTTTGAAATAAACGGAAATTTATAATTGTCTTTGTTTTCGGTACTTACAGTGTTGGTGAATACAGGATAAATGTCACGCAAATGCGGAAAATCGAAGTCACTTGCGTTTTAACCACCGTGCAGGTTCGAAGCCATTTATCCAACATCGTGCCGACATTCTGAGGTAAATATATCCTAACGTAAAATTTAACAGTTAATTGTTTTTACTATCTGGAATAATATTGAATTTATTTTATGTTTATAACAGAGTAACACAGGTGAGGTGCAATCATTTCCAGATTTTTTCCGTGTGACGCATTACAATGACAAGAATAAATGGATAAATGAAGAAGCCGAACGCTGCTATGTAAGTTTCAGTTTTTAAAATAAAATAATTAATATTATATATGTTAAATTTTTTTCTCAAATTCTAATATTAACTTATTTTTTGAAACAGAACGAAATGATGGAACTCCAACATCAAACTCATGAGACAGGGACCGACCCCATACCAGATGAGCAGCTGTCGCAATTGGTTTTCAAGAATCAGACAGCTTACAACGTTGGTCTTGGCACTCGTAAGAAGCCAACGTCATCTGCACGCAATAGTGGTAATTCGGACAATGTATCTCTTCGAGACGAGTTAGCCAGCACCCGAGACGAGCTGCAACAGACTAAGGAGAAGCTACAACAGGTCACGGTGGACCACGAGAAGAAGATGGAGCAGTTGGAACAGCAACTGCTGGCTTTCCGTCAGATGTTCGAGGCCTCAATGAGTCATGGAGCATCGGGCTCGAGCGTCCCTCCATCACAGTAGCAATTATTTTATTATATTTGTTTTGTATAAACATTTTGAACAAATAAATTTAATATAATATTTCTTTTTTCTAAAACAAATTTCAATATAATATTTCGTCATTAATTACATTTTTTTCAACTAAATTAAATATTTTAGACCAAAAAATAAGTAAATTACTAATTTTTAAAAAAATAAATTTTACTTTTAGCGTCGAATATTTCGACGCTAATAATATAAAAAATGGCCGCTGTAAGCGTACATATAATACTTTTTTAATATACGTTAGCCTCGACAAGTTTCAACGCTAAAAGTAAAAATTAGCGTCGAAACGTTTCGACGCTAATAGTAACAAAAAATGGTCGCTGTAAGCTTACATATAATACTTTTTTAATATACTTTAGCGTCGACACCTTTCGACGCTAAAAGTTTGAATTTTTGCGTCGATATAATTCGTCGCCAAATATACAATATAGCGTCGAACAATTTACTTTTAGCGTCGAAATAAATTGGACGCAGAATACTGTTTTTTAGCGTCGCAGTTAATTATTTCGACGCTAAAAGTGGTTTTCGTCGACATTTTATCGTCCATTGTTTGCGTCTAATTTTTTCGACGCTAAATATCATTTGCGTCGAAATATTCACTTATGGCGTCGAAACAATTCGACGCTAAATGGTCTAATTCCTGTAGTGTATATATATATTCGCTGCTGGAAACCAATCATCTTGTTCAAAGTCACAAATGACACAGTATTTTCATCATTTTATTTTATTCTTGAATTAGAGAAAGATCAACGAACGTTTGACCTACTTTACTAACTTACGGATTAAAAAAAATCTTAAGTACATTAAACAGACGCAATATTGAAAGAATCCTATGACTGTCAATTTTTTTAGCAGCAAGCTACTGCCATTGTGGAGGAAAAAAATTGAGGGGGCAAAAAAGATTACGAGCGAGAAAAGTAATTTTATATAAGAGGCTATATTTGCTCATTTATTGATTTAAAAAAAAAAAATTTGAATTCCCAAAATTTGATTTAAAAAAGTCCAACACGCCCCGGTGCAATACACCACATATAATTTTGGTTTTTTCAGATATTATATCGTGTCAATCTTTTTAAAAAGTAATGATATTTGATCTCTTTCGTCAAATTTTTCTTTTTAATTTTTCTTTTTTGTTTTCATAAATACACTAATTAAAAGTTTATTTAAAAATAAAATATTATTATATATTTTTCTTCTCTCTCTTACACTCTCCCTCGGAAACAATTATTATTTTAAATTTTTGTTTATAATTATAATTCTTAAAAATAAATTGAGGTGGTGTAATATCAAGACATGAATCTATCACGAAGCTCAAGTGGGTCAAATTTGTTCAGACTAACTATCACAGTACTCAATACTGAATTAAATTGATACTCAATAATCCACAGACAAATGGGATACAAGTAGGATACATGGTAGAAATTAATTCAATATTCAGTTAAGCATTAAATCCTCATCCAACACAATCATTTGCTCTCATAAAACGGATAATCAGTATAACCAATAACTGGATCATGTGTGTTGAACGTAGCTCTATTGTATTTATTGAGAGGGGCATCGAGTTCAAATCTCCTTGGCAAATCCGGATTAGCCAAAAACCAACGACCATAAGCAATAAGATCTGCATGGCTCTCACCCACAACTTGGTTTCCATCTTCTCTATCATATCCCCCAGAAACAATAAAAGTACCATTAAAGGCCTTTCTCATAGGCAGCAAAGCACCATTTGTACCTTCACATTTCTCTTGTAGGGCTTCTTTCATTCTTGGCTCAATGACATGGCGCAATAGAGGATGCCATATTTGTTCAATTCACTTGCCATGTAAAGCCCTAATGCATCTGGATTTGAATCTCCACAATCCAAAAAGTCTGCAAATGGTGATAACCTTATACCAACTCTATCAGCTCCTATCTCATTGGCAACGGCTTCAACTATTTCTAGTTTCTCGAGGGATCCTCCGTATTGATCTGTACGGTCGTTCACTTCATCTTTCATAAACTGGTCAATTAGATAGCCATTTGCTCCACGAATCTCAATTCCGTCGAAACCTGTATAGCAAATCCAATCAATGGCGGGACAAGAACATATTACAACTTATTTGGTTACTGTGTTCTTACAATGGACTTTGAACAAACAGTAAACCGAACATAAATGATACAATTAACAACAATGATACAATTAATAGAATAGCAACAGGACAAGTACGAACAGAGAACGAGTAATCAGTAAATCAGTCGACAGGAAAAGTACAGCAACGAAGGCAGCGCAAACCGAGAGAATTCTGAGGCTTGTTGATGCGGCAACAATCTTCTTAAAACAAATTCGTCCCCTACCGATTGGTGCAGTAGAACGCGAGACAGGAGATTTAGCTTAAATCAATTTTCTCAATCATAATATATTCCCTAATTGTAAGTTTCTAATTAATATGCAAATATGAAAATAAACTTGCGATAATCAAAAGTTAATGGATAGAGAAAATGACACCGGTGATTTATAGTGATTCGGCCAAAAATGCATACGTCCACTCCCCCAAGCCGCGTTTGAAGATTTCTACTAAGTTGAATCCACAACTTACACCGAGTTTTCCGTGGCTCATCCGCAACCAAGAGTTGTGTCCCCTGGGTTCACTTCAAACCTTTACACAAGAGTTTTCCTATGGCTTACTTTTAAAACCCTTACAATGAGTTTTGTTCCTAGGCTCACTCATAACCTTTTACAAATTTCCCTTTTGAGTATACTCAATCAACAGGGGTCTTCTCAACCACAAGTGTTTGGTAATGGAAGTTTAAAGTACAACTTGAGTTTAAAGTACAACTTGGGCACTCACAAAGATAATAAAGATTTAGTGTGAGTTGCTAACCCAAGAAATCTAAGCTCTCTAAATGATATGAAGATTTATGTAGTGAGCTTTTGTATGAGAGTGTATGATAAAAAGATTTAGTAAACGCTCTATTTTTTCCTTAGAAGAAATTTTAAGAAGGTGCAAGAGCTTCGCAAAAATGAATTTAGAGCTTAATTTATAGCGAAAAAAGAAAGACATCATTTATTATTTGTCTGACACCGGTATGCTAGTCTCAGAAGCCGATATGTCGGTCTGATAAAACATAATAATTATATTACAATTGAAGATTCAAACGCAATATCGGATTATTGATCGGTATGGAGTCTGGTATGCCGGTGTGCTTACTAGTATGGGGACCGATATGGTCTATGCCGGTTTTTGAGAGCATGTAAAATATGAAGGTTCACCGATATGAAAACCAGTATGCTCTAGGCCGATTTCAGTAAATGTGCAAACCCCAGAGTGATCGGTATAGAGTAACTTAATTCCATAAGTGATGCAAATTTGCTCATAACAGAGCAGAGACCGGTATGCCGATGTGGGGGACCGGTATGCCAGTCTCAATGATAAAATGTCAGGATTTGAAAGTTAAAATCATTTTGCACATGACCCTAATGCATCTATATGAATATGCATATGTCCTATGAGTTTAGAGACTTAAATTAACAACTCACTTACAAAGAGAGCTCTAAGCTAAGATTACACATGATGATATTCTTCATTTGTCGCTTCAGTCTTCACATTCATTACACTTCATCACCAATGGGCTTCGATATCTTTTTGAAATGTCCGCTAATATGCGTCGAATACTCTAGTGTTGCATCATCAAAATCCATCTTGAGATTATGTCGCTAACAATCTCCCCATTTTTGATGATGGCAACCTTCAAAAACTTGTGAAATTTGAGAGTTCTATATTTATTGACGATTTTACTCCCCCTCAATGTTAGCTCCCCCTCAATGTGTGATTGTATGCAATATAGCTCTATAAAACTTAGACAAACACATTAGTATAAGGTTAGAGTATACAAGTTTTAATCTCATTCATATGATTTCTCTTCATTTGACATTATCAAAAATGCTGGAGAAGCAAAAAATAGTTCTATGAGATATTGAACAATATATGTGCATAAAACATATCAAAAAGGTTATAAACATGCACACTTAGCATTTTCCATACATTTTTCCCATTGTGCTAAACAATGTGAAATACATGCATAGATCATCAAAATCATTCAAATTTTACCAATATCTATGCATTTCATTTTCAACCAATAATAATCAATGACAAGGCATATTCAATGCTAAACATTCAAAAGGATCTCACATATCATATAAACCAATAAGTTTTATGTGATACCAATTGATATTAAATGAGATTGGTAATATGATTAAGCATGAGATGATACCAATTGATCAATTTAAAATCAAATTGCTTAATCACTAGTATGTTTCACACTCAAGTCCAATTCATATCAATTGAGATAAGCATACGTATATAAGTAAGAGGAAACGATACCAATATTTTTGTAAGCACGGATTTTACATTTTACCGATGTCACCAAATGACAAATCAACCAATCTTTAAAAATTCATCCGTTTTTTAAGATTACATTTGACATTCTTCTTTTTTTGAGCTCTTTCCTTATTATATGATAAGTCTTTAAGATTCATTTTCATTTCTCATTAAAAGCCTCTCCCAAAGCTTCCCGTACAAAATCATTCAAGCATATTTTGGTACCCAAACTTTCTTGGATTAATGGGGGTTAATTTTGATTCCTCGGGGAACCCATGCATTTATATTCATAATTGTGTTCATGCACTCGAATATTTTATATCCCTTCTTATTGCATGCATGATAATGATATTTTCACTCAAAGTAATATATACATGAGAATTAGATGTCTTTACAAAATAATTTTTCAAAAATTTTCTTTTGATGTAAGGCCTATATCATAATCCTTATCTTTTAAAAACACATCTTTAGGATCCAATTAATATATTAAAATTTTTCTCTCCCAAAGTAAATTTAGCAACAATTATGAAAATTCACAATCTTTTTATTCAAGACAACATTTTCATTCATAATAGATTTGCAATCACATGTTTTTGAGTTAAATGGCATGCTAGATATGCTTTTCAAGTTTTAACTTTTCATATTTTAAGCATGCGATTTGTTTTTCATGCATTTCATTTTTCTCAATAATTGACGCATGATCATATAATAGTGATGAATGCTCATTTTTTATCAATTTATGCTTATTCCTAAGCAAATCATACAACTCATATAATTCATTAAATATGTCAATCAATTCATCATATTCAAGGGAATCATGTACCTTTCTTCATCGGTTTCATATAGATCATCAATAGCCAAAAAAATGAGATTTGTTCTCTCATCAATCTCCCCATCGGATGAGCTAGTGTCATTATCGCTCCAAGTTGCCTTCATTGCTTTCTTCTTGAATTTTCCTTTGAATTTCCTCATTGGGAAATCAGCAACTACATGACCTGGTTTTTCACACTCATAGCAGATAATCTTGTCTTTTTTTTGCTTCTGCGACCAATTTTCTTCTTTCTTCTCATTCATCCGTGATTTTCCTCTAGATTATTAAGATTTGAGGAAATTCTTGAATTTCTTGATCAAATGTGTCAACTTATCATCAATATCTTCTTTTTCATCTCTTGAGCTAGCATCATCCTCACTTCTCACAAATGACTTGAGGGCTAATTTCTTCTTATTCTTTTCTTCTTTTTCCCTTAGGTCCATCTTGCGCTCCATATCATACTCCAATAATTTTCCTACAAAACATCCAATTCTAAATTGTTGACATTATTTGATTCCTTGATGGAGGAAGTGCAAAACATATACTCTTTAGGGAGTGACCTAAGAATCTTATTCACTTGATCACTAAAGTCAATGTTTTTCCCTAAAGCACTTAATTGATTCACAATCATTGTGAACCTAGAAATCATTTGCTCAATATCCTCACCGGCTTCCATTTTGAAGCTATCGAACTCACACATGAATCAGTTGATCTTTGATTCCTTAACTTGACTTGTGCCCTCATTGACCATTTCCAAATATTTCCATAATCCATATGCATTTCCAAACTCCGGAAGCTTGTTAATTTGACCCCGACCAATTACAAAAAGGAGATGGTTGAGTGCCTTACCATTTAAAGAAGCTTGCATATGCTCCTTATCGATAGACCCGACAACGGTTTGGTTCGGTTCCGAACCAGAATCGAACCGGACGATTCTTTTTTTTTTTTAATTTTAATAATGATTTTTTAAAAAAATAAATAAATAAAAATGAGATTAAAAATTTTATTAATATTATTAATTTGAATTTAGTTTACATTAAATTAAAAATAAAATTAAGGAACTTGAACTTAAATTTTTACAAACTTAAGTTGCCTATGTATCCTCTTGGGGTGAGAGGAATCAAAGTTCACGTAGTTCCATTATATTTTAAGATAGTTCCCTATCACATTTATTCAAAATCATCAATCATCATTATTATCAGTGTCTGTTAATCCTTCAGCTCCTGTTTCGCTTGCACATGCAGATGCATTATCGAACAAGTCTTCACAGTCATCGGGGGTATCTTCTTGTTGTCTCAGGTCAGCTCGAGTCCAATCATCCACACATGTTGTTGCTTCTAAAGTGCTTAGATGTAATGAAGATTGTCTCGCTTCCAAAATAATGCCTATTAAGCTGAAGGCTTGTTCAACCGCAACGGTGGAAATAGATGTTGTCACCACCTCTTTAGCAATAATTGATACAACACGATAGATATTTTGATATCGGTTCTACCATTCAAGTACTTGAAAATTTGTACGCACTAAAATTTCAACAGAAAACTCGAAATTGGTAGATAAATAATTATCTAATTCTGGGTTGTTAGTCATGTTACCATATGTGACGCGGAAGTCACTTGGATGTTTAAGGCCAATCAAACCCCTCGCAACGGATAGAACCCCAAGCACCGGATAGGAACAAAACCCTTCCAAGGCCACAAAGAAGACCTACAAAGAACTTGTCTTTGAGAACCTTTAAGATGATTCCTTGAAGTGTTCTGCTAGCACGGAGACGCCACTAAGGTTGCCACGCCTTAGATAAGTCGATTGCATGAAATAAGGGGAATCCCTCCCTTAAGCAATTTTTGGACAAAGCCAAGCTTTCAAGATGAAGCTAATTTCGAAATTGATGATTCTCTTCATTAAGAAAGAAATGTTACAATATATAGTACAATGAAGGAAACCCTAATAGTGCAAAAGACCAAAACACCATAAATTGCAAACTTATGGCTAATTAAAAGCTATGCCCTTAATGGTCATTTAACAACCTAGACAACTTTCCAAGAAAGTCAAAAGTAATAGAAACTTAATCAAAAACTTTGCCAAAAAAAGTCAATAAAGGAAAAACAACAAAATCACAAAAATCCAACAAAGGTGTCTAATAAGTCAACAAAGGTGACAATTGTTCCCAAAATGTTTAAAGTTGTCTCCTTGCACCAAAAGCTCCTAAATTTCGTGGCCTTCATGTAACTAGGCCCAAATTATATGTCTCAAGCCCATTAAGTCTTGTCTTGGCCGAATTTTTGGTGTCGGTTTTGATTCGGCTTGATTCATCAAAACTGCTTCAATATTGGGCTTGCGTCACTCTCATCTATTTCAATCCGGTTCTTTAGGTTTGAAAGTTGTCTTGGACTTGAAGATTGAATACAAATTAACCCACAATAAGCCCAATTGAACTCTGTCGTCGAGGACTCTCTGGAGGGTACCCTGGATCATATCACTAGGTTTTGTATTTCGTCGTTGTAGTAACCAACGATCACTTACGCTAAGTCTTGAACTAACTACGATTTCACTACTAGATTGTCCTAATGATTGCAAGTTATATCTACTAATATAATTATTAAATAAATCTATTAAATCAATTTTTATTTTATCTATTATTCTTGTAATATTAATTTCATCAGATATTCCTAAATATGTATAGTAAGTTTGTAAGGCACTAGTCAAACATTCTATTTTAACTCTAGGATCAAAAATTGTGGTAATAATATAAAGCAATGGAATGTCTTTAAAATAAATCAATTATTTTCTCTTCATAACAATAATAGCTTCAATTAAAATAATATCATTAGGCTTAGAACTTTCAGCATGCTCATATAAAGTACCAACAATATTCAAACTTTCAACAATAAATAAATTTATTGGAGGATAATAAACTCCGCTAAAAATATTTGTAGCATCATTAAATACTTTTAAAAGTTCTAAACTTTTTCACAAATATCCAATTGACTAGGGAAAATTGTGATATGTTAAACATGTTAGGAAAAAAAATACATAATACATCTTTGTAATGGAAAGCTTGACTTAAAAGAAAATATGTTGAATTCCAACGTTTTGGAACATCTCGTGAAAATTTTACCGCTTTAACACCATTTAATTTACAAAACTTAGCTCATTCTCTCCTAACTTGAGAATATGACCAAATACAATTAAGTGCAATCTTAATAGGATCAATATAAGGTCCTAAAAAATTTAGACCATCTTGAACACATAAATTAAGGACATGGCATGTGCAACGAACATAAAAAATCGACCCCCTAAATTTGGTTGGCATATTTCTTTTAAATCTCTAATTGATGCAGTATTTACATATGCATTGTCAAAATCAATTGTTAAAATTTTACCTAATATATCAAATTCATCAAAAATTACTTTAAGCATTCTATAAATATTTTGTGCAGTATGTTGCTCATCAAAAAGTCTAAATGCAACAAGTCATTTTTGCATGTTCCATGATGCATCAATCCAATGACAAGTCACACTCATGTATGAGTGTGTTTACCAATGGTCACTCCAATGATCAGAACAAATAGAAAGACGACATTTAATATCTTTAAATATTTCATTTAAAATAATTTTACCATCTTTGCATAATTTAAAATTTTGACATTTTGTTGTATTTCTAGTCATTTTACAGACAACAAGATTTTAAGCATTTCGAATATAATTAGTAAAAGTAAAATTTTCACCAAAACTTAAAGCAAGATGTGTCTTACAAATAAATTTAGCAAATTTTTCTCTATTTTTAGCATCAAAATATTTAAATCAATCTGAAGAACTCGTACATCTATTAGATGATGCGTACCTGCCCATTTGAGTTTGCGTTGTATCATGTCCAATTTCAGTGGCATGATGTTTATTCAAGTGCTTGTTCATATTGCCATAGCCACCAGTAAATTTGTAAGATACACCACAATAGTTACATACTGCTCTTAGACCTTCATTTTCAGTCTCGACTAAATGAAAATATATTTTGAAAATATCGGAGGATCGAAACTTAACTTCTATTCTCCGTATACCGATACTAGGACCGCTCTCTTGGGTTTGCACATTGGACATGATGTTCTCAGATGAGCTTGCCATTTTTTGTTAAAGAAATATTGAAGAATGAGGGGTTTGAGAAAGAGAAATTGTAGATGAGAGAATTGAGAATGAGAGAATTAAAGAAGTTGAGAGAATTGAGAATTGGTGTGTTGAAAAATTGAAGAATGACCCCTATTTATATATTTTTGGACTATTTTTGTGATACCTAAAATGCCCATAAAACTAGCCGTTTTATTAATATTATTGGGGATAATTTAGTAATTAAATTTTTAGGAAAAATATTTTTTTTAACGACTAGTAGCTGTTGGGCCTCAACGGTTCTTACCGGAACCGCGATTCTAGTTGGAACCGTTAAACTGTTGGAACCGAACGGTTTCGGTCTGAATCGTTGGAACCGTCTGGTTCTGTTCGGTTCAGCTAGGGGCTAACCTTAACCGAACCGGAAAAAAATCAGTTCTAGTTCTGGAACCAAAACCAGTCGGTTCGGTTTTGGTTTCGAATCGGAACCATGGCCAGATCTACTCATCGGTCCATTCCAAATGAGGCTTCGCAAACTCTACGCCAATGTTATCCTTCATCATTGGTATTCTAGTTCCTTGTGTGATCACTTTGAAGGATTGCACATCAACGACTAGAAAATAGTTTAACATCCTCATCTTCCAATAGCTATAATCGATTCTGTTGTAGAATTGAGGTAGTTGAAAATCCCTAGGCGAGATTTGATGAGTAGCTTGTAGAGGCCATGGTCGATTCTCAGACGATAAAGTCTTTGTTGAGAATACCTCAGTCTGATACCAATTGAAATTTCCTACAAGCATACAACAAACAATCTTTTTATCCCCAAGAGGAGGGTTGAATTGGATAATGACATAATATTACAGAATTAAAAAATCTTGTTGATTTTATGCTAATAAGTATCTTTACCAATTTAGCTTAGGTCAATTTTCTCAATCATAATATAGTCCATAATTGCAAGTTTCTAATTAATATGAAAATAAACTTCCGATAATTAAAAGTTAAGGGATAGAGAAAATGATACCGGTGATTTATAGTGGTTCGGCCAACAATGCATACGTCCACTCCCCCAAGCTGCGCTTGAAGATTTCCACTAAGTTGAATCCATAATTTACACCGGGTTTTCCATGGCTCACCCACAACCAAGAGTTTTGTCCCCTAGGTTCACTCCAAACCTTTACACATGAGTTTTCTTATGGCTTACTCATAAAACCCTTACAATAAGTGTTGTTTCTAGGCTCACTTACAACCTTTTAAAAATTACCATTTTGAGTATACCCACTCAACAAGGGTATTCCCAACCACAAGTTTTTGATAATGGAAGTTTAAAGTACAATTTGGGCACTCACAAAGATAATGAAGATTTAGTGTGAGTTGTTAACTCAAGAAATCTAAGCTCTCTAAATGATATGAAGATTTATATAGTGAGCTTTTATATGAGAGTGTGTGATAAAGAAGATTTAGCAAACTCTCTATTTTTGCCTTAGAAGAAATTTTATGAAAGTGAAAAAGCTTCGCAAAAATGAATTTGGAGATTAATTTATAGTGACAGAGAAAAACAGCTTTTGTTCTTTGTCAGAGGCTGGTATGTCGGCCTGACAAAACATAACGGTTATATTACCGTTGAAGATTCAAATGCAATATCGGATTACTGACCGACATGAAGAATGATATGGTCTATGCCGATTTTCGTGAGCATGTAAAATATGAAGGTTCACCGGTATGAAGATTGGTATGCTCTAGGCCGGTTCCAGTAACTGTGCAAACCCCAGAGTGACCGATATGAGTTACCAGTATGGAGTAATCTGGTTCTAGAGGCAATGCAAAAATTGCTCAGAACAAAATAGTGACAGTGATATATCGGTGTGATGGACCGGTATGCCGGTCTCAGTGACCATTTTTGGAAGTTAAAATGTCTGGATTTCAAAGTTAAAACCATTTTGCACATGACCCTAATGTAGCTATATGAATGTGCATATATCCAATGAACGTAGAGACTTAAATTAACAACTCACTTACAAAGAGAGTCATAAGCTAAGACTACATATGATATTATTGATATGTCACTTGAGTCTTCACATTCATTACTCTTCATCACCAATGTATTTCGATATTTTTTTGGAATGTCCGTTGATATGCATCGAAGACTTCTAATATTGCATCATCCAAATTCATTTTGAAATTATGTCGCTAACAGTTCCGCCCTTCTTAAGATGTTTTCTATAAAATAATCAATACAAAAAATGATTGTCCAATCTTTAAGAAAACTCATGAGTCACACACCATTTTTGTAATTTATTTATGTTGAAAAGAAACAGACCTCGATTTGAAATTCGGTCAGCATGTCAAAGTTGACAAAAGAAGATTCCACCTTTAGCATGAACAACATCTACAATTGGCTTCCATGCTTCAACTAGCTCTTTTTTCCATATACTAGGTGTATGTTTATACCTATGAAACAAAACAAAAGCCATATATATATATATGGACACTGGTTTTCGGTCGAGGTCCACAATCGAGATTTCGTAGAGGGACACTGGCGATCCTGCAAAACAAAGAGGTAGGATGAGCGATGAGGGTCTACCTATCGGTGTGGTGGATGCCGTAGGCACTCCGACGCCCAAGTCAGTGATGGATATAAAGAAAGCTGTAGAGGGAGAGACAAGGTCAGATACTACCTTGATCTCTGAAGGTTGCCATGAGGGCGGTAGGTAGGAGGTGCTGAGTGCTATGGAGAGAGAGTATTCTTAGGTTATGAGTATGAGAACTTGAATGTTCCATCCGCCTCCTTATGGAGCACTGTTTCCTATATATACATGCTCCAGTAACGTGTGCCTTTATTGCTCTTTGATTGGTCGTCCGTTGGATCATGATAATGGTCGACTTCGCGAGGTGCAATTACTGTGTTTTGCCCGTTGTAGGCTGGAACGGATGGGTTATGAATGGTGTTTATGAGCCCGAGCGTTATGTGGACTGGCTTGCGGTGATCCCCGATTATAGTTTGGGCACGTGGTATTTCACTAGGCCTGGGCTTATGAATCTTCGGGCCTCTATACACTTCAAACCTTGGGACTTCCTTTTGAGGTAGAAGCTTGGGCATGAGTCTTATGTTGGGGAGTCGGGTGCACTCATCATTGGGCCCGAAACAAAAAGGTCAAAATTACCTTGTGACCAAATTTGGCCCGAACAGTTTTTCCCATACTCTCTAAGTCAATGAGTCATTGGCTTGGAGAGTACTTGACGCGTGTGTCACTTGGAACGAGGCCATAGTATGTAGGTGTACTCGAGCGTTGATGCTGCTTATTGTTGAACTAAACGGATGTCAAGTTATGAACTTGACTCTACATGAGCCATTGGGGAAGTACCCAGTCGACCGAACCAGATGAATGGTCGGGATAATGAACCTGACTCTACCTGAGCCATTGGGGATGTACCCAGTCGACCGAACCAGATGATGGTCGGGATAATGAACTTGACTCTACCAGAGCCATTGGGGAAGTACCCAATCGATTGAACCAGATGAAGGTCAAGATATAAGTCATACAACTTTTGTATTCCATGTCTACAACTTGACTCGACATGAGTCCATGGGGATGTCCCGGGTCGAATGGACTTGATGAGGCCAGGAAGATATAAGTCATACGATATGTGCAATCCATGTCTACAACTTGACTCGACATGAGTCCATGGGGATGTCCCCGGTTGACTGGACTTGATGAGGCCAGGAAGATATAAGTCATACGAAATGTGTAATCCATGTCTACAACTTGACTCGACATGAGACCATGGGGATGTCCCCGGTCGACTGGACTTGATGAGGCCAGGAAGATATAAGTCATACGACATGTGCAATCCATGTCTACAACTTGACTCGACATGAGTCCATGGGGATGTCCCCGGTTGACTGGACTTGATGAGGCCGGGAAGATATAAGTCATATGACATGTGTAATCCATGTCTACAACTTGACTCGACATGAGTCCAAAGGGGATGTCCCCGGTCTACTAAACCAGATGAAGGTTCATGATATAAATCATAAGACATATGTAGTCCATGTCTACACATTGACTCGACGTGAGTCCATGAGGGATGTCCCCGATCGACTGGATTTGATAAGGCCTGGATAATCTCCAGCCTACTAATCCCGAAGAAGAACTATGGGGTATTATGTTGTTTGCACTGAATGGAGGTCCAGGTATTGAGTTGGACGATATTTCCTGTGAATTTCAAAACCACGAATATGGTATTTAAATGGGAAGAAAATATTTATACTTGTCATCTGGAGAGCATGTAGGCTTGGAAAGATGATCTTACTGATCTTTGAGGAACATTATTCCCCTAAGTTATCATAGTTGGCTTGGGCAATGGTGATGCCCTAACTTTCAAGACCCAAAATGGGGATTCCCTAGTCTACAACCAGTAATCAACCTCCCAAGCATTAGCCATACATCCTCTAGCAAAACAACTTGATAATAATTTTCATGTTGTATGTGCGTCTGTTCACGTAGAGCAGTCAGATGCTCTATTTTCCACAGACGAGAGCCCAGCCAAACAGCATACCGCCCCACGCTACACCTAAGAAGAATTTGCCCCTGCTCCAGGTGACAACTCGCTACTTGCAAATTCTCAGTCTGTCGCATAGCTTGTGAGGTCCCTCCAGTGTAGCATATGAAGGGTAATAAAGCATCCACTGGGCCAGCAACTACCTCTCCCTAGACCAAGTGGGCTACTCTTCCGCCAACGACAAGTACAATTATGGACCCTCCAGGCCCATCCCTTACGTGGACAATATCCTGTTAAAATTTTGTGGCTTGTCTCGTTTGGGTGTCTTAATGGAGGCATGCGCGTTGGCTGGCAGCAGGAGCACCTTGGCTGGATGCCCATCGAATTCATTCTTGGAGGCATTTTCCCTAGCGGATGTATGTCGTTCGTCTCATTCTGTGGTTTGGGGATCACACCTTCCGAGCAGTCGACAGTACATAGGCAGGAAACCATTTGTGAGAGCCAGCTCTAAGGCCCAAAAGACCCATGACTTTGAAGTTAATAATGTCGACTGGGTGGATGAAACCAATTATCTCAGGGACAAAGGACAAATAGGCACCAAGAGTGCCTAAAACTATAGCACCTACAGAAAATAAAATAATATTGGAATCTTTGAGTACAAGTGCGGTCAACTAGTGGAGGCATCACTAATCATGCTTTCGATTGTCAGATTAGTCACGATTGGGCCAGAAGGCTGGACTAGGGATGGCAATTTCCGGATCCGGACCCGGGTCCGTACGGACCCGGATCCGGATCCGCAACATCTTCAATGGACCTGGGTCTGGTAGTGGACCCGGCAAAACACATCCGGTTCCGGACCCGGGTATACCCGGAATGGACCCGGGTATACCCGGATTCGGACCCGGGATCCGCAACTTCACTGGTTTTTTTATTTTTTTTATTTTTTATGTATCAACAATATTACAATAATTGTGCCCATTGGGAAAAAAATTAATTTGTGAGAAGCGAGGTCCCACTACTATTTTTCTCAATATTTTTGCATGTTATTTTTATTTTTATTTTTTTAATTTCATAATAGACAGTAATGATCATTTGTTTGTATATTGAATCATTTCCAAATGTTGTTACAGAAATGATATATTTGTGTTCTCTTTCAAAGCTCCTTCTATCTATCCACATGGTCCACTGTTTCTTTTGTTTTGTTTGCTTTTTTTTTTTTACCGGGTACCCGGGTCCGGAACTACCGGACCCGCATCCGGACCCGGAACATTGCGGGTCTTCCAAATTGAGACTCGGATCCGGGTCGTCCGGGTCCATGCGAACCCGGGCCGGATCCGGGTCTGTCTGCCATCCCTAGGCTGGACCATGGAGAGAATGTTAATGCGCACTATAATAGTTGTACCCACTTAAGCTTTCTAACTGGTTTCGCAACCTGAACTCAGGGTTTGGCATGTTATCGCTCGAACAAACAAAATATACAACCGTATCCGTATCTCTCTCACTATTCCACGCCAATCGTACGCGAGAATGCCGCTTTAATCTGTGAAACTGAGCCAAATCTGAAGGAGAATGAGAGTGAGAGGATAGAATAAGGATTTCGGCTACCTATGTCCCTTTAAAATTTAAACTGGAATACTAAAAGGTTTAATGTAGCCTCCAAAATCTGATTGCCCCCAATGCCTGCCTCAAGGTTTGACACACCACTGGTGCCCCTATCTTACCTGTCGTCTTCCTTTTTAGGATTATATTCATGTCTTTGTCCTTGAGGAGACTGTTGAAGTTGAACTGAAGAGAATTTGGGTGGAACCGAGATGGAAGGCCTCTCATGCTGGGTGATTCTTGTCTCCGAATTCCAAAAGTAAGGATATCCAGTCCTACCATCAACCAGGCATCTCTATGGTTTGGGAAGTGTAGGATCCTTAGGAGCATATCTTACAGCAGCTTCGAGAATTGTTTTGCGGTTGATCAGGTTTTGTGTCATTGCTGTGAGTGGCATGGCTTGAGCTCTTCAGTGGCTCCTTGGTTTTTCTGCTGAAGTGGGGGGCTTCTTTCGATGGCTTGCTTGCATTTCTTTCTATCTAAATGGGTTTCTCAGGCGATGTGGGATTTGTTGCTCAGTTGTGGCTGTTTTTAGCGCTAGTTTTGGGCTTGTCTCGGTCTTTTGTTTCTTGGGCCGTGTCTGCTTCGTCTTAGCCTCTCGGCTCTGGGCTTTGGGCTTGGTTTCGGTCTTTGCTCCTGCCTGTTTGCTTCTATGGGCTGGTTCGTAGCCTGTAAAGTGGCTAGTTTGGGCTTGGTTTCCGGCAGCTGATGCATGACTATGGGTTATACGTGGCCGGATGCTTCATTTGTGATTTGGCTTGGTTTCGGTCTTTGCTCCGCTCCTGCCTGTTTGCTTCCATGGGCTGCTTCGTAGCTTGTAAAGTGGCTAGTTTGGGCTTGGTTTCCGGCAGCTGATGCATGACTATGGGTTATACATGGCCGGATGCTTCATTTGTGATCAGTGAGTGTAGGCTGGGCACACTTCACGTACATGATACCATTTGATGGTATTACACCTTTCTATTTACTTTCATGTGCATGATACCAATTGGCTCAGGCAGTGTGCCACACGACTCACAAGAGAACATGTTTCTCGTCGTCTGGGGTTTTTAGTCGAAAAGAGAAAATGAGAGTCAATGGCATATTCTATTCCATTCAATCAGAGCCATTCCTTAGACTTGGTGAAGTTCAATGGAGCCACAGTAGATTGGGCCTGATGAGTGTGCATGAGGCTATAGTTGATTGGATCGGGTGAAGGTCCAATAGATTTCCCTTTCTGAATACCCCCAGCCGACCAGACCTGCTGATGAACATGATGATGGTCCATGAAGTTCTTCACTCCACTGTACCCGGTGAAGGTATAGAGGGGTTTACACTGCACCTGACCTGACAGAAATCAGGATCGTCCACGTACCAAGGGAGTCGTACATGTCGTATGGGACTTATCCAATAACAGTAGAGTGAGGTCCGCATGACATGATATTATAGGTGCTTATGAAAATTGTTTGGAACAAAATGAAGGGTCTCATTCGACCATCACCATATATGTAGTGTTGAATTTAAACTTTAAATAAGTGTCGAGCCTCAGATGTGAGTGTTGACTGGGATATTTAACAAGTGCCATGCCACACATTGACGTCAACTGGGTCATTCATAACAAGTTCCAAGCTTCGTATTGATGTCAACTAGGACATCTATAACTGGTGCCTGATAACGTTGACTGAGATGTCCATGCCAAGTCTTCAATAGAGTATAGTCTACTGGGATATCCTCCTTATGCCAAGTCTCCAATCAAGTATTTTCGACTGGGATATCCACACAAAGTCTTCATTTGATTTTTGAGACATCTTCTTCATGTCAAGTACATCGCTTCATCGTATGAGGCGAACGGCAGGAAACATGGTCCTACTGAAGGGACATGTTCTGTTCTTGATGAAGATCAACTTGTCGTATGGAGGATAAGATAATCTTTCCATGTGGTCTTTCCACATTATTGGGAGTTTATGACAATCCTTCCATGTAGTCTGGGAAATGAACCACCTCAGCTGGTCCACCATCACGTCTGGGGAATGAACTTACGTGGGAGTTCTATGGAAGTGACGGTTGGCTCGATTTTAATCTACCGGTAGTCTGACCCCAGGTAGATTGGAGGGAATTGCTCTTTTGGACTCTCTTTTTTCCTTTCGTGCGGAAGATGTGACTTGTTGAGATTGGTCGGCTAGAGAATCATGGTGGCCTTTTTGGTGATTTAGTGGAAGGTCGTCTCATGGAGGATTTTTGCTTGCCCCATTATTGAATGCTTCTAAGAAATCAGATCAGGTTATTAGGATTGTTAGGGTGTCCCGTAGCCTCGGGCCTTTGGGAGGTTGAAGAAATGTGCTCCAATGTTTGTAATTACTGATGACTAATTAAGTGATCATGAGATCTGGTACTTGCTCGTTGCGTGACGCCAAACGGGTAGGGGTGTTTGGAAAGATCGTAGATGGAGAGATCATTGCATTCTATGAATCGCTAGGGCCCCACGGTGGGCGCCAAATTGTGGACGCTGGTTTTCGGTCGAGGTCCACAATCGAGATTTCGTAGAGGGGCACTGGCAATCCTGCAAAACAAAGAGGTAGGATGAGCGAGGAGGGTCTACCTACCGGTGTGGTGGATGTCGTAGGCACTCCGACGCCCAAGTCAGTGATGGATATAAAGGAAGCTGTAGAGGGAGAGACAAGGTCAGATACTACCTTGATCTCCGAAGGTTGCCGTGATGGCGGTAGGTGGGAGGTGCTGAGTGCTATGGAGAGAGAGTATTCTTAGGCTATGAGTATGAGAACTTGAATGTTCTATCCCCCTCCTTATGGAGCCCTGTTTCCTATATATACATGCTCCAGTAACGTGTGCCTTTATTGCCCTTTGATTGCTCGTCTGTTGGATCATGATAACGATCGACTTCGCGAGGTGCAATTACTGTGTTTTGCCCGTTGTAGGCTGGAACGGATGAGTTATGAATGGTGTTTATGAGCCCGGGTGTTATGTGGACTGGCGTGCCGTGAGCCCCGATTATGGTTTGGGCACGTGGTATTTCACTGGGCCTGGGCATGTGAATCTCCGGGCCTCTATATACTTCAAACCTTGGGACTTCCTTTTGAGGTAGAAGCTTGGGCCTGGGTCTTATGTTGGGGAGTCAGGTGCACTCATCATTGGGCCCGAAGAAAAAAGGTCGAAATTACCTTTGGACCAAATTTGGCCCATATAATATATATATATATATATAAAAACAACATTTAATATCCAATCTTATGTTGTCTTTTTTATGTAGATGAGCTATTTATAATTATCTTAACTATATTTTTCTTAAATTCAAGAGCTCTTTTCTTAGGCTTTTGCCCCTAATCCAACTGGGGGAATAGAATTGATTATAGAGATATGACTTTAATTAGTCTATTTCCTAGTGCATAAAGAAAAATATTATCTAGACAAGTGAATAAATTGAAAAAAGAACAACAATTAATTGCTATTATTGTAAGACAAGTTCGTTTTTTATTTTTGTTACCTTTTCTTCATAATAATAAACAATTTGAAAGAAGTAGGTTGTATTTTTTTCATTAATTTCTTACTTTAAAAAAAAAGTTGCAAGTAAATATATATATTACCCTCGACCGGTTTCAGAAGCAACAGAGGCTTCAGATATGAGAAATCCACCATTAGTGGTCCTTTGAGAATAATATGAGATAACATGGGGCTGAGGAATGTAATCATATGATCTCATTCTTGTCAATGGTGCCAAAACAATTCTGCATGCAAAACATTAACAATAAATTAAACCCAACAGTGAACTCTAAAAGATCTGAATAAACAAAAAATGGAAGATGAATTGAAAGTGTACCTATGAGAAAGATTGAAACTGCCCATGTTGTATGGAGTGAGAAGAGGGATGATAATATTGCTCTTCTCTTCTTGCTCATGATATTGATGATGTGTTTTTTCTTTAAAGCTTTCCATCTTAGGCCATGACTTGTGATTCTTTCTCTCTTTCTATGCTGTAAATGAAAATGGGGCAAGAAGAAAAAGGGCTATATGTGTGTGGGGTCATGAACTCATGATTATTATTATTTTTTTTTAAAAGAAAAATTTGGTGCGTCGTGGGAAAATAATGGGAAAAAGACAGTTATATTTCCTTGGTTTGATACAATTGTTACCTACCATTTTTTCTAGTAATGTTATTTAATCGGCGATTAATCAAATGGTTAATCATAGATCATTATTTGAGTGATTTGATCCGATTGATTTTCATCGATTTAAATTGACATCGATATATAGGCGATTTCAATTGATTTAGCGGCCGGCTTTCAACTTACGATTTCCCAAAATACTAAAAGAAAATAGAATTTTAGTGTCCAAATATTTAGCGTCGACATAATTTTGGACGCTAATAATTACATTTAGCGTCGATTTGATTATTCGACGCAAAATAGTAAATTTTTAGCGTCGAAAGAACTTTTCGACGTAAAATGTAAACTTTTAGCGTTGAATTTCCAATATGACGCCAAAATTTGTACTTTTAGCGTCGAATACATGTCGACGCTAAAGATTTTTCGTCAATCCCCTTACTTTTAGGGTCAAAATAATTTCGACGGGAAAAGTACAACTTGTAGCATCGAATTAAACTAATTTGATGCTAAAAATTAACATTTAGCGTCGAATAGAATGGCGACGCTAAAGGTTTCTAACAATACCACCGATAATCATGTTACCTTTAGCGTCGAAATTTAATTTCGACGCTAAATGTTACCTTTTTAGCGTCGAATTCCTTTTATTCGACGCTAAAACTATATTAAAATGCATAATACCAATATTCTTTCCCCTCTACTCTTTCTCTCCTCTGTAATTTTATTCTCTCATCTACAAGTTTACTCACAACTTTCCTACAAATTTTCAACAAAACTCTAATTTTTCATAAGGTAAATTTTATTTCATCTCTCTTTATTTTTCCTTATATTTGAATCAGTACTATCACTTAAATAATTTAAGTTTAATCTTTCTAAAAAATTATGGTTTTAATTTTTTATAATTATTTTTTATTATATACATTGTGTTAGTTGTTTATGATATATATATGTAGATTAGTTAATTAACTAAATATGATTTGTCTTGTAATTAATTAATTAACTAAATATTTTTTTTTTTTTTTTTTTTGAAATCGTTGGAAACCCCGCCACCAAACCACCCATTCTGGGCCGCGGCGCAGGTAAAACCCCCGGCTGCCCCAGGCTCTTACAAGAAGTTGCACCCCCTGGATTCGAACCCAGAACCTCAAGGTGAGATTCTGGACCCTTCACCACCAAGCCACACCCCTTGGGGGCAATTAATTAACTAAATATGTGTATGCTTAAATAAATAATTAATGAATTGGTGATGTTGATGAGTTTAATATAATGTCTAATAATTATATTTTTATATGTAGATATTTAGATGAAATGGATAGAAATTGGATGAGCTCGGTGGATAGATTGAGTGTTGAATATCGTAATGGAGTTTCTTAGTTCATGGAATCAGCAAAGCAACACATTGATGCAGAAGGTCGTGTTTGATGTCCATGTACAAATTATTTGAATAGGAAAAGGAAACGGTTAGATGAAGTTCATAATCATTTATACATGTCGGGAATATCTCCAACTTACCGTACGTGAATTTATCATGGTGAGCAGTATAATTCTCAATCACGATTTATTGATTCTGAAGAAGGGAGTAGTAGTTACAATCAACCTGCAAATGATGAGATAACTGATACTTTGCGTGACTTACAAGGTCCATAAATTGGTCATAGTTTTGGCGGTGACATACTAGTGTTAGGTGGAAATGATCAAAATTTATTTAGTGAACTACTTATTGAGGCACAAAGAATATCATTTGAAGGTGTTGGGATGTCGATCTTGAATTTCGTTGTGAAATTATCAAATATTAAAGTGATGAACAGAATGACGAAAAAAAGTATTGATATGATGCTAGACTTACTTAGGCAAATGTTACCGGTTGGCAGCGAATTGCCTATGTCGTATTACGAGGCAAAGAAAATATTGCGTGATCTGGGAATAGGGTATGAATCCATTGATGTTTGTAAGTATGACTGTGTATTATTTCGTGCCAAGTATGAATCACTTGAATATTATCCGATTTGTGGTGAAAGTCTGTAATATCCCGAGTTTTTTGGAAGAGTGTCGGAAGGTTTCCGAATTAAAGTTAAAGATTTGGAATGGGATGGGAATAAAAAATCAGAATTTATGTATTGGAAAATAGATTGGAATATTTTAAACTGAATATTCGTCATGTTGGAAAATACGTGGTTTCGAGTACCGGTTACGCGATTTCTGATTTTATCATTATACGCGTAAAAGTATCTTGTCTCGGCTATAAAGATAGCAAATGAATTCTGATTGAGCTAATTTTTAAACCATCAGACTCGTTTTTCCGAGATGAACAACTTTCGTGTTGAATACTTTTCAAAGTTTATATCAGAAAGGCTTTAAAAATGTGAAAATTCTATAACAGGGGTCTGATTATAATTTTTTGGGGTCTGAATGTAAATTCCAGAAATTTCTGCATAAATACTCATTGTTTGTGCTTATTGCAGAAATGGCAAACTCTCCCAAAACACACACTTGACCCCCCACGTCCCCAACTCATTTTGGCGACCCATGGTCGCACCGGCGGCCTACCGGCCAATGCCGACCGGCGCGACCGGCCAAAGGGGTGCGCCGACCACCCCCACCTTGTGGTAGCCGGCGACAGCCCCCAGGACGCCGGCAACTACCCGAATGAGAGGAGATAGGTGCGATTTTGGGTTTTTCGATCTCGGCTCGTCGCTTCATTTTATGGCCCGAGCCACCCACCAAATCGAAGCTCTCAGAGAGTACTACAAGTTGGCAGTGATGAAATCTCTGTTCCGTGCATGGTTGCACACGAAACGAGAAAGGAATATTCAAATGAATAGTGATTCATGGTGAAAAGGAACTCCGATCATAATTTCATCGATTCCCGCACGTTCGTGGGATCATTTGAAGTCTGTATATGGCCTCGAAATCTCGGTAAGACCTCTCGGTAAAAATCCAAAAATTTCAAGTTTGTTGTCAAATGTTCGGATGTATCCAATAGTTTCGTAGCGTAGCGTAATGATATAAATGAAATTGATTGAGTATTAGTATATTGAATATATGCATTTGATAGAATCCGAGTGAAAAAGGAACGGGTTTGATCGATTCGATAGAATATGTAAGTTTCGGTAAAAGTGGGTTTTTTTTTTCATGTAATGATGTGTTTTGATTTTAACGATAGTTATGAGTTATATATGATATTACGAACATGTTTGGATAAATCCAGATTGTTTCGGAGGGTTCAGAACCCTTCCGTAGCGTTTGCAGAATTATTTTTCGGAAGATTTTTCAAAAATGCTTAAACCGTGAGTTCATGTTAACTAGTGGCCTGTATTAATTTGTAATGATGATTAAGACCATTGAAACTGAAAGTATTGAAAACAGACTTGATTTGGTTGTTCCTGTAAGAGTCGGGATTTTTTCATAGTTTAGTCAAGAACTCTGTAAGTCGTGATTCTAACGGTATTTCGCCATTTGTTTTGACATATGTGACTAGGACCCAGAGTGCTTGTGAAGCCAGGTAAGTAACCCATGCGATGAGTGCATGGATGTTGGTTATGATTATATATATATATATATATATATATATATATATATATATATATATATATAATATATATATATTATATATATATATATAATATATATATATAATATATATATATATATATATATATATATCTATATATATATATATATAATGGAAGTGTTTAGGTAAGACGAGAATAAATAAGAGGTAGTATCGAGAAATATGTTCATGATTATATATAGTTAGGTAGTCGACCTTCACATGTAAGGATTTTTCGTTATTGCTATGATATGAAGTGAATAGTTTAATGATGATAATTTATGTATTGATGCATGTAACTACATGGACTCGTATGGTATATATATGTATGGATATATGTAATGGTATAACCTGTATCGATATAAACGCATGTATATAAATGAATATGGAAAGGTATAAGTATATGAACATGTATTCGTATATGGATATGATGTTAAGACATGAAGATTGGTAATGATACGTGAAATCGAAGTAATACATATATTCGTATGTTTGGAACATGTGTATGTACGTGAGTGTTGAATGAAGTTTTAAAGTATTTGTTTTGGATGTGCTTATGTATGAAAAGTTGTGCGATGAGTTTGGTGTGTCGTAATATGCATGCATGAATGTAGGTTTAATTGGTTGATGATTTCGTGGTATAGTAGTCAAGCTGGTTAGGAATTTGTCCAGACGGAATTCATCTCATACCTATTCTAAAATAGGTAATGAGTCATGTACGAGCATTGTGTGTGTAAACCAGCCGAATGTATGTATTATTGGATGGAGTGATCTTTGATGTATCGATTATTATGTGTGCTTCTTAGTTGGTTTTGTGATGACTGTAAGAATGCATGAGTGTGTGTGTATGTATGATGGAACTCGTGATATATATGGATTATGTATGCTTATGTGAGATAAATGGATGATTTGAATTCGATGTGAATATCAGAGGTTATAAAGCGTATTTGCCAAGTTGTAATGGTATGTACGTATATGTATAAGAATTACGATATTGTATTTGCATGTATATATAATAAATGTGCTACGGTATGTGTGAATGTATACGAAATCCAAGTGTTAAGCTATTGTAAGGTTATCATAGATTAAAGAAGGTTAGGGAAAGTTTGTTTTGATAATGAAGAAAGAGGTTTTAGTATTAAAGATAGCCTATAACTGAACATAAGAAAGTTTGTTAAATTTACCGATTTGATGATATTTCAAAGATATTCAAATGTGATAAGTATTAATGTGTGACTTCATGTTTAACATTGAAATGGTTTTAATGTTAAGTAACGTACTTTGTGGTTTCGAATCTATGTTTCGTGTGCTTTGAATGTCTAGTTACTATACTGACAATATGTAAATATGAAAATTTGATACAGGTAAAATATAAAGGATAATAGGAAGTTGATAATTCTAAGACTCGTAATAACTTGTAACTTCTGAAAAACTTCTAATGTAAATGACTTGTATGTTTTGTTTGTAGTACTAGCATGGTTACTTACTGAGTTCTTATAACTCACACCAAACCAGTTTGCTAGTTTTGCAGGTTGGCTACCTGATCGGTCAACCATTTCAACTATAGAAGTCATGCTCAAGGCACAGATCACCCAAGCGACAGTCACCCTCGCAAGTGTCTTAGGATAAGCTTTAGAAAGTGGGGGATTTGAGATTAATATTTTATTGTCGTGCTGAGCACACTGTTTGTATATGTATTAAGTAAATTTTTTTATTGTTTATGTTGTAGTGGGCACATAGCCCTTAAGTGTTGATATATGGTGTGGACAGAGCCCTTAGGATATGATTTTGATGAGATTTGTGTGGACCTGAGGTCCTTTTATTTATTTGATGTATTCTTAGTTTCCCTTTGATGCTGGACTACGATCCACGTTATCCAGTTTTTAGGATATATCATGCCGAATTTTTCGGTTAATTCAGAGGCTTATGGAGATGGGAAAATCTTGCCTCCTATCGGTAGCATCCAGCCTCTGGCGAGGTGTTACAGTTGTGGTATCAGAGCAAAGGTTAAAGTTTCGGTGACTGCTGCTACATGGTATCCGATCATCTGAGTAAGTTTTCTGTTACATATAGAGCATATAAGTAATATGTTTGTTATTTGATTTGATTTCTGTTATATGGTATGATGTGTTATGATTTTGATTGATATTGATGATTTGTATTATTGGTACACGTTTGTATGTTATGAATATATGAATATGTATAGGTACGTTAAGTTAAAAGTGTGTTGTTAGGTATATGTATAAGTAAGTAATGTGAATTTAATGTGTTTTGAGGTATGAGTTATGCTACGATGTTGATAGTCTGAATTATGAACTGATATTTTGAACCATGTTTTGAAACTTGGTATTTGATTTTTAGTATAAAAATATTTTTAAAAGATATAATGTTTTGACACTTGATTTACGTTTTCAAGTTTTGAGATTTATCGATATGTTTCTGTCGGGGTAATTAATATTATGTTTCTGTCTCGATGCTCGAAAATGATTTTGATGTTTTTAAACTATAAAACTTATTTCTGTCGAGACGCTCGAAAATCTATTTCTGCCACTGTGCTTGATGATTTTATGTTTTTGACCCTCAGTGGTGCTTGTATATGTTTTGTTCCGGATTGTCCCCTGGGGCACCTGTTATGGGGTCCAGACTATCGAAAATGGCTGGCCCACTACCTTGTCGACATGGTCCGTACACTGTTCGGTCTATGCATGCGACTGAGCAATGGATGATCGGTATGTATTTTGAAAAGTTTGCATTAAAGATTTATTTTTGATTTACACATTTATGTTTTGAGGGGAAAATGATTTCAAAAGAATTACATTTTGATTTGATGTATTTCGGCATTATTTTTGATATTATATGATATGATATGTTTCCGTCATTATGCTTGATGATTTTATATTTTTGACCCTCTGTGATGCTTATATAGGGGTTTGCCCAACTGTAGTGGGCCGACCCGACCCTCTATTGACAGATGATCGTTTCGTTCATTGTCTAAGCTTTAAGTGTACAAATTTGATTTGTCAAATTAAAGCTCATTATTAATTAATTAGATTAATCAAGACAAATTGACCAAAATACCCTTATCAAAGTCGGTCAAGCCTTGTTTAAGTTAGAAAATTTTCTTTTCTTTTTCATTCAAGCTTCCATGGCCGAAAACTTCATCTTCCAAAACACTCTCAAATTGTTTGAGGATCCAAGAAAGAAAATCAAGAAAATCAAGAAAAAGCCAAAGGAAATTAAGAGATTAAAGGTGATCCTCAATATCCCTAAGCTTGGAAAGTATGTTTCTTGTTCTTGATCATCTAGATAGATTCTAGGGTTTCTTCTTTTCTTAAGAATTTGGGTGTTTTTGATTTGGAAGATGGAATGGAAGGCTTGGTGCATGTGTGAAGTAATATTGAAAGATATTATTGTAATATTTGTTCAATTGATCATTTGATGATATGTTTCCATTCTATAGTGTTATGCCCACTCTTGTAATGCCTAGAATTATTCTTGGGTGCTTCATTTGTGGTGGCTTGGATTGGTGTTGTGATTAATTGGATTAATGTTAAGAAAATTGGATTAAAGCATGAAAATTTGATATTTTTTGCTTCTGGATCAGATATGGGAAAACTGTTTTTATGGTGATGAAAATTATGGCATATAAATGTATTGGATGTGTTTTGGGTGTTGGAACAATTGCCAGAAACTATTTCGGAGTTGAAATATGCGAAAACGGTGAAAAACGGCGTTACCGGGTGACTTTTGAGCCAACCAGGTGACGACTGCCAAAACAGTGAATTGGTCACTGTTCGGCCAGGCCATGAACTGCCCAAGTATTATTGGGGCTGACCTGGGCAGCCCCCATGTGCATTGGGTAGTCGGTTCGGTCAAAAATGTGTTTTATGCCATCTTGCGGAAAAACATTTTCGTAAACGTTTCGCGATATTTCTTAACTATTTATGTCGTTATTTAATATCAAATAAACATGTTTAGGTGAAATATGAATGAATTAGTCATATTGGATATTGAATAATTTATTCGGTAATTTTAAAAATTTTAAAATTACGATTTCACCCGAACCACGAGCTTCCGCTGCGCTCCCGCCAAAACTCCAACAAAAATGGTATCAGAGCATGTCTGATCCTTCATCCATTACATTAGTCATGCTTGATATATGATATATCATCCACTTTTGATGTTTGCAAATGCTTGTAATTTAGATATTTCTTGACTTTTCGGTTCTACGCTAACGGGAAACGTAATGAAAATTTAATGGTTAAGTTTAAGTTATGTTTTCTAAGGTAGAATTGAACTGTTTAGAAGTTTATCTAGATTATATTATGCATTTGATGTAGAGCAAAGCTTTCTTGAGGAATATCCTCGCTTAAATAAGACAGTAAAGTGACATGTATTGGATGCATATTTCTTGGTCCGTCTTGTCAATACGATTTATGAGTATCTTTCTATGGCTGCATCCGAGAAAGTGTCAAAGCAATGAGGGTGTAGTTGATAGAATTTTATCGATGCCGGATGTATATTTGATACTAGAAAAATTAAAGTGAAAGTGATAATCCTAAACGTGCCAAAGTTGTCAGGACTACATCAGTAGCTGGAGTTTGTCATTGGCAAGTGAAGCCTTGATACGCCTCATTGTGAACGTGCCAAAGCTGTCATAATGAGAACGGTCATGACCAAAATCAGGAGTCACAGTGAGTGTGATTGACAATGAATTGTCTACCTAATGAATATATGTAGGCAAGATCGTGCCAAAGCTGTGAATCAGAATATATTCATGGGGTCCACTTCTCACTATGGAATTTGATTTAATTATTGAATTTCCGTTTTCCGTTGGGGATTACGATATTATGTAAAATAGTGGAAGACACTGCTGGGTTAAAAATCCATAACTAAAGTAGTGTGTAATATTATGGAAATTGATGCTTTTGTTTTCCTTTATTCTATATTGTTGATAGAATTATACTTCTAATCCACTGCATGCATATTATTTGAATATATTTTCTGACTTCACTTATGGTTGCGTATTTCTAGAATAGGTTCTAGAATCTTAGTAGACTTGGATATTGTTAGATTAGTCAAAACCATTGGGAACTGTTATTCCGATTTTCTTGAAAATCAAGATGGTTAGTGACTGTAGACGCTGGTTTACGCCCGAGGCCAACAATTGAGATTTCATAAGGGGGCACTGGTGATCCTGCAAAATAAAGAAAGTAGGGTGAGCGTGGAGGGTCTTGAACTCCGTAGGGTGCCGTGAGGGCGATAGGTAGGAGGTGTTCTGAGCTTGAGAATGTCCCAAAGCTGTGAGTATGAGAGCTAGAAGTTCCATGTCCCCTCCTCATGGAGTCTCGTTTCCTATATATACATGCCCCAGTAACGTATGCTTCTATTGCCCTTTGATTGCTCGTCAGTTGGGTCATGATAACGGTCGACTTCATGAGGTGCAATTACTGCATTTTGCCCGTTGTAGGCTGGAATGGATGGGTTATGAATGGTGTTTATGAGCCTGGGCGTTATGTAGACTGGCGTGGGGTGAGCCCCGATTAAGGTTTGAGCACATGGTATTTCACTGGGCCTGGGCTTGTGAATCTCTGAGCCTCTAAATACTTCAAACCTTGGGGCTTCCTTTTGAAGTAGAAGCTTGGGTCTGGGGCAAAGTGACGAAATTACCCCTGGACCAAATTTGGCCCGTACAGTTTGTCCCATACTCTCTAAGTCAATGAATCTTTGGCTTGGAGAGTACTTGACGTGTGTGTCACCTGGGACGAGACCATAGTATGTAGGTGTACTCGAGCGTTGATGCTGCCAAACGAATGTCAAGTTATGAACTTGACTCTACAATGTCCATTGGGGAAGTACCCAGTGGGTTGAACCAGATGAAGGCCAGGATATAGATCTTACGACATGTGTATTAATTTCATGTCTACAATTTGACTCGACATGAGTCTATGGGGGATGTCCCCGGTCGACTGATCTAGATGAAGATTCATGATATAATTCATACGACATGTGTAAACCATGTCTACAACTTGACTCGATATGAGTCCATGGGGGATGTCCCTGATCGACTGGACTTGATGAGGCCAGGAAGATATAAGTAATACGACATGTGTAATCGATGTCTAAAAACTTGACTCGACATGAGTCCATGGGGAATGTCCCTGGTCGACTGGACTTGATGAGGCCAGGAAGATATAAGTCATACGACATGTGTAATCCATGTCTAAAAACTTGACTCGACATGAGTCCATGGGGGATGTCCCCGATCTACTGGACTTGTGAGGCCAGGAAGATATAAGTCATACGACATGTGTAATCCATGTCTAAAAACTTGACTCGACATGAGTCCATGGGGGATGTCCCCGGTCGACTGGACTTGATGAGGCCAGGAAGATATAAGTCATTCGACATGTGTAATCCTTGTCTAAGAACTTGACTCGACATGAGTCCATTGGGGATGTCCCCGGTCAACTGGACTTGATGAGGCCAGTAAGATATAAGTCATACGACTTGTGTAATCCATGTCTAAAAACTTGACTCGACATGAGTCCATGGGGGATGTCCCCGATCTACTGGACTTGATGAGGCCAGGAAGATATAAGTCATACGACATGTGTAATCCATGTCTAAAAACTTGACTCGACATGAGTCCATGGGGGATGTCCCTGGTCGACTGGACTTGATGAGGCCAAGAAGATATAAGTCATTCGACATGTGTAATCCATGTCTAAAAACTTGACTCGACATGAGTCCATGGGGGATGTCCCCGGTCGACTGGACTTGATGAGGCCAGGAAGGTATAAGTCATTCGACATGTGTAATCCAACAAAACATCATATGTCGACTGCTAAATATTTGTAATATATGCAGTAGGGCCCACGTAGTAGAGTCGACAATAGGCTAGAGTATTTCAACAAAGCATCGAGAAAAACAAACAACAAAGAAACAAGCCCAGACGGCCCAGAGACACAAAACCCAAAAGACCGGAATTAGCCCAACGAACTGCACAAATATGGAAACGAGAGGGACCACAAACAGCCTATTAGCAAACTCTAGCCCACAGAGAAAACAATACAAGAAAACGAGCCCAACCGGCCCAGTGGAAGCCTTGAGAGGCCAACAAAAAATGGCCCAATCGCCAGCAAGACTGAGGAACCAAGAGAGCAAAGAATCAACCCACAAGCATGTACCAGCCCATAAGCAAATAATTGTCAGTTTAGAATCAGCCCAAACGACAAAAACCACACAGCCCAAGCGATCAAAAATCTCAGAAGCTCAGGAAGACCACAAAGCCTCGCAAATAAAGCACAACTGAAGTACAGATAAATCTCAAACCAAGACCGTAGAGCTTAGCCCAACCCATCCAAAAACACAGATTCCAAGCATATCCGGTAGTGCAAGCCCAAACAAGGTCCAAAAGAAGCAAAACAAAAGCAGTAGCCCATCCATCATCAAACCGGCTACTCCAAACAAACGCGTCGGCTCAACCATTACTAAACACTCAAAAGTCCCACATCGCTCAATTTAGAGAGAATGCATCAAAACAGCTAAGGGAAACAAAGATCTGTAACACTCAATAGGGTCGAAGCTGCTTCTAATGGCAAAACTGATCTCTCTAGCTGCGTAATCGACTGAGGCATTGCTGTGATCAAATGCCATTTCGGTCTATGGAAATCACAAAGCAAGGGTAGTATGGTTCCAGGTGTCATAGCTTCAGCTCTTCAAGTGACGTGGATGAGGACACACAATATGCGGCATGAAGTGCGCCCCTTCAGCCTCCAATTACTTCACTCATTTTTAACCTTCTTCTCTCGAGTCTCTAGGGTTTATTTTTACCTCTCAAATGGTAGACGAACCACAATACTCATTAGACGACACAACTAATAATCACAAATACGAGGACTAAATGACGCCGCCTTCATCCTGTCCGCGCAGACCCACGGGATTCTCTGCCCCAATTTTGTTCGCTCTGGATTCCACCGTGGCCCCTCCTTCCTACAACAACGTCTCTCCCCCCGTCGAAGACTTCCAGGCCGCCAAGCGCCGCGCTGAGCAGATCGTGGCTCGTCTCCTCAACTCGGCTCCCGCCGACGCCAAGCGCCCTCCGCGTTGAGATTGGCTCCAACGACTCTTATTTTGGGCTAAGCTCACTGGGTTGGATTTTGGCTGTTGTTGTTGCATGTGGGCCTGTGTCGCATGCTCATTGCGTCGAATCGGCTGGAAGATATTCACCTATTGGATTTTCGTATGTCAGTTGGATTACATTTATGTTGTCGGCTGGGGGATATTTATATTACTAGACTTATACATATCGACTGGGAGACATTTCTGTTATTAGATTCATGCATGTCGGCTGGGTATGAGTTTTGTAGACTTGAAAGGGAGGCTCTGCTCCTCATGTGACTGACTTGTACGATCTAATCTTGTCATTAGGTATGAGCAGTTGGCTCTTTGCAAGCTTGTTAGGGCATGAGGGTTCAACCTTTTGATCAGAATCATGATGGCGGCATCGTTGCAGCACCGTGTAAGGGTGGTTTACGTACATGGTCGCTCGAGACATTCCTCCTTGCAGTTTTTGATTTTACAGCGCAGCAGTGTAGCAGTTTCGACCAACTGAGGTCGATTCCCATGGTCGCCATGATGGCGCAGCAAGCATCACCCATGGCGGTGGGCTCGGCCGTTGCTCATGCCCCATGCTTGAAGACTATCAAATAGCGTGTGTGGGCTCCATGCTTGGCCTGTTTCTTTTGGCAGCAAGTTTTTGGTTTTTATATATGGCTTATGGGCTGGCAGATGAGTATGGTGTTTGCATATTGGGAGCTTGATTTTTTTTTTAGACGTGGCCTCACTCCTTTTGCTTGGGCAGTGATGTGGAGCCCATGTGAAGTGGAACTTAATTGGGAGTTTGGACAGTTTTTGCACATGGTATGGTGCATTTAGTTTGGATGTTAATGCTTGGCTATTGTATATGGCTTTTCACGTGTGGCGCTTTTGGGTGCATAGATGCTTGTTCACGTGCCTTGGGTATATATGGTAAGCTGGTTTTCCAGTAGCTCATGCATAACTTATGTGTTACGCATGGTTGAATGCTTCCTTCATGATCAACAAATGTAGACTGGACACACCTCCATGGACACATCTCCATGAACATGCAAATTTTGGTTGCATGTTTCATTCATATTTTCTTTCGTGTGTAGGATGCCAATTAACTCAGGCAGCGTTGCCATTATACCTTATGTAGGTACATGAGAGTTTACAACCGACTGGACCTAATGAAGGTCCAAGAAAGTCTTCACTCCTCCATACCATATGAAGGTATACGGGGAGTCTACAGTCAACTAGGCCTGACCCATGAGACAACGGTCGAATGAATCGGATAAAGACCCATTAGGGAATTCACTCACTCCATTAGATAAAGGTCTCTGAGAGTCTACAAGACCTATATGAATGTCTGGACCTGATGAAAATTCATGAGTATGGTCGAATGGACTCGATGAAGGTCTAACATGGTCCACACTCCTCACTCTTTCGTGTGGTCTAGAGAAGATGGCAATCCTTTCGTGTAGTCTGAAGGAGATTGAGATTCATTCGTTTCATCTGGAGAAGATAACGATCCATTCATACCATTTTTCACGTCGTCTGGAGTGGATGTCATGCCATCAATGTCGACTGGAGGAAGTGTGTAGAATGGTTCAAATGATGGTCAATATATTTTTTGATTGGAGCAAATGGAGTTCTCATTGAGGACGGAACAAATGGGCCGGATGACAATCCTAATGTATGAAATTGTTCTTGGAGAGTGGCTAATTAAGTGATCATGAGACTTTGTGTTTGCTCGTTGCGTGACACCATACGAGTAGGGGTTTTTGGAAGGATCGTAGATGGCGTGATCTTTGTATGCTATGGATCGCTAGGGCCCCACGGTGGGCGCCAAACTGTAGACGCTGGTTTACGCCCGAGGCCTACAATTGAGATTTCATGATGGGGCACTGGCTATCCTGCAAAACAAAGAAAGTAAGGTGAGTGTGGAGGGTCTTGAACTCCGTAGGGTGTCGTGAGGGCGATAGGTAGGAGGTGTTCTGAGCTTGAGAATGTCCCAAAGCTGTGAGTAGGAGAGCTAGAAGTTCCATGTCCTCTCCTCATGGAGTCTCGTTCCTATATATACATGCCCCATTAACGTATGCTTTTATTGCCCTTTGATTGCTCGTCAGTTGGGTCATGATAACGGTCGACTTCATGAGGTGCAATTACTGCGTTTTGCCCGTTGTAGGCTGGAACGGACGGGTTATGAATGGTGTTTATGAGCCTGGGCGTTATGTGGACTGGTATGGGGTGAGCCCCGATTAAGGTTTGAGCACGTGGTATTTAACTGGGCCTGGGCTTGTGAATCTTTGAGCCTCTAAATACTTCAAACCTTGGGGCTTCCTTTTGAAGTAGAAGCTTGGGCATGGGGCAAAGTGACGAAATTACCCCTGGACCAAATTTGGCCCGTACAGTGACTTAGTTTCTAAGTCACGATAGGTAATCTAAATAGATTTCTGTTTTAGGAAATAATTGTCTGGAGATAATAGTTTCTTGTGTGGAAAAAATTAACGTGAATTAGTTCATATCTCGAGATTCTTGACTGGCATTAAGAAAACCCCATTAGGTATTTGTTTATGTTATAATGACATTTCTTGGCTTTAGTGACTTTTAGAAGTCACGTGTTTGACACAGTTTGCTAATCAATAATTTGCAATTGTTGTGAATAATTGAAGGCAAATTATAAAGCTAAAGAAAGTAGATGTGTATAGTTGTGTATGGAGAATATCGATTCTCATAATACGACAACTGTAGGTATTGGATACCAGATCTCCCATCTAGTTATTTAAAATAATGTTTAATGATTGTTTTTTATATTTGATATCAGAACTTGCGACTATTAGATAGTTACTTGTTCTTTATAAACAATTGTTATATATTTTAATATGACTAGTAGTGTCATTGATGAAAAGATAAATATTAAGAAAAATATTCGGTTCACTAAATAACTTGGAACAATATTTTATGAGATTTTATCACCTAAGTATTAAATGATTATTCTGTATGGTAAAGGATGGTCTGATACAAGATCACACCATATATCCTTATCCATTTAATGAATATTGTATTCAGGATGTGATTAAATCTCATTTAACCAATGATCGTTATTGGACCGCAGATTTATTAAACTAATACATTGGATGTATATAGTTTAATGAATTATAAATTGTCTTGGATAGTTTTCTTTACTCCGTAACTTAGTTAATGAGTTATCATGACTTAGTTGCGTGTTTCTAAAAGAATATATATTGAACGTCTTGAATGGTTCGAGAACTTTCAATATGTTTCTGATGAAACGCGGATAGAATATTTTGAATGGTTCAAAGATATTCTATTTGAAGTGTTGAAAACTATATTTTAAAATTTGCCGTGAGTCTTTGAATTTTTCAAGGATGTTTGATATGATCAAATATATGAATTTATGGAAATTAGTTCTAAGGTTATTTAATGAATGTGATTCTTACTCAATATTATTCTTCTACGATTCCATCATGATGGAATTGGTCAGTGGGAGAAATCGAATCTTATATGATTTTATTCGTTTGATATTGAGTGTTACCGAATTAGGTTTTTCAATACTCTTGGGGTTATTCTCCAGTTACACTAATTCATCCTTTTAATTAATGTTCCATTAGTTTCTACAGTTACGTATATGATATGTATAAGTAGAAAATTTGAATCTTGAAAAGTTGAGATTTGAATCTTTCTTTTGTATAATGGTTATATAATTGAAAGTATTTGCGCCTTGGAGGTACAATTAAAAGTTTATCATTCATTCTATTTAATAGAATATTATATTCTATTTGATAGAATATCTTTTCTACGATCCCGAGTAATAAAATTATTTTATTACTTGGTGTGTAACATCAGATGTTGACCATTATAGAAAAGACTTGACTTATTGAAGTCAAATGTGAGAGTGACAAACTATAAATGGAACTATGTAATTAATAGGATGAAAAGACCCTTAGACATCTTTTGTATAAGTTCAATAAGATGTCAGAATCATTGACGAAGTATTCGATACTTAATGGTTCTGTTGTTTTCTTATCGAAGAAAATTATCCTATAATTTATAGTGGGAGCGATATTTGATATCGATTTCGAAAATTATCATTAAACCATAGATCTAAGATTGTTCATAGCTTACTACGATCAAGTTTTTGAACTTGATTGAGCTTTAGTTATGAATCGTTCATAAAATGTGCAAAATTGTTTGCGCAGTAAAAAGCAAAGTGAGCTTATTAAATGTTTGACCTTTATATTATGATTGTGAGAAAAGTTATACTCAGCTATGTACTGTAGATTCTGAGGAAACTTATCTCTAGTCATACTAATTGAACAATTAAGGATCTATTGGTTAATGTGATATTAAACTATGTATTTTAGCTAAGAATGCAAAGTGGCTTTCCTGAATGGTTTCTTCGAATAAGAGATCCATTGTGGTTTCTTTGTTTGAAGAGTTCATTCTAGAATGGCCTTAGAGTTTGTATTCTACTAAGATCACAGTTTGATATACTAGCTTATAGAGCCTATTGTAGACTCGGATAAGCTTTCCAGAAATCTGTGTTTTCTAATTTTGATAACAGTCAAATTGTCTGATTTTATCAAAGCATAAAAATACACATATGATAGTAGCCTCAGTGGGAGCGTACAAATTTCTTTCTAGTGTTATATATCATAACGACATTATCATTATTAATGTAATAATGAGATGTTTATAAGGTAAAAGGTTTACCTAAGTCTTCTTTTCTCTGTGAATGCAGTGGAAGTAGTCTCTGTTATATTTGATATAAAGTTTCATGTATGATATAAAACTAAGAGACTTGTGAGAAACTCTCATTAGTCGTGCATTAGATATGACTAATAAAGGAAACATCAAGACTATCTGTGTGACAGTTAGTATAACTGTTTGACAGTTAGTGTGTCTCTTAAATATAGTATTTATCTTTCGTAAATGATGATTCCTTTGTCGAAAGAGAAATTGATTAAAATGTCTAATCAATCTTATGCATTATAGGATGATGGCATAATGAATATTGTATAATGTACGATTAAAGATATCAATTTGATCGTAATTGTTACGAGCTATTTTGGTATGTTGTAGACCATAGGATGTGTCTTGAAACATGTTCTTTGTTATCTTTGAGATATTAAGAACAAGTTTCTTATTCATGGAGAATATAATCCGCAACCATTAGGGTCAGATTAGTTTTGAGTCTAATTATGACATTAGATGGTCTATGTCATATAAAGTCAGAAATTATGCAGTGGGAGTGTCACGGTTGATTCTACTAAATCAGTAGAATTAGTTGTAACTTATGAAGTGTTGACTTATGAAGTTAGATAATGACCTTATAGAATAGAAGTTTTGATATTAGTATTGTGTTTGCAGTTGTCTGCAAAGTATTTTGGATTTGATCTTTAAATACATAGACAACTTTATAGCTATAGCACAATATTGATATCGCATCTAAGTCTTATTGATGTAGAACTTGGGTTCTACAAAATATGAATGATGATGGTTAAAGGAAACAATTGGGTTTGTTGGAAAAACTCAATTTGTTAAAGCAGCTTACTTGTTGTTGCCTACCTTTTGAGTGCTAGGTGAGCTCTTGAGGGCCATGTGTATGTGATACATATTGAGATGTGTATATGATGCCGTGGATTGGCACTAGAACAAGTGGGAGAAATTATTAATCTTGGTGCTTGGAGTGCCAATCCGGATAGTATTTATGTCCGATTCATGAATACGAATAATTTCTTTTTCCATAATATTACTTATTTAATGGTAGCACCTCTTGTCTTTTATATACATATTCGATCTAATTATGATTAGATATCTAATTATGATTAGATTGAAACTAAATTTGATTTAGTGATACGTGTATATTAGACAAAGACCCTAGGATTTACAATGTAGTGCACAGTTAGAACGTAGTTTGTAATTGACATTGGGAAGCATCACTATAAGTTGTATATCCTTAAATAAAGTTCATGGTCAAGATTTACTAACACAGGTCGGTTAGTAAAATCTACTGAGACCAGTACATGTCGTATATCATGACTTGGTCTGATGGTTTATCCCAATGAACCATGAGTCTCGGGAGACTCGTATAGACATGTAGGTATTTATTTGATAAACATTGAACGACTCACTGAATATTTCCTAATAGATGGTACACAACGTCAATAGGAATCTTCTCAAGTTGAGCGAGCATAGTGGTCATTCGACTTGAGATACCATAGTGGATATATGAGTTATCCTCCACACTTTGATGGAAGTCACATCACCGATCTATTTAGATTAGACCTCTGCATGTTCGTTGAGTGTGGACTAATGCTCCTGATATCCAGTTCATATCAAGATAGAATTTGTTCGTCCTGTGTACAGGGCATAGGTATCCAACACGTGTTTGCGATCTAGTAAATCCATGGTCGTGGTATAACTTCGGAAGCAAGTTCCGAGTGTTATTTAGAGATCATAAATTTGAAAGTTGACTATATTATATCATAAGGATTTGACGTTCTTATCTATATCCCAGTTATAATATGGATAGCCTGTGACGAAGGGATCATACGTATGCAATGATCTCGACTTGTATAGTTTAGCGAGATTATCTGTGGTCGTCATAATTCATGAATGGGTGAATTATGGACACGAAATTGGATTTCGTAACAGATAAACCTAAACTTAGAGAGTCCCACAATATGAAGTGTACTCGTTGAGCACTTGGGCAACATGTTATGAATAATACAGATTATTCATTATACTTCTTCGGATTAAATGAGTTAATTCGAATCGTTTAAATGGTTAAACGAAAACATATGCTTTAGGGAATTTTGGTCATTAATAATTAATGTGTATTTGTATTTGATACAATATTTGATTTGATACATAGTGATTAATTGTCAAATGAGACTTTGACACATGCCATTAATATATGTATTTGTTATTTAATGTAAATAAAAATACATATATAATAATAATTATATTAATTAATTATTTAGATATTTAAATGTTAAATATTAAATATTTCAATAATATATATATTACATAAATATTATGCAATATATTTGATTATTATTGGCTACAAGTGGCATGATTTTATTAAGCCTTAAGTGTACAAATTTGATTTGTCAAATTAAAGCTTATTATTAATTAATTAGATTAATCAAGACAAATTGACCAAAATACCCTTATCAAAGTCAGTCAAGCCTTGTTTAAGTTAGAAATTTTTTTTTCTTTTTCATTCAAGCTTTCATGGCCGAAAACTTCATCTTCCAAAACACTCTCAAATTGTTTGATGATTCAATAAAGAAAAGTAAAGAAAATCAAGAAAAAGCCCAAGGAAATTAAAAGATTAAAGGTAATCCTCAATATCCCTAAGCTTGGAAAGTATGTTTCTTGTTCTTGATCATCTAGATAAATTCTAGGTTTTCTTTTTTTCTTAAGAATTTGGGTGTTTATGATTTAGAAGATGGAATGGAAGGCTTGATGCATGTGTGAAGTAGTATTGAAAGATATTATTGTAATATTTGTTCAATTTGATCATTTGATTATATGTTGCCATTCTAGAGTGTTATGACCACTCTTGTAATGCCTATAATTATTCTTGGGTGCTTCATTGGTGGTGGCTTGGATTGGTGTTGTGATTAATTGGATTAATGTTAAGAAAATTGGATTAAAGCATTAAAAATTGATATTTTTTGCTTCTGGATCAGATCTGGAAAAACTGTTTTTATGGTGATGAAAATTATGTCATATAAATATATTGGATGTATTTTGGGTGTTGGAACAATTGCCAGAAACTGTTTCGGAGTTGAAATATGCGAAAACGGTGAAAAACGGCTTTATCGGGTGACTTTTGAGCCAACCGGGTGACGGCTACAAAAACAGTGAATTGGTCACTGTTCGGGCAGCCCATGAACTGCCCAAGTACTATTGGGGTTGACCTGGGCAGCCCCTATGTGCATTGGGTAGTCGGTTCGGTCAAAAACGCATTTTATGCCATCTTGCGGAAAAATATTTTCGTAAAAGTTCCTAACTATTTATGTCATTATTTGATATCGAATAAATATGTTTAGGTGAAATATGAATGAATTATTCATATTGGATATTGAATAATTTATTCGGTAATTTTAAAACTTTTAAAATTACGATTTCACCCGAACCGCGAGCTTCCGCTACGCCCGCGCCAAAATTCCAATAGGTTCGCCGCTACGTTTCACGGCATGAGCCACCCACCAAATCGAAGCTCTCGAAGAGTACTACAAGTTGGCGGTGACGGATTTTCCGTTCCATGCATGGTTGCATGCGAAACGAGGAATGAAGATTCGAATGAATAGTGACTCATGATGAACAGTAACTCCGATCGGAATTTCGTTGATTCCAGCGCGTTCGTGGGATCGTTTGGAGTCCGTATATGGCCTCAAAATCGTGGTAAGACCTCTCGGTAAAAATCTGCAAATTTCAAATTTGTTATTAAATGTTCGGATGTATCCAATAGTTTTGTAGCATAGCGTAATGATATAAATGAAATTGATTAAGTATTAGTATATTGAATATGTGCATTTGGTAGAATCCGAGTGAAAATGGAACGGATTTGATCGATTCGAATAGTAATATGTAAGTTTTGGTAAAAATGGGTTTTTTTGCATGTAATGATTGTTTTGATTTTAACTATAGTTATGAGTTATATATGATATTACGAACATGTTTGGATAAACCGAATTGGTTCAGAGGGTTCGGATCCCTTCCGTAGCATTTGAGGAAATTTTTTTCGGAAGATTTTTCAAAAATTCTTAAACCGATAGTTCATGTTAACTAGTGGCCTGTATTAATTTGTAATGATGATTAAGACCATTGAAACTGAAAGTATATGAAAACAGACTTGATTTGGTTGTTCCTGTAAGAGCCGGGATTTTTTCATAGTTTAGTCAGAACTCTGTAAGTCGTGTGATTCTAACGGTATTTCGCCATTTGTTTTGACATATGTGACTAGGACCCAGAGTGCTTGGAAGCCAGGTAAGTAACCAATGCGATGAGTGCATGGATGTTGGTTTATGATTAAATATATATTATATATATATATATATATATATAAATAGATAATGGAAGTGTTTAGGTTAAGACGGAAGAGATAGAAGAGGTAGTATCGAGAAATATGTTCATGATTATATATGGTTAGGTAGTCGACCTTCACATGTAAGGATTTTTCGTTATTGCTATGATATGAAGTGAATAGTTTATGATGATAATTTATGTATTGATGCATGTAACTACATGGACTCGTATGGTATGTATATTTATGGATATATGTAATGGTTATAAACCTGTATCGATATAAACGCATGTATATAAATGAATATGGAAAGGTATAAGTATATGAACATATATTCGTATATGCATATGATGTTAAGACATGAAGATTGGTAATGTCTATGATACGTGAAATCAAAGTAATACATATATTCGTATGTTTGGAACATGTGTATGTATGTGAGTGTTGAATGAAGTTTTAGAGTGTTTGTTTTGGATGTGCTTATGTATGAAAAGGTGTGCGATGAGTTTGGTGTGTCGTGATATGTATGCATGAATGTAGGTTTAATTGGTTGATGATTTCGTGGTATAGTAGTCGAGCTGGTTAGGAATCTTTTCGGACATAATTCATTTCATACTTATTCTAAAATAAGTAATGAGTCTCGTACGAGTATTGTGTGTGTAAACCAGTCGAATGTATGTATTGTTGGATGGAGTGATCTTTGATATATCGTTTGTTATGTGTGCTTCTTAGTTGGTTGCATGATGACTGTAAAGATGCCTGAATGTGTGTGTGTGTGTGTATGATGGAACTCATGATATGTGTGGATTATGTTTGCTTATGTGAGATGAATGGTTAATTTAAATTCAATGTCAATATCAGAGGTTATAAAATGTGTTTGCCAAGTTGTAATGGTATGTTCATATATGTATAAGAATTACAATATTGTATTTACACGGAATCCAATTTCGTGTCTATAATTTACCCACTCATGAATTATGACGACCACAGATAATCTCGCTAAACTATGCAAGTCGAGATCATTGCATACATATAATCCATTCGTCACAGGCTATTAATATTATACCGGGGATATTGATAAGAACGTCAAATCCCTAAGGTATAAAATAGTCGACTTTTAAATTTACGATCTCTAAATAACACTCGGAACTCGCTTCCGAAGTATACCACGGCCATGGATTTACTAGATCGCAAATAAGTACATGATACCTAGGAATCTTTTCGGACATAATTCATTTCATACTTATTCTAAAATAAGTAATGAGTCTCGTACGAGTATTGTGTGTGTAAACCAGTCGAATGTATGTATTGTTGGATGGAGTGATCTTTGATATATCGTTTGTTATGTGTGCTTCTTAGTTGGTTGCATGATGACTGTAAAGATGCCTGAATGTGTGTGTGTGTGTGTGTGTATGATGGAACTCATGATATGTGTGGATTATGTTTGCTTATGTGAGATGAATGGTTAATTTAAATTCAATGTCAATATCAGAGGTTATAAAGTGTGTTTGCCAAGTTGTAATGGTATGTTCATATATGTATAAGAATTACGATATTGTATTTACACGGAATCCAATTTCGTGTCTATAATTTACCCACTCATGAATTATGACGACCACATATAATCTCGCTAAACTATGCAAGTCGAGATCATTGCATATATATAATCCCTTCGTCACAGGCTATTAATATTATACCGGGGATATTGATAAGAACGTCAAATCCCTAAGGTATAAAATAGTCGACTTTTAAATTTACGATCTCTAAATAACACTCGGAACTCGCTTCCGAAGTATACCACGGCCATGGATTTACTAGATCGCAAATAAGTACATGATACATATGCCCTGTACACAGGACTGAAAGATTCTATCTGATACTCACAGGATATCATGAGCATCTGTCCACACCCAACGAAAAGGCGAAGGTCTGATCTAAATAGATCAGTGACGTGACTGTCATCAAACTGTGGAGGATATCTCATATATCCACAGTGGTATCTCAAGTCAAATGACCACTATGCTACTCTACTCGAGAAGATTCCTATTGACGTTGATGTACCATCTATTAGGAAATCTTCGGTGAGTCGTGCAGTGTTTATCTGCTATAAAAACCTACACGTCTATACGAGTCTCCAAGACTCATGGTTCATTGAGAAACCATTGGAATCATATATTCCAGTATACGACATGTACCGGTCTCAACAGGTTTACTATACTGACCAAGTAGTGTAAACCTTGACCAAGAACTGTCTGAGAATGACAACGTCATGATACAACTCAATGTCAGTTGCGACGCTTTTACAACAGCATCATGACTAGTCATTCTAAGGTCATTACGTCTTTACCAAATTAAGAGATATAATATATTACAAAAAATGCTTATATTATTCATAATAATAACGTTTTACAGTAGTATTCTTAAATAAATAAAACCGGGAATTGGCGTTTTGAGCACCAACCCCAACAAAATCTCCCACTTGCTCTAGTGCCAATATCGATTGTATCTAATATTCATCGACTCTACGTGTTTATCAAACAATTTCGGAGGTATGGCCTTTGTCAGCGGGTCTGCTACATTATCTTCACTTGGTACCTTGCACACGACAATATCCCATCGCGACATAATCTCTCGAATGATGTGGTACTTGTGTTCCACATGCTTCGACTTCTGATGCACCCTCGGTTCCTTTGCTTGCGCAATGGCTCCAGTATTATCACAGAATGGAATCACTTTCTCGATACTTTGGACAACTCCCAATTCTATGATAAAGTTCTTTATCCACACAGCCTCCTTTGCAGCTTCAGAAGCTGCAATATATTCCCCCTCAGTGGTGGAATCTGCTGTTGACCCCTATTTGGAACTCTTCCAACAAAATACACCTCCGTTAAAGGTAAAGACGAATCCAGGTGTAGACTTTCTATCATCGGGATTCGATTAGAAATCGGAATCCGTATACCCGTTAACTTGTAGTTCGTTTCCTCCATAAATTATCAACTTATCCTTTGTACCTTTAAGATACTTCAGGATATGTTTAATGGCCATCCAATGGTCATTTCCTGGATTGGACTGATATCTACTGGTTACGCTAACAACGAAACTGATATCAGGCCTAGTACATAACATGTCATACATTATGCTACCCAAACAAGAAGTATAAGGTTGGTTAGACATTCTAACATTCTCATCTTCTGTTTGTGGACTCATCTTCTTTGAAAGATGAATCCCATGTCTGAACGGTATGTTTGCTGTCTTACAGTTACCAAAATTATATCGTTCCAAGATCTTATCTATATACGTTGATTGGGATAACCCAATCAGCCTCCTTTGTTTATCTCTATAGAGTTTTATCCCTAAAACATAGGAAGCTTCTCTCAGGTCCTTCATGGAGAAATTCTTACAGAGGTACGCTTTGACGCTTTGTAATATTCATATATCATTCCCAATGATTAGGATGTCATCAACATATAGGACTAAATATATGACCATGCTCCCACTGGCCTTCTGATACATACAGGATTCTTCTGAATTCTTGAGAAAACCAGACGATCTAATAATCTCGTCAAATCGAAGATTCCAACTTCGTGAAGCTTGTTTAAGTCCATAAATGGACTTCTTAAGCTTACACACCATACCCGAGTTTTCGCTGGACGTAAAACCTTCCGGATGTTCCATATAGATTTCTTCATCAAGAAATCCATTTAGAAAAGTCATTTTGACATCCATTTACCAAATCTCGTAGTCATGATACGCAGCCATAGAAAGTAAAATCCTAATAGACTTAAGCATGGCTACTGGTGAAAAAGTTTCATCGTAGTCGACGCCAGGTCGTTGCATGTAACCTTTTGTAATCACTCAGGCCTTGTAAGTTTCAACCTTACCGTCAGGCCCTCGCTTCCTTTTGTAAACCCATTTACAACCGATAAGAACAATTCCTTCGGGAAGCGGAACCAAGTCCCAAACTTGATTCTCATGCATTAAGTCTAACTCGGATTTCATGGCACTTTGCCATTTCACGGAGTCGACGTCCAACATCGATTCTCTATAGGTGAAATGATCAGTCTCTTCCACTAAGAGAACATCTAGACTCTTTTATTGTATCAAATACAAGCTTTCAAGAGGTCTAGATACCCTTTGTGACCTATGGAGTGTGTGTGTTGAAGGTCCTTCATCTACTTGAACTTCAGGTTCCTCAGTTAGTTCGTTATTTTCAGGTTGGACTTCTTCAAGTTCAACCTGTCTATGATTACCACCTTCTGACAAAAATTCTACTTCTAGAAATCTTGCGAAGCGAGCTACAAACACATTTCGATGCTCGGTATCATAAAACAGATATCTCCTCGTTTCCGAAGGATATCCAACTAACCTAAACTTTTGCCCTCGAGGCGAAAGCTTATCTTGCTGAGTCACCTTGATATAGCCAGGACAACCCCAAACCTTAATGTAACTAAGATTCGGTCTCCTACCGTACCATATCTCATACGGTGTCGTAGGAACATCTTTTGAAGGAATCTTATTCAAAAGATGTGCAGCTGTTAAAAGAGAGTAGCCCCATAAGTAATAAGGCAAATCTGTGAAACTCAACATTGATCGGACCATATTCAATAAAGTCTGATTTCTCCTCTCAGACACTCCATTGTGTTGTGGAGTACATGGAGGAGTGTATTGAGTGAGAATCACATTCTCCTTCATATAATCAATGAACTCACCACTCATATATTCTCCGCCTCGATCAGATCAAAGGCATCTAATATATTGACCACATTATTTTTGTACTTCATTTTGGAACTCTTTGAACTTTTCAAAGGTTTCCGATTTATGTCGCATTAAATAGACATAACCGTACCGTGACAGATCATCGGTAAAGGTAACGAATTACGAATAACCATTGTGAGCAGTCTAACTTAGTGGACCACATACATCAGAATGTACGAGTTCCAGTAAGTTAGTGGCACAGTGTCCAACACCTGAAAATGGGGCTTTGGTCATCTTACCCTGAATACACGATTCACAAGTTGGATAAGATTCAATGGTAAGATCTGGTATCAAACCATTCCTAACCAATTGGGTAAGGCGTTTAACGCCTATATGACATAGCTGCATATGCCAAAGTTCAGTATTATTAACAACAAGTAAACTACGTTTATTAATTCCAGTATTCAAAATATCTTTTGAAGTTTGCAATGTATAATGACCATGCTTATTTGGACAAAAAATGATCTGAATATTACGTTTATCATATAAATACAAAGAATAGTTCTTAATATTAATACGATAGACTTCTGTATCCAATACAAAAAAGTGATATAATATTAGCTACACATCCAGGTACAAAATAACAGTCATATAACAAAAGTGTCTCTTTCGGCAAAGGGATCTCGCATACTCCCACTGCAACTGCATCCAGTGAGTCTCCACTCCCAAATCACAACTGCATCTCTCCAGGCTTCAGTTTCCTACTTTCCTTTAGCACCTGCAACGAATTGCAAATGTGAATGGGACAAGCAGAATCTAAAATCCAGGTGGATGTAACGGCTTCATAAGCCAAAAATATATCAATAACTGAAAAAATAAATATACCTGATGTAGATGCTCTCTCCTTCCTCAGCTGGGCAATGTAGTCAGGACAGTTTCTTTTCCAGTGCCCGACTTTACTGCAGTGATGGCACTTGTCATCAGAAGCCCTCTTGGGCTTTGCTATCTTTGCCTGTGGTTGAGGACCGAAACCCTTCTTCTTCTTCCCTTTCTTCTTATTTCCCTTTGACCAAGTCTGGGAAGAAGTAGAAAGTGAAGTAGGTCTCAGAGGGCGAGTCGGTACTTCATTCTTTAGGTCATCTTCCGTCGTGAGCAACATCCTATGCAGCTCATGGTAGGTACAGATAATCCCATTCATGTTGAAGTACATCACAAACTGGCGATAAGAAGCTGAGAGTGAACCAAGAATGACACTCATACCCAGAACGTCATTCAGAATGAGATTATGTTACCTCAATTGATCGATCAAATCGATCATCTGAAGAACATACGGGATAACAACTTGCCCCTCATCCAATCGCGCATGGAACAGTTCCATTGCGACCTTGTGAACAATAACTTGTTCTTGGTTCTCAAACGATTGTCTTAATCGTGTCATCATATATACACATCTGACATGCCATAGTATTTTTTCTTGAGTCCCGGAGACAATGAACTTAAGATATATGACTTAACTTTTAAGTCATCATCTTTCCAAGCTTGAAAAACTTGGTGTTCCTCCGGTGTTGCGTCCTCTGCCACAGCAAGGGGCAATGGACCCTCAATAACATTTCCCAACTTCTTAGAATCGATGACAATCCTCAAATCCAAGTCTCAATCAGCGAAGTTCTCTGCGCCTTTAAGTTTGTTCGCATCAAGCATACGCGCAAACTGATTAGTGGATGGTGCCGCCATCACAAATCTATCATATAGATCACGAAAAACAGTTAACAGAAAATTAAGCAGTTTCATATAATATCATAAAAACATTAAATAGATCATGTATTTTTAATCTAAAAATGCCCATCCCACTAAATCATGCAATAATGTAATCCCCAAACAGAATACAAAGATTTAATAATTAAATTAAATACAAATAGTGAAAAGTGGATCCCATGAATATATTTCATCTCACAGCAGAGGCACGGTCCCGCCTACGTATATTCATCAGGTAGACAACTCATTTGTAAATCACTCACTAGTGACTCCTGGGTTTCCGGTCCTGGTCGTTTCTCGTTGTGACTGCTAAGGCAGGCCCACAAGGAGACGTACCAAGGTTAAACTCGTCAATGATAAACTCAAGCTACTTGCGTAACCCTGACAGCTAGGGCACGTTCAGGATTGCGCTTTCGCTTGAGTTTATCTAGTATCTGACATACATCCGGTATAAATAATTTTTAATCCTAAAACTTTACATTTGGTTCATTTTAATCCTAAATTGTTCGAAACAATTTTTAGATGATTCTAAATCATTTCTAAGATGATTTTAACATGTCATACACATCTAAAAACAAATTGCAACATGAACCCCAAATTTTTGTCCAAATGCCGTGAGCCCTTTTTTTGGCCAAATTGTGCATTTTTCTCTTTTAATGTTCAAAATACATCAAGATGATATCCAATCAACATAAGATTTTGTATGCATCATATACACATCCAAATACACAACATAAATGAAGAGCCCCAAATTTGAAAGTGGTCTTACCCTAATTTTTCAATTTCAACAAATTGGACAAATTAGGCCAAATTAATTAAATCCAACACTTCAATCAAGTTTCTTCCACACCAATCAAGCCTCACCACAATGAAATAATTATAGAACAAATCTAGGTCATTTAAGAGTGGGTCAATAACTCTAGAATGGCAACTAGTTTCTAAAACCATCAAAAGAATGCTTGTTAACATATTAGAAGTATTTTATGACCTTTTACATGCATTAACCCTATCCTCAAACTTCCATCCAACAAAAACACAAAGAATAAAGAATAGAAAAACATGAGAATAACATAGTATGTAGCCTAGAACACAATGAATATTTTCCTCTCTAATAGTAAGTTGAAGAAACTTACTAAAATCCAAATTTTTCTTTGTTTTTCTTTTTCTCTCTCAAGCTTCTTTTGTCTTCTTTAATGGAGTTTTTGATAAGAGTCTTTGGTTAATTAAAACCCTAAAATGAAACAAACAATTTATACTTGGAAAAAATGGCCTTGGCCGAATTTTTGGGTATATAAATATCAAGATATTTATTTTGTTTCATTTAAGGCATTTTCAACTTGTTAACTTTACATCATTACAACTTTAATGATTTGGTTAAAGTCAACAAATGCAACCAAAAATCATTTACTAAATATCACAACTTAAAATATTTATATCTTTAATTAATTTAATTATTTAAAAATTAAATAATTAAATAATTATTTAAATACAAATATATTAAATATATGTATTATATTTACAATAAATATCAAATACATATATATTTATGATATTAGTCAAATATCTCAATTTGACAATTAATTAATGTGTATTTGAATTAATCTAACATTAAATGCAAATACACAAAAATTAAGGAAATGATTATCGGGTCCCCAACACATATATTTTTCGTTTAGCCTTTAAACGAATTTATAAATAATCAGTATTATTTATAAATGTTGTCCTAGTGCTCTATGAGTATATTTCATTAGTGATACTCTCTAGATTCAGGCATGTCCGTCACGAAATCCAATTTCGTGTCCATAATTTACCCACCCGTAAATTATGACAACCACAGATAAACTCGCTGAATCATACAGGTCGAGGTCATGGCAAATGTATAATTCATTTGTCACAGGTATCCGGATATATCCCAGAGATATAGATGTAAACGTCAAATCTCTATGGGGACAATCTGGTCGACGTCTCTATTAACAATCTCTAAAAGAACACTTAGAACTGACTTCTAAAGTGTACCACGGGCCCATGGTTTTTATCTGATTGCTAATCCTATGGACTACCTATGCTCTGTACACAGAACTGACGGATCTTATCTCGATACACACATGACACCCTGAGGATCTATCCACACCCAACGAACATGCGGAGGTCTGATCTAAATAGATCGGTGACGTGACTGTCATCTAAGTGTGGAAGATGTCCCATGCGCCCACAGTGGTATCTCAAGTCGAAGAATCACAAGTGCTACTCAACCTGAGAAGATTCCTATTGACGTTGGTGTACCATCCATTAAGAATCTTCGGTGAGTCGTTCAGTGTTTATCCGCTATAAACACCTACACGTCTATACGAGTCTCCAAGACTCATGGTTCATTGAGAAACCATTGGAATCATATATTCTAGTATACGACATGTACCAGTCTCAACGGGTTTACTATACTGACCAAGTAATGTAAACCTTGACCAGGAACTGTCTGAGAATGACAACGTCATGATACAACTCAATGTCAGTTGCGACGATTTTGCAATAGCATCATGACTAGTCATTCTAAGGTCATTACATCTTTATCATATTAAAAGATATATTATATTACAGAAAATGCTTATATTATTCATAATAATAACGTTTTACAGCAGTATTCTCAAAGAAATACAACCTGGAATTGGCGCTCTGGGCATCAACCTCAACATGAACCACTATAAATCACGGTGTTATTTTCTACATCTCTAATTCTTTACTTGTTGCAATCTTTCATTTATATACATACTTATTGCTTAGAAACTTGCATATAAGTGATATATTGAAATAAAGAAAATCGACCTAAGCTAAATCGGTAAAATAAGATAAAATCGGTAAAGTTGTAACATTCCGTATTATTAGACAATAACTCAATTCATCCCCTCTTGGGAATATAGAGTTTCGTTGTTGTTAGTGCTTGTAGGAAATTTTTTTTTTTTTTTTTTTGGAAAAGGTTACAAGTATATTCCAAAAGGTGTTTTTTGTAGGAAATTTCAGAAGAGTTGTTTATTATTATTATAGTTAGGATATTTGAATCGGGAAAGGTTTTACTTATTGGTTAATACTATCATTGTAAGTTTTAATTACTAGCGAATTTTGTGTGATAACCTATATTCATAGTGGTTTTTTCTATCAAGACTCTTTCACTATGTGAACAAATCTTGCGAGTTGATTATTTTTCTTTTGGCACTTTAATTTATGTTTAAATTATGAGTGTGATTGATTGTGGTAGACTAATTAGTCATATCAACCATATTGTGGACTTGACTTAGAATATTTCAGTTAGCATTTAAATTTTACACTATTTATACTTATACTCTATAAATATATTAGAGTCACTTTCGAATTAAAATTATATTATCGAAGACTTTAGTTTCTTTAAAAGTCTATTTCTATCTAAAGAAATAGTATATTTAATTAAGTAAGATTTCCTAAGAAGACAGAAATCACAAGGTCAATCCAAGTAAAAAAGATTTTTCACATTTAGTCCACCTATATGTCAAATGACATAAATATGCCTAATAAAATAGAATAGTAATAAGTCTGTCACTTAAAAAAAAAATTGAAAAATACATGTAGGTGTGGGGAGCCAAAATTTGGCTTTTTTTCCTAACTTTACACGTAAAAACTAAATATCTCCTAAATAAAGTGTTTATATATATATATATATTATTTATATACAAATCATAAGCTTTAAAACAAGTACCATTATCAATATGTTTCGATAAAATGGTCAAAAATGACTATTACATTTATAAGTTGTAAAAATGATCATTACATTTATAAATTACTGATCAGTCATTTGTAAAAATGACCATTATATTTATAAATTACCTATCAACCATTTATAAGTTGTCAAAATGACCATTACATTCATCTCTCCATCCGGACTCCAAATCACAACCTGTAAAATGATACATACAGTTAGAATTCACACCTACAACTCTTATCACGGAACCTCTCTCAAATTAGGAATTCTATAATGTCAAAATCAGTCTCAAATTCAATATGTTACAACAATCATATAGTCACAATCACATTGATAGATTCAATTACATTCATATAGTCACATTCACAGTCAAATCCGCATATACAACTCAGTCACAATGTGTAACATCCCCAAATTGGGAGATGCTACCGGTAGGGAATGGGCCGTACTATCCCAAAGAACTTCTGACTTTCTAACTATAAATAACACTGATACTTTTTTCTCAAACATAATCTCATATATGGGACCATTGTTCAAATCCATAACATAAAATGTAAAACATAATTAGTAAACAGATAACTGAACACCCAACATCAATTATCTTGACGACTCTATACAAAATTGCTTATATACAACTTTACTATACATATATATGGAACTGGACTTTACTTAACTTGACTGAACCATATCTCTGACTTGACCTGGTGGACCGAACACCATAGTGACTGCCATCAATATCCATCATCCCGAGCTCGTCCTCCAGGTAAACCTGTAAAATAAAGAAACTGGGAGTGAGGGAAGGTTAGATTGTTTAAACTGGGAGTGAGGGAAGGTTAGATTGTTTAAACAATCTAAGTGAGTGGACAAGTTAAATCTGAAACTGAAATGTTTAATTGAAATCCCATAGTTCTGAAGTCAAAAATCACTTTAAGAAACCTGATTCTTCTGAAAACTCTTTTTTGTTTGGAAAACTCTGAATCATTTCTGTAAAACAGAGCTTTCTTAAAAAAAATTTCATAACTCTTGTCCATTTCGAAAATCACGTCTCTATAAAACTTATCTCTGAAAATTCATTTCTAAAGAATCTGTTTTCTGAAAATCTTTTTCTGCAAATCTGTCTCTGAAAACTATCACTGAAATATATGTCTCTAAAAAAATCTCGCCGCATGGGGGCGTTACGTATCGTCGTCCCCTCATACGTCTAACTAGAGCCAGGAGTGAAAATCCATGATATTTGGGCGTTACGTATCGTCGTCCCTCAAAGCATGCCACTATATGTCCCTGAAAATAGGGTCTAGGGGCATTAAGTATCGCCATCCCCCTAGCCTTGAAATCTGGTGGTCTTGGGGCGTTAAGTATCGCCGTCCCCCAAACCAAAATTTAGACTCTGAATTTAGGATCTATGCTACCCTCCAGACTCTGAATTTAGGATCTAGGGGCATATGTCATCCCTAGTCCTGAACTGCGTGTGCACACGATATTTGAATCTGTCAATTCCATATCTGAGTCAAGTTACATACTGAGGTGGGTTTTTCCCTCACGCCTCCGAAATCACGGAGATCGAACTTTTGAAATCATCTCTTTTCTAAATCATTTCTCAAAGCATTCTTCATCAAAATAATTTGAGAATAAATTTGGCTAACTCCCTAAATATGGAAAAGTAAATCTGATATTTAAAACAACATAATGTAAGAAGATCATCTTAAGAAAAGAGTGTCCACTCACTTATTTGGAGTCCGCTAGCATTACTTCACCTCGCCGAAGGAATTTGTTGTTTCTGCGATAATCTTTTATAGGTAACTTAATTAGAATATGAATCACGGAATGTACTTCGAAATTATCATCGTTAAATGATATCCTACGTTTGTGACATAATAAATTACGTGTATATGAGATGATACGAAACTCTAAGGGTAGTCTCTTATATCCTTAGTTGAAACTAGATTGACTAGAAATCAATTCTGAAAAATGGCCATGCGTCACGACGCCAATCATTGCGCGTCACGACACTCACACGGGTAGGGTTGAGGCATAAGACTTCCATGTATCGCATCGCGACACCAACCTATTCGTGTCGCAACGCTCACTTGAGAAGGCTGAGACATAAAGCTTCCTCTGTTTCGCGTCGCGATGCGAGTCCTTCAGCGACGCGACACTCACAATCCAGAATCGAAATGGGGGCAATTTCCCAGTACGCGTCGCGGCGCTGGGTGTTGGGCGTCTCGACGCTTGGCCAATTTCAGGGCCTAACAATAATTTTTCAAGGACATACTTCATAGTAACCCAACACCCGTACCATTATACAAGTTAATTCAATTATCCACAATCAAATTACCCCATTTCCACCCTTCCATTATCATCACACCATTAAATTCCAAAAACCTCAATTCACTTATCCTTTCAAGTTTCTTATCTTAGGGATTTCTCAAAATCATTATTTTCTTAACACCATAACCACATAAACATCAATAACCACAACTCAACAATAACCCTTAACCAATAAATCATCAAAACAACAATATTTCAAATTTGGGTTATGTTTTTCTTACCTTGAATCAACTTCTTTCTTCTCAATTACAACCTCCAAGTTCCATTTTCTTCTTCTTAAGCTTGTGGTGGATTGGGTTGCCTTTGATTACCCCTTGATTTTGGTGGAAAATGGCTTTCCCTTCCTACTTTCCCTTATTCCTTCTCTCTCTTCTCTTTTTACGTTTTTCTTCCTTTCTTCACATGTTGGGGATGCTTGAATAGTTTCCATTTTTATACCAGGGGATATTTGTAATTGGTATTATTGAAGAAAAATTTAGAAATTTTGAGAAACTTTGAGATTTCTCTAGATGGGTCCACGAGCACTATTCATCCAAAATTTTGAGTTGCGTTTTCGGCCTGTCTCTAGTTCGAATCTGGAAAAATATTTAACGCGAAAGTTGTAGGTCTCGATCTTAAATTTCAGACGATATAAAGTTCATAAAAATCGGAGGTCGTATGAAAAGTTATGGCCCAAATACCATGGGCCATCCGGAGTGAAACATCGTACAATTCCATATCGAAATTTTGAATAATTTACCGATTGTCCCCAAAGTCATTTCATGAGTGTATATGTGTCCAAACATAATTTATATTATGTGACACTCGTCCCATAATGTAACAGTAGTTAAGATTTCCGATCGTTACACAATATCAAACACATATAAAATTCTCAATCACATTTATCAGTTATAATTACAATTATAAAAATCATGAATAGTGAAAAATTTTGCCTAATTGAAACTACCCTACATATATGAATTATTAAAGAGGGGTATTATATTGGAATATTAGATAATTCATTCAGACAGATCCTGTCACGACCCCCTCCCTAGAGCGGGCCCAACCCTAAAAAGGGGTCCACGAACCACTTCAGCTCGATGACCGGCGTAAACACACACGTATAATGCAAGCGCACGTATCGTTCAAGTAGTATAAAAATATCGATCCCACGAGGATTTAATTCCTACTGTTGTTATTAATTGTTGATACTATTTATTTATAGATATCTAATTATAGGGAGAATGGAATTGATTGCTTGAAATGATTTGATTTGTAGATTTGCTAAATAAATAAATAAATAAAAATACAAAAGAAAATACAAAGGAAAATAAAAGACTCAAAGATCTAGGGTTGTGAATCTTTCTAATATCTTTAAAAAAATGAAGTGATTATTTTATGTTTGTGTAATAAATCAGTTTACTAACCTGGAACACGAATTTATGCGAAAGCATCTGTCGATGGTCAAACACAAATACCCAGTTTAATCCAATTGAATCATATGTCTATGTCAATTAAATTATCTGAATTCATTAAGTTTAAATTCCAATTATGGCTACCCCCGCCCGACAGGTATATTCCTATCCTGTAAGGAAATCTATTAAAGGGTTATCTATCCTCAAAGAAGATCGTGGGCTATTAAGTCAAAGGTTGAAACCTAAAATCTTTATGTCTAGTTATTTTAGATTTACCACATCAATCTTATTGGTGATCAAACAACAAGAAGCATTTAAGACTTAATAAGTAAACCTTTAAATTACTCAAATTATAAAATAACCTCTTATAAACCGGTGATATTAGATTTCATCACAACCCTAGAAAACTAACTTAGTTACAATACATAGTTAGGACAAGTAAAAAGACATAAAAATTACTAAAAAGTAAATGCGGAAAAATAAATAAAATGCTAAGGTAAAATGAATTAACTTCTACTATTTACTATTTAGATATCTCCCATAATATAATATATATCCTTGTGATATTTTAAACCAACCGTCCAGTATGGCGGTATCCTCATTAAGTCAAATTAAAATAAACCAGCCATAAAGGCGGAACAAAAATTAAACCAACCGTCCAGTATGGCGGTATCCTCATTAAGTCAGGTTTAACCAGATTAAATTGAATAACCAACCGTCCAAAATGGCGGTATCCTTTATTAAGTCAGGTTTTAAATAGTTTATATATTATATTTTAAGGGAGATTAATCTAAATAGCAAAAGTAAAAGTATTACCTTATTACCTCAGCATGGAGAAGTTAGCTCCTCATGAATGAATGAAAACTACTATTTATAGAAGAGAATTACTACTACAAACGTAAATAAAACTGAATAAAAGAAACTAAAGAAGATAACTCTCAATTTATTTATAAGGATTTCAGAGGATGAGGTACATTTGAAACTAAAAATTCAAAATCTATTTATAAGCAAAAAAATCCAATTTTTTATTATTATTTTTCTGATTTTTTTTTTCTTTTTTTATTTTTTTTTCTTTTTTTATTATTATTATATTTTTATTTTTTTTGGATCGCTGAATTTTCGACACGTGGCATGGTGGCTAAAAAAAAACGGCTCGTTGAATTTTTGACACGTGGCATGCGGTGCACGTTAGCAGATTGCTTGTGATGATGACACATGGCATGGTGCACGTTAGCAAAGTCAAACTTGGCAACTTTGATTTTTTGACCTGGCGCATATTAGCAGTCTCCGGTGCACGTTAGAGGTCGGGACGCCCAAAATTACCAAAATACATTTTTTGCCAAATTTCACAGTTTTGCTCCAAATCACCTCCAGAATGTCCTGAAACTTTATTTATCTACAAAATAACACAAAACACATCAAAATATTCACAAAACTCAAGAAACTATACAAAATATTAAGTTAAATGAGTGGGAAATAGTGATAGTTTTACCACTCATCACTCGAGCACTTATATGTCATGCAATTACCAAAAGTTCGCAAATAAAATAATATTCCATAAAATGCAATCAAATAAATCTCAAATAAGTGTTTACACCAAAAGTGCTGAAAACATGAAATTATCCTAAATCTTTTATCTCAAAAGCCAAAAGAAATGTCTGGACCAACCCGACTGACGGCTGTGGCAAACAAGTCAAATCCCGGTACTGATATCGCTACTGTTGCGCTGGCGAACTACCTGGGATGTTTGGGAAATGGGGGGTGAGCTTAAAGAGCTCAGTAAGTAAAAACACTCATACTCTCAACATGACCTCACCAACAAAATATATATATGATAGTGAATATATGAAAACAACAGTTAATATATATAAGAGCTAACTCAGGCAAAACATACTCACAACAACACATCTCAATCAAACAAGGTTTGCTATCCGGATTCGGTATAATAATGGATTGAAACCATTGGGAGAGTCCCTCTCTTACCCCCAAGGTTTCCCACCATATAATCCCGCATAAATGTGCAAGAGGGGGATTGAACCACACGCCTCTGCTAATCTCGCATAAATCTCGCATAATCTCGCATATCCGACCATCATCATACTAAATCCGATAGCATAACAACAATCTCACACAACATCCAATACAACACATTTCATCGCATTTCATCCATCAACTCATCTCAAAATCACATGGTACTCAATACTTCAATTCATAGTACAAATATATAATTTATACCTCAAATTAGTATCCATAATTTATGTTCTCATGCTATCGATTACCCAATCAAATTTCCAACATATATGTATAATTATATTTATACTATAATACGTAAACTCATATATCAAACATCAACCAACAAACAATTATGTTAAGGGAATCATCGTGCTTTGTACTTACCTCAATCCACGCAAAACTCTCTATATCTATATGTCCTAGCTAAAATCGAGAAAATTATAAAATTACGATCAGGTACCTATATTTTACTAAAATTATGATTTTACCCCTAAACTTCTCAAATTTGCAATTTAACCCAAATACTCTCCAATATTATCAATTTAGTCCTAAAACTTCCAATTATCTCATATTACTCACTAAAAATCAGAATTTATTCATTTAGGTCCCTAAACATGCCAAATTACAAATAAGTCCAATACTTTCAAAATCTTACAAATACACCCCTAAAACTGTAAAGTATAACGTACCGAGCTCCAACGACTTCAGAATTTTAGAAATAGGGGGTCCACGGACAGAACACATCACCAGGATCATAACGGCAGTGGTGGTAATGGTAGATGCTCGACGATCACCGACGAACGATCGAACATCGTTAACCCTCGTTCTAGGCTCGTTTCACGACAACCGAAGGTCCGAATTGGGCAAACGAGGTGTCTAACCCGTGTATCTCGACGAGGGGAAGATTCTGGTCCGGGAGGTGTCGATCACGCACGGCGGCGCGTGGGGCGCGTTAAGCGGCGGCGTCGCGGCGCGTGAGGAGGATTCCGGCGACCGGTCCGGCGGCGTTGGCTTCTTCTCGGCGAGGGGATTCTCCTGGAGTGGTCACTCGCCGGAAAATATGACCGGAAGATGTCGAAATTCCTCTTTCTCTCTCCTGCCCACTCTTTCTCTCACTAAACTGGTTTGTGTTTTCTCTCACTAAACTGGTTTGTTTCTCCCTCTTACTCTTCACTGGTTTCTGGAAATAAAAGCTTCAAAGATCTCTGGAAATCAATTCAATGTACTGCTTACTCTCTATTTGTTTCACAATAACACACACTTAAAGGATATATATTAGGTTTAATTAGTTTTTGAATAGGAATAGAGGTTGAGTTTTATAGAGAGTGTGTGTGTATGGTTGCTGATTTTGGGAAATAATGGAGAGAAGTGGGGGTGAGGGATAAGAGTTCAACTTTAAATAATTTAAACAAGAGACTAGGTCTCAGAGATCCAGTCCCAGAGGTATAGCAAAAGAAAAATTCATAGCAACTTGAGAAATATAAATATTACTTGTTCAATCGAGATGAAATGATATATCCTTTAAAAAATTAATATTGGAATAGAGATCGGTAAAATAGAAATATAAATATGATGAAAGTTTATTTAAAATATATTTTAGATTAAATAAAAAAATATATAAAAATTAAGACCATTTATAAAACTCATTAGAAATTTGTTTTCTTAAAAATTAGTAATGGTGAAATTGACTGTATAATAATTCTCTATTTAATTAATGTCTATGTAAACCATTTTATAGACAAGCAGTGAGCACTTCTGTGTGTGGTCCACAGACGAGTTTGTTTTTATTTTTTATTTTTTTTATGCTTTTCTTTTTAGAGTGGGATGTCCATAGTCTAATGGGTATAACTTCAACTCTTTAAAGTTAAATATGTGATTAGCATTTTATTTTTTTTAAAAAAAATGTAATTATTTTGATAACATGTAGTCCATTTCACGTCCCCGAAGGCGTGACTTGGTGGTATAGGATTCAGGATCTCACCTTGAGATTCTGCGTTCGAATCCAGGGAGTGCGTTTCTTGATAGAATTTGAGACAACCAGGAGTTTTACCTACTTCACTTAAGTCCGGAAGAGATGGTTTGACAGTGAAATTTCCAACGATTTTAAAAAAAAAAATGCAGTCCATTTCATGATAAATTGAAGGAACATGGACATGTTTTTGTTGGATGATGAATTTGCGAAAAGAGATGCAATGACAAATCACTTTCTTCAAAACCTAATAATAGCATCGAGGGTTATTATGAATTTAGATTTAGTGATTAATGATCTCCTTGAATTTGAAATGTATAATCATGTATTACAATAATTAAGCATCAAATTAAGCTGATGCCTAGACATTTAAAAAAATAAAAATAAACTTAACAACGGACGAAGCACGAAAACAAGACCAAACATCCCAATTAAGTTGGGGATGAGTTGAGTATGATATATTAATTATATACAGTATACTTGTTTTATTCAGTAGTGATGCAGCTACATTATCACTACATCGTTATGTACATTGTTATTAACTTAGGATAATATCAGATGGAATGAAATATGAACATGTGGAAAAATCAATAAGCAGTATCCCCAGCATCAGTATCATCTTCTGGAACCAGTACATCAAAATCACTTACTGTCCATTCTGCAGTTTCCCCATTTTGGCTAACATATATTTCCGTCCCAACATTGAGAGAAGTCCACACACGCCTTGCTCGTTCTGTTCCTGGATCCTGTTCAAAGTAACAAATATGAAGCTCAATTTCCTAGTTTTGTGATTTCTTATGCTGGTATGAAAAACCATACCACGATTTAGAAAGTGCTTATGTTGCATGGCATAAAACTGCTCTTAATTCTATAAAATAAACTTCTCTGAGGCAAAATTTTTATATGTATGCCAGATACGGCCAGGAAGTTCTAATGTCAACGGTAGAAAATTAGAGAGAGAGATGGAATGATACTTCATTTGCAAGAACTACAGTACCTGGTAGAAGTATAACCGATTGGAGAGGGCCCCGACATCAAGTTCCCAAGTTCTAGAGTCCCCAACCCATCCATCTCCTTGCTTTTCAGGATAACCATGCACTGCCCATTCAGGATGTGGAAGTATTTGTACCAGTTCCTGTGCTTGCGGATTGCTATATGGATCGCAAATATCATATGGTTTTTCCAGATGTTCAGCATTCCCTGGGCTGCAGTAGAGGTGATAAGCAGAATATGGAAACCGAGACGTGTTATTTCTATATATTATTTCACCAATAGGACTAACATGGTAAGGTGGGCACGAAACAAGTTTATCTGGGCGACACCAGCTTGTGGTTGCTGGGTTAATTATCATCTCACTGTATCTAGTCACATCTGTCAGAGTATCACCATCACATGGCTTTCCATTGTTCTTCCAACAACTTCCCATATCAAGGAGATAAAATTGACTGTTTGGCCCCCCTCCTCGCTTAACATCAAGTGTCAATTTTACCTTGAAGTTTGGAGACTCTGGCAACTGAGACACAAATAAAATTGATACAATTACTATGCATCTGAGGTTGGATTTTAAAAAATATACCAAAATACAGTACACATGAATATAATAGATATGTTCTTGAATTAGGGATAAAATTCAAACGGAAAGAAAAAAATTAAAATAATTTACTGAGTAAAAACATAATGCAGTCGACCTATGTACTCAAATGGCAAAATCTATATTCTAAGAAAAGAATAGCATTCAGTATGTCTGATGACTAAACTCCACAAACTCTATAGTTTGTGAAAACAAAAGGTATACATAGGCAACAAACCTTGCTCATGATGCCACGACCACTATAATGGTAACCACCATTAAATCCTTCTGTTGCATCTGACCGAAGATACAACATTAACCAAGGATACTTGGCAGATGTTGTCAATGTGTGTGAGAAAATCCAACTTCCTGTGCTGAGATTCTTCTCCCATGAGACTGAAAAAAAGGAATTTTTGCCAACACCTCTGCGCAAGTCAGCATCAAGGTCATACGTCCCATAGAATCCTCCAGTTAAAGATGCTTGGTGTCCGGAATAAACCAATCTCGAGTAATTGTGATAGATAAGTGGCTGATTCATGCACCCTTTGCCAAAACAAGGAAAATTTCTGCCAGTTATTATTTTGCTGACATTTTTCCCATTTTCAGGACAAAGCGTAGTGTTTTTATCGAAGTTTCCATTTTTTAGCATTAACATCCAAAAATACCATGGTTTGGCAGATCCCTGCACCTCACATAGAGAAGCAAGATAACACTCCTTTTCCACAGCAAACAGGTCTGTATTTCTGAAGGATTGAAAACCTTCCACTGGAAACTTGTCACCAGTCTTTAAGCTGTTGTCAGATTCATTCACTTTGTGATGTACTTCACACTTTCTCCCAGTTTCAAGCGGGTTGCAATCCAGAGAATCTGAAAATTGAACCAAAAGCTAGCAAGATTATAAAAATGCAGACTTAATTTGATTCCCTCTTCCACATTTCATGGCTATGGATCTCTTAACAGTGCCCTAGATCTGGTTTATTTGCTTATCATATTCACATTTCGTAGAACAAACTCAATGTATCAGCATTTTTCACTACAAGATCATCCAAATTTCATGCATCAATACATTCACATTTGGCAGAACTAATTAATGTGCAGCATTTTATGACAAGATTATCCAGATTTCATGCATCCATACAACATAGTCCAAATAAAAGACAATTGATGATATTAAATTTAGCACATAATTCACTTTGGAATTAATCTAGAAGCCTCTCTTTGCAGATAAGTTGACTGCTGCAAGATAAATTATCTTATGTGAGACTATATGTGCACGTCAGGCTAGCAGCTCCAAACTAGCTTGACTTTTGATAATTGCTAAGCAAGATATCAGATTCATTCATTTTTCTTATATTCACCTCAACGGTCCCTAAGCTGTTATCAGTTTCATTTGCTTTCTGAAAATTGAACCACAAAGCTAGCAAGATAGATGAAAACTGCAAATGCAGTTTTTCATTTTTCGATTTTTAATTTCTCTCATATTTCATATATACTGAGCTATGCTGAAGTAGAATTTGCTTATCACATTCACATATGACAGGACAGAACTAACTCAGTTGATCAACATTCTCTACTACAAGATTAACCAAATTCCATGCATCAATAAAACATAGTCCAAGCACCAAACGAAAGCCTCTAGTTGCAATTGAAGTTAGCACAAATATAAATTCAGAACTAATTCACAAGCCTCTGTTTGCAAATACATCGACGGCCACAGGATAAATTGTATTAGGTGGAACTGTATACCTAGAGTCAGGCAAGTGTGAAGCCGTATGTATTAGTGATAATCGATCCACTGACAGCTGAGAATACGCTGGAAATTCAAACATAAAAAGAACCCTCCAAAATGCATTATATGGAAATAAGATCCTAGAGAAACACTGCCCCAAAAATCCACAGGCGAAGAAAGTATCAGTTCCTAAAGTAGGAACCAGAAATGAACTATAGACTGAAAGCTGAGAGAGGGGCAGTTAAGAAAGTAGTCGGCAACGATCAAGGTGATCAAAACATTAGGATAAAAAGAACCCTGAGAAGTTTGAGGATAAAAATGGAATTCAAAAATAGCAAAGAAAGTGGACATTAGGAGTGTACTGCAATTATAATATCAACTGGTGATGGCCTGAATAAGCAAGATAGAAAGAAGCCAACTTAAGAGAGAAAAAAGTAGGCAGCAAACAACACAGGGAAAAGGAACCGGATATGCTAGAACTGCGGTAAAAATTAGTCAGGGGGAAAATAGCAAGTTTAATTTAGTAACAAGTTAAGTCCTTGTACATGATTGAATAAATGATAATGCAAACATTGTAAAGGAGTTGAAAGGATCAACACTTCCAATGACAGGATGAAACGAATTCCTTCGACGAATGCTTGACCTATTAAAGTATTTCTTTGTACATAAAATTAAAATATTAGTTACAAATCCTACGAAACAACACAAAAATTATAAGATGGAAAAAGCATAATCATAATGTCAAATTCTAAGAACCAGACCAAACTAAGCCTTTTCCCACTAGGTGGGGTCAAGACTATATGGATCTTTTGATTCCATTGTGCTATATCTGAGATCATTGTTCCATCAAGCTTCATAATACTTAGGTCTCTTTTTATTGTTTCTGTCTATGTCAACTTAGACCTTTCATCTACCTCAATTTACATACGGCAGCACCATTTGCTCTTTTTTTCTCGCCGGAGCACTTAAAGGTTTATGTTGGATATGCACAAACCATCTTAATCATGTTTCTCTCATCTTCTCCTTAATCGGTACTACACCCACTTTCTTACTAAGTTTTTCATTTCTAACTCTGTCTTTCCTAATCCACCCACACATCATAAGCGTTCTTATTCAGCTACCCTTCATTTTTTTTGTACATGTTGATACTTAAACCATTAAAATAAATAAAATAAATAAAATGCAACACCTTGGCAAAAGAATATATGAAAATATATAGTAATTTAAGACCAATTTAACAATTCAAAATAACTCATTGAACCCATATACCATATCATTACAAGATCAGAACAAAGATCAAGTAACAATACTTTACAAGCTTATGCTTCCAGAAAACAAATTCTAAACAGAGTTTAAAAGTATAACTTTAATCAAGAATTTAAAAAAGAAAAAAAGAATTACCAGTGATGAGAGAAGGGCAGAACAAATCAGCACAGTCAGCAAGCCTAGGACTGCCCATTCCAGGAGCTTCAAAGCCAACTTCATTGCAAAAATTCCAAGCTTCCAATGCAACTCTCACATTGGCACTCTTCATTCCTGGGTCCCCTATTGCTGATACATATTTGTTTTTTGAAATCAACCCATTTGTTTTCAACAAAGAATCAGCAGCTAAGTTCTGAAATAATATTTTCAGAACAAGAACAAGAATCAAAGATGATAAAAATTGAGAACCCATTTGATTTTCTTTTTCTTTTTTTATTCGTTTTCTGAATATTGATGAAGGTTTAAGAGATTGTTAGGTAATCTTCGACATGTTTTTGCTTTGAAGCAAGAGTTTAACCGCAGGACAATTTAGAAGAAAAACACGAGGCAGTGACTGGGACAGGGGATTAATAGACAATTATGATAATTGATAGACACTAAATATAAAAATAAATAAAATTAATTAATATCATATATTTAATTATAATTATATACCTAATACAACGAGGGTTCCTTCCCCCCTCGTTAGCGTCCCCCTCTCCCTTGTCTCTTACAAACTATTTTTTTACCCTCTTCCCAAAATCATATAAATTTTTTTTTATTGTTATTTATTTTGTGTTCATTTATTTATTTAATTCTCTTATATGTTAGCAAAATATATTTTAAAAGAAAAGTATAATAAATAATATATAAAAAAAAATACAAGTAAAAATATAAAAATAAAAATTCTAATTTAACAAAAATACCACATTATTCTTGAATGAATAAATTGTCATATTTACCGATTAGAGAATTTGGTGCTATAATCATGTGTTTACTCTTTAAAATTGAATTGCAAAAGTTAGAAGTGTTGGATCGAATTGAAAGGATTATATTGCAACTACCGTGTTAATTTTTGGGTGTAATCCGTAAGTGAGTATAACAACTCCAAACATTCTCACCAAAATAAATTTATCTATTTTCAAAATAAATAACGAATAAATATATAAGATTTATTAAACAAAAAGAGAATAAATATGTAAATAATATTAAATAATTTAAAGAGATTAAAAATAAAAATATAAAAAAAATATTTAAGATAAAAAATAAAAGAATTAAATCAAAAAGTAAAATAAAATAAGTAAATTAAAAATAAAATAAGGAAATAAATTAATGAAATGAAAAAGTAAATTAAAGAAAAAATAAAAGGGGACGGAAATTAAGGGAAATAAAAGGAAAAAAAAATTTGGAAAGAAAATAAAAGAGAAGAAGAAAGGCATTATCGGAAAGAAATTTAGAGAGAGTATGATGTAGGAGCGAAGCGGGGTTTACCGCTATGCCTATGATGCTCGGCGACCACGACACTGTTGGGCTCGCAGCCCGTAGAGAATACGGAGTAGCCCGCTGGGCACTAAACCAGAGAATAAAGGAGTTGCCACCCAGTGTGAACTGAGAAAATATTTAAGGCCGCACTCACCCCTCACAAGAGAAGACCACAAACCGTTGGGTTTAGAATGGTCCTTTACTTTTGCCAGTATAATGGACGGGTTCACACAATGGTATAGCCAAGTCTTATGCAGTTCATGCAAGATAATTCAAATAAATACAATTTTGCACACCCATAAACATTAATAGAAATAATAAAAGCATGTTAAATTAAAAAGTACGAGATGCAATAACGAAAATCAATCAAAAGCGGGAAAAACATCAATAAATAAATAGTAAACAAAAGGGGGTTAATCACGCATGTATGAATATTTCCCGAGTGGCACGTGTAGTTGTATCCCAAGTACAAACCGCACTACCGTCCATTCATATTCGGCTACAGAAGTTAAGTCTGGGTTTCCATCCGATATACCGCAAGAGATAATAACACACATAAACATCAATGAAATGTAGAAAAAAAAAATAGGCATGAAATAATATAATAATGCATATGCGGATAATCACCAACATGAAAAAATAAAATAAAGGCGAAAAAAAAAAAAGATAAATAACAAACTAAATGTGAAATAGTAAAATAACGATGAATAAATAAATAAATAAATAAAGATAAATAACGAAATGTCAAAGAAAGAAAAATAATATGACCAGAAATTTGGCCGTCTTTGATATAGGACTTCGCATACCTGGCTGGACGTATTTCACGTCCTGCCGGGCATGCAGCGTCCGAAACTATAAAATAAATATGGTAAAGAGTGCCCTCATGTCTTACCTTTCAAGTTGCTTTCTCGGGAGTGCGTTAGGCAGTTGCCAGAAGGATTGCGGGTTAGTTGTTTCTGATTGCTGGTTCGCTGTTTCTGCTTACTGTTTCATTGTTTTCTGGTTGATGTTTTACTATTTCTGGTTGCTGTTTTGTTGTTTTCTGGTTGGTGTTTTGGTTGTTTCTGGGATGCTATTTTGGTTGTTTTGGGGCTATTTTTCACGATTTTTGTTGGTGATTTTCTGGTTGTTTTTGCAGTTTTGGCCTGCTGTTTTTCTGGTTGTTTTTACGGTTTTGGGCTGCTGTTTTTCTGGTTATTTTTGCGTTTTTTAGCTGTTTGTTTCTCGGCTTTTGGGGCTGCTTGTTTCTCGATTTTTGGGACTATTTTTGGGTTGTTTTTGCTGCTTGTTTCTCGGTTTTTTGGGACTATTTTTGGTATTTTAGGGCTGTTGTTTTCTTGTTGTTTTTGTTGTTTGTTTCTCGGTTTTTTGGGACTGTTTTTGGGTTGTTTTTGCTGCTGGTTTCTCGATTTTGGCTTAAGGTTTTTTCTTGTGTGTTTCGGTGATTTGAAGAAGAAGAAGAGAAGAGCCTTCAAGTGGTTTTTTTGGTGGTTGTTGCCATCCAAGGTAAGAAAAGAGTCCTAGGGTTTTCAAGTTGTTCACGCCGAAGGGTGCCTGCCTCACTTTGATGATTTGGTTTCTCTTTTATAATGATTTGGAGGGTCCTCTAAATAAGGAAACAAATCATGTTTATTTTGGAAAATTTATTTTGGGAAAGAATCTTATAAATTTGGTGGTGAGGTAATTTCAAATCTTGTTAATTGGAAAGGATGGGATTTCACATCTTGTTAAATTAGAAAATGTCGATGAGGGAATTTGCACATGTGAATTGCATGAGAGTTTTTTTTTTTTTTGGGCGTTCATGGTGTCTTCTTGGGCTACATGGGCCGATTGTGTGGGTTGCAGGGTAATGGGCTGGTTGCAGGTGTTTGGGGCTTGTCCGAGGCTAAGGTTTGAAACAGCGGCTGAGCGAATCCGAGGCTAGCTAGTGAGTTCGAATCTAATGAGGTGCTAATTTTGGAGGTTTTCCTTCATTCCGGCATTCATTTTTGGTAACTTCCGTAACTTTTCAGGTAGTGCCTCCATACGAGGCTCATCATCGGGTTCATGCAAAAATACAGTGTTTACAGTCGCCCTCACTTTGATGGGGCTTGTGCAGTGTGTGACAGTGACAACCCTATCAAAGTCATGCATGCATTTTTGCTTACCTGCTTCGTCGGTCGTTGCCGAACTTATCTGTTGTTTCGTTACTTTTGTGAGATGTTTCGATCTCTGGGATTTCTTCTCGAAATGAGTTGAGTTTATGGCGAGGTGCTTCAACCCTGGGCTTCATTCCCGAACCATGCTGGGTGTGAGATGCTTCGATCTCTGGGCTTCATTCCCGAACTGAGTTGAGTTGATGGCGAAGTGCTTCGACCCCTGGGCTTTATTCCCAAACCATGCTGGGTGTGAGATGCTTCGATCTCTGGGCTTTATTCCCGAACTGTACTGAGTTGATGGCGAGGTACTTCGACCCCTAGGATTTATTTCTGAACCATGCTGGGTGTGAGATGCTTCGATCTCTGGGCTTTATTCCCGAACTGTGCTGAGTTGATGGCAATATGCTTCGACCCTTGGGCTTTATTCCTGAACTATGCTGGGTGTGAGATGCTTCGATCTCTGGGCTTTATTCCCGAACTGTGCTGAGTTGATGGCGATGTGCTTCGACCCCTGGGCTTTATTCCCGAACTATGCTCGGTGTGATATGCTTCGATCTCTGGGCTTTTTTCCTGAACTGTGCTGAGTTGATGGCGATGTGCTTCGACCCCTGGGATTTATTCTCGAACCATGCTGGGTGTGAGGTGCTTCGATCTCTGGGCTTTATTCCCGAACTGTGTTGAGTTGATGGCGAGGTGCTTCGACCCCTGGGCTTCATTCCCGTCTTGCTCATCCTCTTCCCGAGGAGTTTCTTGTCCTCATTCCAGAGGTTGTTCTCCATTCTCGGAGTGTCATTCCCGGCTTGCTCATCCTCATTCCCGATGAGTTGCTGGTCCTCATTCTCGAGGTTGTTCTCCATTTCTGGAGTGCCATTCTTGACTTGCTCGTCCTCATTCCCGAGGAGTTGCTTGTCCTCATTCCCAAGGTTGTTCTCCATTCCCGGAGTGCCATTCCCGGCTTGCTCGTCCTCATTCCCAAGGAGTTGCTTGTCCTCATTCCCGATGTTGTTTTCAATTCCCGGAGTTCTTCATCCTCATTCTTGAGGTTCCTCTCCATTCTTGGAGTTGCTCGTCCTCGCCGCTTTTCTTTTTCTTCAAAGCTCAAAAACATAAAACAAAAATTATGTGTATGCAACGTGTATGCATGGATGTATTCCCTATTCCGATGGGGTTTCTTTGTCCTATTGGCTTGATGTCATCTTTGGTTGGGCATTCCTTACGCTAGAGGGTTTTCTTCACTCCTTTAGGAATATTTTTGGCCTTTGGTGCCCTTTGCATATGAAAAGCTTTGGGCGCCCCCTTGGTATGCTTACAGTTTCCTCCTGTCAATTCTCCCCTGGTGATTGTTCAATTCTCTTTGGTCTCATGGCTCAAGATCTTGTTGTGTCCCTTATTCGTGGGGTGGTAGACTGGCCACCCCAAACTTGGCTCAGCTTTCTTCTCGCTACCCGCACTGGGTCAAAGTAGATTACACCTTCTTGAAAGCGGCCTCATCCTTTTGGGATACAGAAAATCATGTCTTCCGATTCCCAGATTTCGAAATATGTCCTCTTCCTGAGGAGTTTGCTGCCATTCTTGGCTTGCATTTTTCTCTTACTACCCTTCTCAGATACTGAAAATCATATCTTCTGATTCCCGAAGCTTTCCTTTGCTATCATGAGAATGCGGAAAAGGTACTGCCTTGTGCTTCGTTCATTGAGTTGCAGGTCCTTTCTATCTTTTTCCTAAGCTATCCTTTCGAATTTTCAACTTAGCGGATTGCTCAATCTTGCCTGAGTCGCCTTTTTAGGTTTTCAACTCATCGAGCTAAATTTTTTCTTCTTTTTTTGTAATTACTTGACTCTAATCTTTCCCGGTTAGCTGGGATTTATGCAATCCATGAACATCCTGAATATTTGTTTCAATAAAGGCATTTGCATTACTTCTTAGTACATAGTAGGAAATAAACTGCATTGCAAGGGTACCTCTATCGCTAACTGTTCCTCACAGATTTTACAATTAACTATTTTTCTTGCTCACTCATGCTCTATTTTTGCTTGGGCTGTCCTTTGCGGATTTTCAACCCAACGAGCCCTTTTTTTTTTCAAAGTATTGTTTTAGCCTGTCCATGTTGATGGGCTCGGTGAACTCGTTCCCTTTCAAATCTGACAGTCTCGCTGCCTCATTCCCCATCACCTTCTTGACTAGGTAGGGCCCTTCCCAATTGGGCCTGAACTTTCCCCTTGGGTCCATTATCAGTGGCTTCGACTGCTTGAGCACTAGATCACATTCTCTGATCTTGGTGGGACACATCTTCTTATTGAACACCCTGGCCAACCTTTTCTGGTATAGTTTCATGTGGTACAAGGCCTTTATCATTTTCTCATCCAGTAATGCTAGTTGTTCGAACCTCTGCGAGGCCCATTCCTGCTCAAGCAATCCTGCCTCTGCTAGTACTCGCATTGACTGTATCTCTATTTCCACGGGTAACACTGCCTCCATCCCGTAAACCAAAGCATAAGGTATAGCTCTCGTTGCCGTTCTCACCGAGGTTCTATACTCTCATAGGGCATACGGTAGTTTGTCGGCCCAATCTTTATAACTTTCCGTCGTCTCAGCTAGTATTTTCTTTATGGTTTTGTTGGCCGCCTCTACCGCCCCATTAGCCTGTGGCCTGTAAGGTGATGATTTATGATGCCATATCCCGTACTTCTACAACATCGCATTCGTTTCTCCCTGAAATTGGACTCCATTTTCCATCACTATGTGATGTGGCATTTCGTATCGACGTACTATATTACGGGCTATGAACTTGGCCATCTGCTTCGTGGTAACATTACGGAATGACTAGGCTTCCACCCATTTCGAAAAATAGTCTACCTCCACTACTATGAAGCGGTGTCCATTTGATGCATGCGACTTGATTTCTCCAATCATGTCAATACCCCATGCTGATAAAGGCCATGGTTTTGACAGTCCGTGCAATTCAGTAGTCGGTAGATGGTTCAAGTTGCTGTGTGTTTGGCAACTATGACAGTGCTTCATCAGCTTTGCGCAGTCAGCTTCCATGGTCGACCAGTAAAATCCATGTCTCACTATCTTGCGATACAAATTCAATCCGTTCATGTGCGGTCCACATACTTCAGCATGTACCTCTTCCATCACCTTCTAAGCCTCTTTTTTTTCTTAAATATTTCAACTGGATGCCATTGGCTTGTCTCTTATAAAACTCTCCCCTCAAACTCACATACTGGGAAGCCAATTTCTGAATGGCTACTCTGTCTTTCTTACCAGCTTCTTCCGGGAATTCTCCACGTTCTACATACTACAGAATGTCGTAGTACCACGACTTTCCATCGTCGACTTCTACTTCCAAAATTATCTCTATCTCATAACTGGGTCTGCTAGCTGTTGTTAGCACAAGGGGTCTCATTACTAGTTTTTCCGGGTTTTCCCAAGTGGCAGCTAGGGTGGCCAATGCATCCGCCATTTGGTTCTCTTCTCGTGGCAAGTGTTGGAACCTACAGTCAGGGATAGTTTGTGCCAAATTCCTGAGATGGAGTGGGTAGGATCTCAACCAGTCTTCCTTCAATTCTCATTCCCCTTACATCTGTCAAACTACCAACATCGAGTCTCCATAAACTTCTACGTCCCTAGCTCCTAGGGCTATTAGTGCTTTCAGTCTAAAGACACATGCTTCATATTCGGCCATGTTGTTGGTGACTCCAAACGTCAACTTTATGGCCATAGGTAGGGTTTTTCATTTGGGGGTTACTATCATAATTCCTATTCCAACTCCCTTATAATTCACCGCCCAGTAGAAATACATTTTCCACCCCTGGATAGTTATAGCTTGAATCTGCTCGTCTGGGAACTCGAACTTATATTGATCTCATTCTATGGGTTGTAATGCCAAGAATTCCGCTACGGCTCACCCTTTGATTACCTTAGAGGTGAGGTATTCTATATCAAACTCCGTCAGCAATACCAACCATCTGCCCAACTTCCCTACTAGTGAAGGTACTGACTGCAAATATTTTAAGGGATTCTCTTTTGCTACCACTTGTATTTTATAAGATTGGAAGTAATGAGAAACTTTCGGGAAGCCCATATCACTGCCAAACATATTTTTTCCACCTCTTGATAGCGGCTTCATACGGAAGCATCTTCTTACTGAGGTAATACACTGCATGTTCCACCACTGTCTCATCTGCCTATACATCATCGCCCCTAACGCTTCGGGTTCTATGGCCAAATACAACACCAAGGGTTGGCCCGGTTTTGGGGGTTTCAAGACAGGCGACTTAACCATGTATTCTTTGATTTTGTCAAAAGCTTCTTGACATTGCCCATTCCACTCCACAGGCTGGTCATTCCTTAATAACTTGAAGATGGGCTCACATACTAATGTTAGCTTGGCAATAAATCGACTGATATACTGGATTTTTCTGAGAAAAGCTCTAACTTTCTTTTCTGTCTTTGGTGCGAGCATCTCGATAATTGCCTTGATCTTTTCAGGGTCCACTTCTATCCCTCTCATTCCTACCGTATGCCCTAACAACTTTTCGATTGTTACCCCAAACACACACTTCTTGGGGTTCAATCGGAGGTTGTACTTATCGATTCTTTGAAGGAATTTCTCAAGCACTTCTATATGTTCGGTCCTTGTCTCTGACTTAACCATCATGTCATCCACGTATACCTCAATCTCCTTATGCATCAAGTCATGGAATAGTGTAGTGGCCATTCGTTGATAAGTGGCTCCCGCATTCTTAATTCCAAAAGGAATCACCTTGTAACAATATGTACCCCACTCAGTGACGAAGGCAGTCTAATGCTTGTCTTCTTCGTCCATGAGGACATGATTATATCCTGAGAATCCATTCGCGAACGAGTACATAGCAGATAAAGTCACGCTATTAATCAACACGTCTATATGAGGTAGAGGAAAATCATCTTTTGGGCAAGCTTTGTTGAGGTCCCTATAATCCACGCACATTCTGACCTTTCCATCATTCTTCGGTACCGACACAATGTTGGCTAACCACCTCTAAGAACCCCACATCTATATGCTTCTTGACTTCTTCCCTAACCTTTTCGGCCCATTCTGGCCTCATTCTTCGGTGCTTCTGTTTTATTGGCCTCATATTTGGATAAGTTGGTATCATGTGCTGGGCAATACCCCTGTCCACTCCTAGCATGTTTTCATAAGACCAGGCGAATACTTTTGCATATTTTATTAATATTTTCTCTAGTTCTTTCTACTCATCAGAGGTAACCTCACTTGCAATTAAAATTTCCTTGGGGTTTTCACATGTACCAAGATTAAATGCATTTGTCTTTGTTGAATCAATGTCAAATATGCTCATATCACGCATGTTATGGTGCGGACTAACAGGAAAAGACTCGAACAAGTAAGCAAAATCAATGTCTTTATTATTAATAAATGCATGATTAAAATCAAATAATTCAGAAAAATAAACATCTTCATCAACTGCAGCCTTGTCTTCTTCTATCTTCTTGCTTTCTTCGAGCGTTAGATTCTCCAACTACAGTAGTTTTTCTTCCCATTTATCTTCCTCTTTTGCAACTTCCATCACATCCTTGAAGATCTCAAACCCTGGTACTAAAATCCCATTTACTTCTACGGGTTCAAGCTCTCCTTGATACCATGTGGCTTTCACAAAGTATTTCATCAGCTTCATCCCTCTCTTATTGGTCTTCGGTTCATTCCCATCGGATTCATACCCCAATCCTCTCTTAGTGGTCCGTCCCTTGAAAACTGGTAGTGCTCCTATAGCATTCATCCCTCTCTTTTTGGTCTTTGGTTCATTCCCGGCTCATATTTCATCTTTTCCATGATTTTAGCCACTTTAGGGTCCACCAATTCTTCGAAGTTTGCCGCCACTTGGAACCTTGTGAGAGGCTATACATTTAAAGTAGCCACATCGTTATCTACTTCAGCCTTGATGGTGACGACTTCCCCTTCATGCGGGAACTTAATAACTTGGTGCAAAGTGGATGGCACGCCCCCAAGTTTATGAACCATGGCCTCCCAAATAACAGAGCAAATGTAGCTGGGATATCAAGTACTGTGAACTCAACCTCGTCTTCTATCGGGCCCACTTTGACTGATGTGACAAATTTACCTTTGACTCTCTGTTTGTTATCGTCATATGCTTTGATAGTCATGCTGGAGGGGCTTAAATCTGTTATCCGTATACCCAACCTTGACAAAATCTACAAAGAGCACATATTGATAGATGAGCCATCGTCCACCATCACACAAGATGTATTCTTGCCTCTTAATTCCGCTTTTATGAATATCGGTTTGTTGTTGTTTATCCCCTTAATCAGGAGTTTTTCTTTAGAGAATGTTATCATCTGCCTACCCTCTTTCTTTACCGACCCTAAGAACATTGTTGGGTTTGCATCTTCAGGTACCATTATCTTACTTAGAGCTTCTACCATGGCACGCCTGTGCTCTTGAGAGGCGCATAATAAATCCCATATGCTTACTTGTGTCTGTGTCTTCTTCAATTGATGCAACACAATATCCTCTTCGGTGTTATCCGTATTCTCTATCACCTTTCGGCCTTCTATTAACACTTCTTTGCCTTTCTCTGTTACATCACTGTAAAAATGTCCACTGCGAGTCATCTCATTTACCTCCTCTTCATCACTGCTCGAGAAGTTTTCGCTGAAATCTCTCTCTTGCTCTGTTTCATCTTCACTGCTGCTATCACATATCCCCATGCAAGAAGCTTAGTGGTTGAGAGTTTGGAGGACAAAGCTTTTGGGCAGGCTGAAGTTGATCATGTATGTGTGTGGTGGAACTGAGTGATAGTTGGGTAGATGGTTTCTTTGTATGTGTTGGGTTGTTCTTTTTTTGGGTTGGGTATCTTATTGGTGTCAATGAGGTCTTGGATCTCATGCCTAAGGCGGTGCAGTTGTTGGTTTTGTGGATTTTTTGCTGATGGTAGTGACAATATAGGTTTAGGTTGAGGTGGGGTGGCACAGGGCTTGGAAGTGGTCTAGGTTCTAAAGGTTTTAAGAGTCCTTGCCTCTTCAGCTTTTCAAACACCTTTGACAAAGCTCTACTAAAATTGGAGAATCGCCTGTTTTTTATGGCGGTGACCTCAGCAGGAGCGGGCTTGGTCGCTGAAGGCCCCAAATGATCTTTCTATTCTGGCCATAAAACTTTCTGTTCTCGGCTTATTCTTCCTCGATATCCATGACAGTTTCTCTCAATTGTCGAAAGTCACTAATCATGGAGGTCATCCTCCTCAAAGTTTTATAAATGGAGGGCTTGGCGCCCTTAATGATCATCTTAATCAGGTCCTTCTCTGAGGGCCATGTCTGCATCTTCAAGAGCTGGCTTCTCCAGCGATCCACATAATCTTTGAAAGTCTCTTCTGGCTTCTGCTTGGTGTTCTCTAGGTCACGGAGCGACAAGTCTATCTCCAGGTCCGTGACATATTAGTTCAGAAAGGTCTCTGCTAATGCCCTCCAATCATCCCTGAACTTTCTCTCCAGGCCATGATACCATACTACGGGCACCATTTCCAGTGACATCTCAAACATCTTTTTCACATGGCGCTTTGACAAACCCATTGAACTAATCACTAAAACATATTGTCGGAGATGGACCCTAGGATCTCTGTTTCCGTTGAACTTGGCCAAGTCAGGCATCTTAAACTGGGGAGGTAGTTGCTCTTCAAAATTCATCAAATCATAGTCTAACAGATGTTCATATTTTCCCTTCATCTTGCGGGTAATTGAATCTACTTGTTCTTTGAGTTTCTGTAGCTTTGTCTGAGACCCGGCTATCTTTCCCATGGCATACTCAGCCATGTCATCATCAAAAACTGGTATTTCTTTGCTCACCCTATTCGGGGGCTCCTCACGCCTTCCATTCTCATTGTTTTATGTTCCCACTGTGCGGGGTACTGCCAGACTGGCCATATCGTTGGTCAAAGTTTGTAGTTGCTCGGTAATTTTAGTGATGTTGGACTCTAATTGATCCATGCGGGAATCTTCACTACCTGACGCATCCATGCTTGCTAACATTTTTCTTGACAAGTCTTCTTCTTCTCTAACCCAACATATATCTATGATGGCTTTTAAGACAAGGTGTTAGCATGATGCGTGTATGCATGCGATCCATAAGATGTATGAGATGCATGAGATGCATGTGGTTATCAAAACATCATATATCCTTCCGACCTTATTCCTCCCGCACTCGTGGTAAGTCCATTTCTGCCTAGGTATGGCTCATTTTATGCACCAATATGGGGTACACAAAATCGTTCTCTCCTACACTATAGGGGTGAACCTTGGCTTCCTCGGTCCCTTTTCATCAGTAACAAACAAAGACCGCCCATTTACAAGATTGACTAAGCCTATTATATGAATCGTGCCATTGTCTAGAAATGATGAATTGGGCCCTCGGTAATCACGGTTGTGGGGATGGACTTGGAGATATCCTAGAGTATAAAAATATGCCATAACAAGGCGTACCCTTCCTGGATGAAAGCCAGTGCGGATATTGGACTCATGCATTTGGCATATTCAGATCATGTTTGGACCTTCTAAGCCCATCAAGGTTTTCATACAAGTTGGCCCGTTATCATTGTAAAGCGTTCAATCAAATTATCACGAGGTGTAAAATTGTCCTAGTTGAAAAGGCCCAACATGTTTAGACTTTTGCGATAAGGTGGCTAAATAACTTCAAATGATATGAGGCCTAAACACAAGGTAGCCCATCTTCATTTCAGAGACTTTTGGCCCAATTATCATAAGATACAAACTCGTCCCAGTTTCAGTGGCCCAACAAGTTCGTATCCTATGACGAGAGGTCCAAATGGATCTAAATGATAATAGGCCCAAACACAAGCATGGGGGGTAGCTTCTATAAGACAAATAAATAAGGTTCATATGTGGGCTTACAAGGGTATGGATAAAGGCTCTAATCGGTGAAGGGTTACTCACAACTAGGTCTCCCCACTCAAGGGTTCGAGCGACCAAGTGAGCGCACCTTTTTTATACCCTCAGGTACATGCCAATAAGTGATGGTTATCATCACATAATGATCCACCGCCTTGAGTGAAAGTGAATTCATGATACATGACACCATCGGGGTAAAACGGGTATGCAAAATATATGAGACTTGGGTAACTAAAGCCAAAGCCATGGACTTTACAAGGCATTATTTCGGGGCCGATTCTCTATCCTCAGTGGAGTCGCTATCTGTAGGAGCGAAGCGGGGCTTACCAATATGCCTATGATGCTCAGCGATCACGACACTGTTGGGCTCGCAGCCCGTAGAGAGTACGAAATAGCTCGCAAGAGACTAAACCGGAGAATAAAAGAGTCGCCAACCATTGTGAACTGGGAAAAGATTTAAGGCCGCACTCACCCCTCGCAAGGGAGGACCTCAAACCGTTGGGTTTAGAATGGTCTCTTACTTATGCCAGTATAATGGATGTGTTCACACAATGATATAGCCTAGTCTTATGCCGTTCATGCAAGATAATTCAAATAAACACAATTTTACACACCCATAAACATTAATAGAAATAATAAAAGCATGTTAAATTAAGAAGTACGAGATGCAATAACGAAAATCAATCAAAAGCGGGAAAAGCATCAATAAATAAATAGTAAACAAAAGGGGGTTAATCACGCATGTATGAATATTCCCGAGTGGCACGTGGAGTTGTATCCTAAGTACAAACCGCACTACCGTCCATTCGGATTCGGCTACAAAATTTATGTTGGGTTTCCATCCGATATACCGCAAGAGATAATAACACACATAAACATTAATGCAATGTAGAAAAAAAAATAGGCATGAAATAGTATAATAATGCATATGCGGATAATCACCAACATGAACAAAAATAAATAAAGGCGAAATAAAAAAAGATAAATAACAAACTAAATGTGAAATAGTAAAATAACGATGAAAAAATAAATAAAATAAAATAAAATAAATAACGAAATGCCAAAGAAAGAAAAATAATGTGACCATATATTTGGCCGTCTTTGATGTAGGACTTCGCATACCCGGCTGGACGTATTTCACGTCCAGCCAGGCATGCAGCGTCCGGAATAATAAAATAAATATGGTAAAGGATGCCATCAGGTCTTACATTTCAAGTTGCTTTCATGGAAGTGCGTTAGGTGATGAGTGGTATTTATATCACTATTTCCCACTCATTTAACTTAATATTTTGTATAGTTTCTTGAGTTTGATGAACGTTTTGATGTGTTTTATTGTTATTTTGCAGATAAATAAAGTTTGGACAGCACTGGAGGCAATTTGGGGCAAAACCGGACAAAAATGCGTCAACAGGGATATTTTGGTCTTCTGCGCGTCGCGACGCGGGAACACTGCGCGCCGCGACGCCCAGCGTGCGCCGGTTCTGCTAACATGCGCCTGGTCAACGATCAACAATTTGAGAAGTTTTGACTTTGCTAAAATGCGCCGTGCCACGTGTCAACATCACATCCCATCTGCTAACATGCGCCGTGCCACGTGTCAACATCATATGCTGCCGACACTCAGACTTGACACGTGTCGCCTCGTCATCAGCCATGTCATCGGTCAACAAGTCAACCATGCCACGTGTCATGCCACGTCATCAGACACGTCAGCAAGTCAACCGAGTCAACTTGCCACGTCAGCCTAAGCCAATCAGAGCTTGACACGTGTCGCCACGTGTCGCCATCCCATTGTGCCGACAGTTGTACAGTCAGCCGCCTCGCCACGTCAGCGCCACGTCATCAATGACGTCATCACAATCATTGAGTCTTAGCCGCCTTGACACGTGTCGCGTGAATAGTCAGCCGCCATGCCATGTGTCGTCTTCTCATTGTGCCACGTCGACAAATTGCGCGTCGCGACGCGCAACGACTTGGCGTCGCGACGCGAGAACAGTGCCCGAACAGTAAATTATTTTTCCTATAAATTCAGCGCGAATTTTCAGTTTTAATGTACCTTTTCTCTCTCTTGAGAGATTTTCTCTCTCTAGAATTTTTATTTTTATATTTTTAGTTTTTTTTTTATGTTTAGTTTTGTAAATAATTAATTACGTTTTGTAATAGTAATTTAATTTTTACTTTTTACTTTTTACAGTTTTTACTATTCACCATGTTGAAGTAACTTTTTCAGCTAGGGTGAAAGGTAATTCTTCTACTATTGCTATTTAGATTAATCTCCCTTAAAAATAATATATTAACTAATTAAAATATTGACTTAATAAGGGATACCGCTATATTGGTCGGTTGGTAATGTAATTTTAATCTGTTTTAAACCTGACTAATCAAGGATACCGCCAGACTGGTCGGTTGGTAAATTTATTTTTGGTTCCGCCTTAATGGCTGGTTGGACTTAATTTGACTTAATCAGGATACCGCCAGACTGGTCGGTTGGTAAATTTAACACAAGTTTATATATTATTTTATGGGAGATATCTAAATTAGTAGTAGTAAAAGTAATTCCTTTTACCTTAGCATTTTATTTTATTTTTATTTTACTTTTCAGTATTTTTATTTTATGTATTTATTTTTTATAGTCCTAGTTATGTTTTAATTAATTAGGGGTTGTGATGACTTTTAATATCACCGGTTTATAAGGGATTATTTTATAGTTGGGTAATTTATAGGTTTATTTATTAAATCTTAAGCTTAATGCTTCTTATTGTCTGATCACCAATAAGATTGATATGGTAAATCTAAAATGAACTAGACATAGGGATTTTAGGTTTCAGCCTTAGACTTAATAGCCCACGATCTTCCTTGAGGATAGATAACCCTTTAATAGATTTCCTTACAGGATAGGAATATACCTGTCGGGCGGGGGTAGCCATAATTGGAACTTAAACTTAATGAATCCAGGTAATGTGGTTGACATAGGAATATGGTTCAATTGGGTTATACTGGGTATTTGTAGTTGACCATCGGAAGAGGCTTTTACATAATTTAGTGTTCCAGGTTAGTAAACTGATTTATTACCAAACATAAAATAATCGCTTCATCTTAAAATGATATTAAAAGAATCACAACCCTAGATTTTTTTTTATCTTTTATTATTTTCCTTAGTATTTTCTTTTATCTTTTTATTTATTTATTTAGCAAATCTTCAATCAACCAAATCAATCAAGCATCAATTTCTTTCTCCCTTTTAATTAGATATTTGTAATTAAATAGATTCAATAATTAATAACGACAGTAGGAATTAAGTCCTCGTGGGATCGATATTATTATACTACTTGAACGATACGTGCGCTTGCGTTATACGTGTGTGTTTACGCCGGTCAAGTTTTTGGCGCCGTTGCCGGGGACTTATATTTCTTGAGTTGTTAATTTTGAAGCTATCTAATTTACTTATATCTAATTTTCTTTATTTTTATCTGTAATTTTTTTCTTTCTTTTGATTTCAGGTGACTTACAAATGGAACATTACTGGGAGATTGAAAAATCACAAGCTTTACAAGAAGATACACCCCACATCTGGGAGCAACAGTCCGGTTTTCTGAGGCCTGTTGTCGAGCCCAATGATTATCACTGGATGCCAGAACCAAACAATACTACATTTGCTCAACAGAATCACATTTTCCATCTTATCCACCATCTTCCTTCGATCCTTATCAACAACCAGAATCATCAGAGGAAGATCAATTGATTCACATGTTCAAGGAACAGACAGCTCAATTTGATGCACAAGTTCAGAGTAACACAGAATCCATACAGAAAATAACAGATCAGATCAGACAATTAACAGAAAACCAGAACATCATACCTCAAGAACCAGTTTCAGATGACACTGATGAAGCCTTCGAGAACCCAGAAATCCACAATGACACCTTAACAGAGGAGGAGGCTGAGCAGTATCAACAATCAGAGGTATCAGTTCAGGAACTTGAACCGGCAAAGTCTCGATTTGATTTCTATTATTCAGATTCTGACGAAGATGAAGCTGGACTGTTTGTACCAACTGCATCAAAAATTGAGGATGACATTCTGTGTCCTCAAAACGAAGATCTTGGAGATTCCATTTCACAAATGTTTGAAGAAGATCAACTTGAGCCATCCAATCCAGTCAAATCAGAGGATGAAGACCTAAAATCTAACATTTCTTTTCATTCTCAGGTTGACAATTTTGAAACATGTATTTCACAGATGACAGATGAAGAACTAAATGCAGAAATTTTCAAATACATCTGTGAAGAAAAGGTGGAGAAAGAAACAGAGCAAATGGAGGAGCAAAAATCTGACCTTAATAAAAATCCAGAGCATTCAGGAAAAACATCGCTGTTTTGGGGAGTACAAATCAAAGATATCACCCAGAAGTTTGACAGAATGGAACTTCCATTCCAAGTCAAACACCATACGAGACCTCCTAATTTTCTTTCTTTCTTTTCAGGTACTACTGGAGCAACAAAGATTAAAAAGGTGGAACGATCATTGAATAAGACAAAATTCTTTTTACCACTTTACCGTTGGAAGAGACCCTTTAAAAGCAACGCTCACGGGATTGTCTTTGATAGGACATCCAAAACGACACTGAAACCTCCGTAACAGATAGATTTCAGTCACGTCTGGCTGAAGACGAAAAATTTAGCGCTAGCAGGGAGGCAACCCATGCAATTTGTTGTGATTTATTTTTCATATTTTGTGTGAACTTTTTAATTTTGTGTGTTAGTTTTGCAGGAAAAATAAAATGGAATTTATCAGGACATTGCAAGCCAGTGCAAGCGGGATTTTCAAATAAAAATTTGACAAAATCACGAAGATACAAAGTCAATCCAGAAAAGACGGCCGAGTAAGAAGTCAGCTTTTGGGACGCGTCCCTATGGATTTATCTGTCGCAAGACATGGTTTTGCCAAAAAAAAAAAAAAAAAAAAAAAAAAAAAAAAAAAAAAAATCCCCGAAAAATTACCGAGCGTCGCGACGCAAGACCAATTTCAGCGTCGCGACACTGGTTTGATTACAAGCCTAAAACCAGTGGCCACCACGCACAGATCACTCCTCCTTCCTCACAGATCTCACCATTTTCTCTCAACCCAGCAGCCAAATCCAACCGAAACCAGACCATCACCACGACCCACCAACCGCACCCACAATCACCAAGAATCATCACCCTCGACCACCGCAAGCCAACCCACCGAGAACCACAGCCGAGAACTACCAGAAATCGGCAACCCCATAGCCGAGACCTTCACCATCAAAACCAACCCATCCACCACGAAACACTCAACACCGAGAGCCATCGCCGAGATCTAATCACCGAGACAAAACCGAACCAGATCTGCCGCAAACCTCACCCTTGCCGAGCCGTGAACCACCAAACCGAGACCAGACCAACACCACCGAGATCCACCAGCCACGCCACTGCCAAAACCGACCAAAGATGAGATACCCACCACCGTGAAATCACCGAGACAGCATCTGACCCACGACCAAAACCTTCCATCATCAGATCCGGTTTGTCAGGCATCATTTCCGATCATTGTGGATAATTTGTGTGGTTAATTTTGATAAAAATTGGATGTTACAGGTGTTAAAATTTTGGCAGTAAAAGGGGGATAATCGAAAATTGAATGAGTTTGTGGTTGATTTTGTTGAAATTGGAGGATTGTGAATTTGGAAGTTTAGCGGTGAATAACTGGCTGAATTCTGAGTTTAGAAATTGCCAGATCGATGGAATTTGGTAGAATTGGGGGCGAAGAAATTGAGTTTGATATTTGGAGTGTGTTTGTGGCATTTGGTAGATTTAGGTTGTATTGGATAATCAAAAATTCAGGGGAGACTCTGTCGAATTTTTCTGAAAAATACCAAAGTTGGGATTTGATTGGTAATAATTTTTTAAGGTAAATTTTGGGGAAATTTTGAGATTTTAGAAGTGATTCTGCCAAAATTTTTAATGAAAAATGGTCAATAGCAATTGTGGTAAGAATCGTATTTGGACATAAATCTTAATCGGTAATTTTTCCTGTAAAATTTCAGCTGATCAGGTACTACCTTCTAACTCTTCTTCTATTGTTTAAGACATTGGGGACAATGTCTCATTTAGGTTTGGGGGAGGGATTTAGTTGATTAGTACCTTGTTTTTAGTATGTGTGTTATTTTTATTTTTAGTTTAAAATTTTTCGAAAAATACAAAAAAATTGAAAAATTTTCAAAAAAAATTACAAAAATATTTTGCACATTTTTGTGTTTTTATTTTGACTAAAAAGGTGGAATTGGTGAGAGGTAGCCGAGTAAGGAATTTCCACTCCTGAGACGTATCTCAAACCTATTTCGAAACAAGTTAATTTTTGTTTATTTCCTTTTTAATTATTTAATTTGTGAATTCTCCTTAACACTGACTAAATTGGATCTTCATATGTTCAGTTGACAGGTATTATGAACTTACATGGAAACATACGGACATGAGCTAAAATTGAAAAGTTTGTAATATTCCGTGCTATAGTTTAATTGGAGGAAGCATTTCTAAATAGTGATGGAGTAAAAAAAAAAAAAAAAAAAAAAAAAAAAAAAAAAAAAAAAAAAAAAAATCAGAGATCCGAGTTATTAAGTCTGTAAGGGTATTTTAATATCTAGTGCCCTAAAACCAACTGGTTTGGGAGTCATTGGCCCAAAGCTCGTTACATGGATCGAAGATGCTGCAAAAATATATTCATATCTGAAGTCTGAGTAATTAAGTTCGTAGGGTGTCTTAACACCTGGTGCCCTAAAGCCAACTGGTTTGGGAGCTACCGACCCAAAGCTCGCTACATAGACGGAAGGTATTGTATAAAAATAAAAAAATAGAAAAAAAAAATCAAAGAAAAAATCAGAAAAATCAGAAAAATTATTCCATTGCTACAAAAAGGTGTGAAATCTGATAGAACTTTAGGACAAAAATATTACTCTCTTATCAACTGCACTTATGACTGTTGTGGGCAAAAATGAAATGATTAATATTTTGTTAGCTGAGTATATGAAGAATGGTAAAAATAATCGGAGAATTTACTTATTCGGTAATTTAGAAAGAAACAAAACAACTAATAACTTGGAGTAGAATTTTTACCTGATTAGTCACTAACTTTCTTTATTCTCTTTTCGCTTGTCTTTTTGCTTTTGTGTGCATTAGTTTTAATACATTTTTACTTTTGTAAAATGTTTGTGGGTATCATTGCTGTAAACCCTCACGAGACTACACTCGTCCACTAGGGACACCTAGGGGTTTAAAGGCTTGTTGCATATGCTAAATGCAACCGTGATCCCTACGAAAGTGGCTTAGTTAAATTTTATTATGTTATTTTATTCTGTATTTTGCTCGAGGACTAGCAAAATGTTAGGTTTGGGGGTGTGATGAGTGGTATTTATATCACTATTTCCCACTCATTTAACTTAATATTTTGTATAGTTTCTTGAGTTTGATGAACGTTTTGATGTGTTTTATTGTTATTTTGCAGATAAATAAAGTTTGGACAGCACTGGAGGCAATTTGGGGCAAAACCGGACAAAAATGCGTCAACAGGGATATTTTGGTCTTCTGCGCGTCGCGACGCGGGAACACTGTGCGCCGCGACGCCCAGCGTGCGCCGGTTCTGCTAACATGCGCCTGGTCAACGATCAACAATTTGAGAAGTTTTGACTTTGCTAAAATGCGCCGTGCCACGTGTCAACATCACATCCCATCTGCTAACATGCGCCGTGCCACGTGTCAACATCATATGCTGCCGACACTCAGACTTGACACGTGTGTCCCTCGTCATCAGCCATGTCATCGGTCAACAAGTCAACCATGCCACGTGTCATGCCACGTCATCAGACACGTCAGCAAGTCAACCGAGTCAACTTGCCACGTCAGCCTAAGCCAATCAGAGCTTGACACGTGTCGCCACGTGTCGCCATCCCATTGTGCCGACAGTTGTACAGTCAGCCGCCCCTCGCCACGTCAGCGCCACGTCATCAATGACGTCATCACAATCATTGAGTCTTAGCCGCCTTGACACGTGTCGCGTGAATAGTCAGCCGCCATGCCATGTGTCGTCTTCTCATTGTGCCACGTCGACAAATTGCGCGTCGCGACGCGCAACGACTTGGCGTCGCGACGCGAGAACAGTGCCCGAACAGTAAATTATTTTTCCTATAAATTCAGCGCGAATTTTCAGTTTTTAATGTACCTTTTCTCTCTCTTGAGAGAGTTTCTCTCTCTAGAATTTTTATTTTTATTTTTTTAGTTTTTTTTTTATGTTTAGTTTTGTAAATAATTTAATTACGTTTTGTAATAGTAATTTAATTTTTACTTTTTACTTTTTACAGTTTTTACTATTCCATGTTGAAGTAACTTTTTCAGCTAGGGTGAAAGGTAATTCTTCTACTATTGCTATTTAGATTAATCTCCCTTAAAAATAATATATTAACTAATTAAAATATTGACTTAATAAGGGATACCGCTATATTGGTCGGTTGGTAATGTAATTTTAATCTGTTTTAAACCTGACTAATCAAGGATACCGCCAGACTGGTCGGTTGGTAAATTTATTTTTGGTTCCGCCTTAATGGCTGGTTGGACTTAATTTGACTTAATCAGGATACCGCCAGACTGGTCGGTTGGTAAATTTAACACAAGTTTATATATTATTTTATGGGAGATATCTAAATTAGTAGTAGTAAAAGTAATTCCTTTTACCTTAGCATTTTATTTTATTTTATTTTACTTTTCAGTATTTTTATTTTATGTATTTATTTTTTATAGTCCTAGTTATGTTTTAATTAATTAGGGGTTGTGATGACTTTTAATATCACCGGTTTATAAGGGATTATTTTATAGTTGGGTAATTTATAGGTTTATTTATTAAATCTTAAGCTTAATGCTTCTTATTGTCTGATCACCAATAAGATTGATATGGTAAATCTAAAATGAACTAGACATAGGGATTTTAGGTTTCAGCCTTAGACTTAATAGCCCACGATCTTCCTTGAGGATAGATAACCTTTAATAGATTTCCTTACAGGATAGGAATATACCTGTCGGGCGGGGGTAGCCATAATTGGAACTTAAACTTAATGAATCCAGGTAATGTGGTTGACATAGGAATATGGTTCAATTGGGTTATACTGGGTATTTGTAGTTGACCATCGGAAGAGGCTTTTACATAATTTAGTGTTCCAGGTTAGTAAACTGATTTATTACACAAACATAAAATAATCGCTTCATCTTTAAAATGATATTAAAAGAAATCACAACCCTAGATTTTTTTTTATCTTTTATTATTTTCCTTAGTATTTTCTTTTATCTTTTTATTTATTTATTTAGCAAATCTTCAATCAACCAAATCAATCAAGCAATCAATTTCTTTCTCCCTTTTAATTAGATATTTGTAATTAAATAGATTCAATAATTAATAACGACAGTAGGAATTAAGTCCTCGTGGGATCGATATTATTATACTACTTGAACGATACGTGCGCTTGCGTTATACGTGTGTGTTTACGCCGGTCATTAGGCCGTTGCCAGAAGGATTGCTGGTTTGCTGTTTCTGGTTGCTGGTTCACTATTTCTGCTTGTTGTTTTGCTGTTTTTCTGGTTGCTATTTTGCTATTTCTGGTTGCTGTTTAACTTTTTTCTAGGTGATGTTTTCTGGTTGTTGTTTTTGTTGTTTATGGGCTGCTGTTTTGGTTGTTTTTGGGCTATTTTTTCACGATTTTTGCTGGTGTTTTTCTAGTTGTTTTTGCGATTTTGGACTGCTATTTTTCTGGTTGTTTTTGCTGTTTTAGACTGCTATTTTTCTGGATGTTTTACGGTTTTGGGCTGTTTGTTTCTCGGTTTTTAGGACTGTTTTTGGGTTATTTTTGCTGCTTGTTTCTCGGTTTTTTGGGACTGTTTTTGGGTTGATTCTGCTGCTAGTTTCTTGGTTTCAGCTTAGGGTTTTTTCTTGTGTGTTTCGGTGATTTGAAGAAGAAGAATAGAAGAGCCTTCAAGGGGTTTTTTTTTGGTGGTTATTGCCGTCCAAGGTAAGAAAAGAGTCCTAGGGTTTTCAAGTTCTTCACGCCCAAGGGAGCCTCCCCCACTTTGATGATTTGGTTTCTCTTTTATAATGATTTGGAGGGTCCTCTAAATAAGGAAACAAATCATGTTTATTTTGGAAAATTTATTTTGGGAAAGAATCTTATAAATTTGGTGGTGAGGTAATTTCAAATCTTGTTAATTGGAAAGGATGGGATTTCACATCTTGTTAAATTAGAAAATGTCGATGAGGGAATTTGCACATGTGAATTGCATGAGAGTTTTTTTTTTTTTTGGGCGTGCATGGTGTCTTCTTGGGCTACATGGGTCGATTGTGTGGGTTGCAGGGTAATGGGTCGGTTGTAGGTGTTTGGGGCTTGTCCAAGGCTAAGGTTTGAAACAGCGGCTGAGCGAATCTGAGGCTGGCTAGTGAGTCTGAATCCAATGAGGTGCTAATTTTGGAGGTTTTCCTTCCTTCCGGCATTCGTTTTTCGCAACTTCCGTAACTTTTCAGGTAGTGCCTCCATACGAGGCTCATCATTGGGCTCATTGTGGACAACAGGACCTGGGCGACGCCGTTCCTAGGCTCGCGGCACTAGTTGGGAAATACTAAATAATATGGAGTCGCCACCCGGTGTGAACCGGGATAAAGATTTAAGGCCGCACTCACCCCTCGCAAGGGAAGACCTCAAACCGTTGGGTTCGGAATGGTCCCTTACTCATGTCACTTGTAATGAAAGGATTTATGTAATAATTTAATTAAGCTTAAGTAACATTTATTTCCAAAAAATATCATGCTTCTAGATTCATGTACATACATCAACAAGTTCATCACAACATGCAACATCACATGGCAATCTCGTGAACATATTTCAATCCTATGATATGGAAAACTAAGAACAACCTAATCATGCTTGAGTACTATCTCATGAACCTATTAACCAAATAACCTGCTAACAGCCTAATCATGCTTGAATACAATCCCCAGAACACATGGAATGGATAAATGCAGGAATACAAATAATACGGTTGGCTATATAACACAAGAAAGATCAACCAAGAGGCAATTATGCATGAATATGATAAGACAGACTCAGTTCAGTGTGTGCGCGTTCGTGTAGCGTTCGTAAACGCGTTCGAACGGTAAACAGAAGGTTCGCGTTCGTATGGCGTTTGATAACGCGTTCGAACGGAAATGAAACAGAATGCTCTCGTTCGTGTGGCGTTTGTAAACGCGTTCGAACGGAAATGAAACAGAATGCTCACGTTAGTATGGCGTTCGTGAACGCGTTCGAACAGAATTAAGACCTGATGCATGACAAGGCAAAATACATGCGCGTTCGAGTTGCGTTCGTAAACGCGTTCAAACGGGAACAGACCTGATGCATGAAATGGGATGCAATACATAAACGACAAAATAAAGGGGGCGCGGCGAAGTACTGCCGCAAAGGTGGCCTTTTGGGCTCTTGATCTCTCAAGAGAGGACCTTTAGACCAACATACTAAGCCCATGCGCTCGACTGAATCATGCATACATAGAATGAAAAGCAATAATATTAACATAGTTGTGCCCGATTGAACGTATCTTGTATTCAACCGAACACACATCAACCGGCGCGGCAAAGCATCGTGGTGAAGGATTTTAACCCTCCAATTAGGGAACCTTTCATCGCACTTACTAAGCCCATGCACTCGATCGTATCATACGGGAATAAACAACATGCAGAATTTAAATGACAAGAATTAATAAACCAAAGCAACACAAAACAAGAGAAGGTGCCGTTTACTCAAGTGGTATGTGGAGTTGTGTCCCAAGTACAGACCGCACTACCGTCCATTCGGATTCGGCTACGGAATTTACGTCTGGGTTTCCATCCTATATACCACAAGAGACAACACTCTTCCATTCATCCATACCCACAACACGCATCCATAAACGACTCTCATGTGAATACAATTCAATAATAAAAGAAACGAATATAAACTAATGAAAAAGTGCCCTCAGGTCTAACCTTTTAAGTTATCTCTCGGACTCGCGTTTCACAAAGATCGGAAGGGGTAAAGCTCCGCAACTCTTCCGGTTCACTGGTTCACTGCTCTCGTTCGTTGTCTTACTATTTGGGTCGTCGTCATCCGTCTTTTGCTGCTGTTTTGACTCCGATTCGCTGCCGCTGCTACTGTTTCGCTGCTGTATTTTGGTTATTGTTTTTGGGATGTTTTGGCTACTGTTTTGGGTGTTATTTTCGGTGGTGTTATGGTGTGGTTCGGGGGCTGTTTTATGTGTGTGTTTAGGGCTGTTTGGGATGTGCTTTCGGTGGAGGTGAAGGCGTTGTTCGGGATGTGTTTTTGGTCAAGGCGATGGGGGTTCTTTGGTTTGTGATCTTTTTGTTATTGAGAGTGATGGAGAATTGTGTCTATGAACTTGGGTGTTTCTTATGTGAATGAGCTAGCTAGGCTTTTTGTATATGAATGAGCTAGCTAGCCTTGAGAAGGTTGGTGAAGGGTTCTTTTTATAGGCAAAAGGTTAGGCTTGACAAGGAAAGGGATTTGATTGGCTTGGATAAGGAAGTCAAAGATTGAGGGGGGACAAATCTTGGCTAGATAGGGAAGGTTGAATATTTAGTTTATGTTGATTGATTTTAACTTGGTATGATTATATTTGATTGGTTTAGATTAGGCATTTAGTTTGTTGATTGATTTTAATTAGGCATGCAATTTCTTTAATTTGTGTAAGTATTTTATTTAATTTGGTATATGATTTTAGATTTGTTTTGATTTCACCATGTGTTAATATGTGTTTTAAGTGGGCTTGGGCGTGTGGGCCAAGTTTGGGTGAATTGGGCTTAATGTGGGGCTAGCAGCAAAACCAGAATTACCGACACTGTTCGAACGCTTACTCGAACGTGGCACGAACGTCCGCAATCTGCTTGACGTTCGAACGAAGTACGAACGCACAGCAGCACCAACGAAAACAGTGAACCTTGTTTATTATGAATTTCCCCTTCCGATGTCCGTTTCCCGTGACCTCCGTGACTTAAAAGGTAGTGTCTCCAAAATGAGACTCATCATAGGGACTTATGTGTAAAAATGCAGTGCCTACACTCATGCAAAAATGCAGTGTCTACAAATGAGTGGGGGGTGAATGTGTAAAAGAAATTTTCTAATACAATTTCTTTAACATTCCCTCAAATTAACAAATATGACTTTTAACTTATTTCATTTTATAATTTTTTATTGATGAAGAATAAATCTATAAGTGCAAGTATAAATTTAGCATATTTAGGTACATTTTTTTATAGTTATGACTCTTAAACTTCTACTAATAAATAAGTGATAGTTAATGAAGAATATAAAAAAATTAAACATTAATTAACACACTTTCAATTATTAATAATTTATGAAAACAAATAGTTTGAAAGAGTTAGAAAAATAAAAGGTTTGAGATTGAAGAATATGAAAAATTGAAACATTAATGACTCATTTGAAACGATATTATTTAATTAGCGTATTTTTAAAAATTAATAAGTTTGAAAATAAAAAGTTTAGACGAAGAATGTGAAGAGTTATACATTAATAATTCATTTTAAATATTAATAATTCATTATCAATATTAATAACTTATACGCGTGTACGTGGACGCCTCAAAGATAAAAGACGCATCATTAATAATTTAAGAAAAAGAATAGTTTGGAAGAGTTCGGAAAATGAAATAAATGAGATTAAAGAATATGAAAAGTTGAAATATTAATAACTCATTTGAGATAATATTATTTAATTAACGTATTTTTAATAATTTATATTTTTGGAAAACGAAAAATTGGAGGAAGAATGTGAAGAGTTAATAATTAATTATAAATAATAATAAATTATACGCGCCTATGTGTACAACCTCAAATAAAAGACGCCTATGTAGATGACCGGCGTAAACACACACGTATAACGCAAGCGCACGTATCGTTCAAGTAGTATAAAAATATCGATCCCATGAGGACTTAATATCTAATCTATTAATTTTATGAGGTCAAGATTACTAGTATCTAACAGGTTGTTTGATTGATTTGAAATGGTGATGATTCTAATTTAAAAACAAGTAAATAAAATTGTTCAAAAGTAGGTTTTAAGAAAATTCAATATTAAAAACTATCTAGGGTTGTGATTTCTTCCAATATCATTTTAAAGATGAAGTGGTTATCTTAAAGTTGGGTAATATATTGATTTATTAACCTGGAACACTAAATTATGTGTAAGCCTATGTCGATGGTCAGACACAAATACCCAGTTTAACCTAATTGAACCATATGTCTATGTCAACCAAATTATCTGGATTCATTAAGTTTAAGTTCCAATTATGGATACCCCCCCGCCCGACAGTATATGTCTATCCTGTAAGGAAATCTATTAAAGGGTTATCTATCCTCAAGGAAGATCGTGGACTATTGAGTCTAAGGTCTTAAACTTAAAATCCCTATATCTAGTTCATTTTAAGTTTCCCAGTTCAATTTTATTAATGGCCAGTTAACGAAAAAGCATTAAGATTAAGACTCAATAAATAAATCTTTAATTACCCAAACTATAATTTAACCCCTTATAAACCGGTGATATTGGATTTCATCACAACCCCAGATAACTGGCTTAGTTACGACACATATTTACGAGTAGTAAAAAAAACTTAAATAAAATAAAAGACATAAAGTAAAATACTGAAAATTAAATACTGAAAATAAAATGCTGAAAAGTAAATGCTGAAAGTAAATGCTGAAATTAAATACTGAAAATTAAATGCTGAAAGTAAATTACTGAAAAGTAAATGCTGAAAGTAAATTGCTGAAAAGTAAATGCTGAAAGTAAATTGCTGAAAAGTAAATGCTGAAAGTAATTGCTGAAAATTAAAGAAAGAAAAGTACTGTGCGTAAAAAGTAAATTGCGGAAAGTAAAAACTGAAAAGTAAAGAAAAGAAAGTGCGAAAGCGGAAATTAATTACTGAAAGCTATAAATAAACAAACAAGATACAATCTTCTTATTATTCTTTAGGAATTTCAAAGAAGAAAGTATGAATTTTACAAATGAAATGGCTTGGTATTTATAGGCAAAATTTTGCCTCCATCAAATCATCCACCAAATCAATTATTAATTGCTCCACTAATTGCTCCACCAAATCCATTATTAATTGTTCCACTAATCTCTTATCATGTTTGGTGATGATTTGATAATTTTTATTATTTATTTATTAATTTATTTTTTGCTTTGAAAATGATTGAAAGTGACTTTAATAATTACACACAACACACTTCTGGATGGTTTATCAATTTCGGGCATGAAATCATCAGAATTCGAAATTATTTTGTCTTTAAAAGCTGTAGATATTTGAGTCTTCTTTAATCTGGAACTTGAATCAGCTCAATCCGATATCGGAGTAAAACGTTATGCCCAAAATACGACAGATGCGCAAAACTGGAATTTCCAAAACTGCACTTCGTCAAAAACGCCCTTTCAAGTTTCCAATCTCCAAAATTAAAATATCAAGTCCAATAATTGCCCTTATTTGACCCATATTTTGTCCTAAATGATTTCATTGAGATCCGATATTATTTTATCTGCAAAATAAACTAAAACACATCAAAATGTTCATCAAACCCGAGAAACTAAAAAAAATATTAAGTTAAAGGAGCGGTAAATATTGATATATTTTCCGCTCATCACACCCACAAACCTAACATTTTGCGAGTTCTCGAGCAAAACAATAAAATAAAATACAAGAAACAATTAAAATTAAACTAAGCCACTTTCGTAGGGATCACGGTTGCATTTAGCATATGCAACAAGCCTTTAAACCCTAGGTGTCCCTAGTGGACGAGTTATAGTCTCGTGAGGGCTTACCGCAACGATACCCACAAACGTTTTACAAAAGTAAAAAGGTAGTGAAACTAATGCACACAAAAGAAAAAAGACAACCGAAAAGAGAATAAAGATGTTAGTGACTAATCATGTGAAACTTCTACTCCAAGTTACTAGTTGTTTTGTTTCATTCTAAATTACCGAATAAGTAAATTCTCTGATTATTTTTACCATTCTTCATATACACAGCCAATAAAATATTAAACAACTCATTTTTGCCCACAACAGTTATAAGTGCAGTTGATAAGAGAGTAATATTTTTGTCCTAAAGTTCTATCAGATTTCACACCTTTTTTGCAGCAATGGAATAATTTTTCTGATTTTTCTGATTTTTTTCTTTGATTTTTCTCTATTTTTTTTATTTATATACAATATCTTTCATCTATGTAACGAGTGTTAGGTCTGTGGCTCCCAAACCAGTTGGCTTTAGGGCACCAAGTGTTAAGACACCCCTACGGACTTAATTACTCAGACTTCAGAGATATATATATATATATATTTTTGCAGCATCTTTGATCCATGTAGCGAGCTTTGGGCCAGTGACTCCCAAACCAGTTGGTTTTAGGGAACTAGGTGTTAAAACACCCTTACAGACTTAATAACTCGGATATTAGATTTTTTTTTTTTACTCCATTGCTTTTTGAGATGCTTCCTCCAATTTAACTAGAGCACTGAATATTACAAACTTTTCAATTACAGTTCATGTCCGTATGTTTCTATGTATGTTGATAATATCTGTTAACTGAACATATGAAGATCCATTTTAGACCGTTTTATGGAGAATTTACAAATTAAATAATTTAAAAGGAAATAAACAAAAATTAACTGATTTCAAAAATAGGCTTGAGATACGTCTCAAGAGTGGAAACTCCTTACTCAGCCATCTATTACCAAATTCACCCTTTTAGTCAAAATAAAAACACAAAATATTTTTGTAATTTTTGAAAAATTTTCAATTTTTTTGTATTTTCGAAAAATTTTGGACTAAAAACAACACACAAACTAAAAACAAGGTACTGATCAACTAATTACCTCCCCCAAACCTAAATGAGACATTGTCCCCAATGTCTTAAACAGTAGAAGAAGAGTTTAGAAGATAATACATGGTTAGCTGAAATTCTACAAGAAATTAAAGGTTAAGATCCAGATTAATCCTACGCCTCTTACCACGATCGTCCTCGGACCAATTTATCTTTGAAAGGATAGGGTCAACTCGTGGTTCATAGGCTATGAGTTGGTCTATTAGATCCGGAGCAGTTCTGGCAGTAAAGAGGAGTTCTTTCAAAGGTTTCGACACGAAACCATTTTTTCGAGCATCATCAAGAAACACACAAAGAAAATCATAAAATCCATCAACATTGAGCAGTCCAATTGGTTTCTGGTGTATGTTCAGGTTCGCCCAAGATAGTACTATAAAAATTTCCTCCAATGTGCCCAAGCCACCTGGCAAAGCAATAAAAGCATCAGCACGGTTAATCATTTCCACTAGTCGTTGAGACATACTTGGCACGATCAGTTCCTCTCCGTTTGATGGTTCAATAAGATTTGCTTCTGCCAAGGGTTTTGGGGTGATTCCCAAAACGTGACTGCCATCCTCCTGTACAGCCTTTGAAACGATCCCCATTAGTCTAAGATTGCATCCGCCATATACTAAGTGCATATTCCTTGCAGCTAAGACTCGACCCAATTCCTGTGCTGCTTCTACGTATTGTGGTTTAGTACCAACACTATTACCGCAAAACATACAGATGTTCTCAATTCGTATTCTTGAAGTGGCTTCCATTTTTTTTATGTATTTCTTTCTCAACTCTGGATGCCTTCAAAAGTGAAATGACAGGCTGAATTTATAGTACCTAAAAAGGGTGAGTAAGAATAGCACAAGTATCTTCCAGAGGACGATTAGTAGCGAAATAATATCGTGATAGTCAAAAAGGTCTGGATCCTGTCGGAGAAAATAAAAGAAAACAACAAAACAAATTACAATTATTAGAAAAGACAAAGAGATATAATATTCACAAGAAAAGTAACAGCTTGATTGACGTCTATGCGTCGGGGACAGGCTTCCCATCCAATTTTCTTATAAATTGGCAAACAGGGTCTTTTTGAGTCAGATTCCCGAGACTTAACAATTGTCTTTCTTTTTGAAATTGTGTATGTAATTTGCGAAAGGCTATGTGAACATATCCATTGGGATGCGTCTCAAGAGTCGAAGATATATCATCTAAAGACTCCTTACTCAAGCCATCCCTAATGAATTTAATTTTGTCTTCGCGATAATCAGACACCATTCCTAAAGAACGACAACGAGTATTGCAATTCCAGCGTGCACATTTATAACAAACACCCATTTGCTTAGCTCTACGTTTCTTTACATAGGTGCTTCTTCCAAAACCAGGCAGATGTGAAATAAAATGGTCAGAAGACTCACCTGCCAATTGAGTCTAAGGTCTATTGAGTCTAAGGTCTTAAACTTAAAATCCCTATGTCTAGTTCATTTTAAGTTTCTCAGTTCAATTTTATTAATGGCCAGTTAATGAAAAAGCATTAAGATTAAGAATTAATAAATAAATCTTTAAATTACCCAAACTATAATTTAACCCCTTATAAACCGGTGATATTGGATTTCATCACAACCCCAGATAACTGGCTTAGTTACGACACATATTTACGGGTAGTAAAAAAAAACTTAAATAAAATAAAAGACATAAAGTAAAATACTGAAAATTAAATACTGAAAATTAAATGCTAAAAAGTAACTGCTGAAAGTAAATGCTGAAATTAAATACTGAAAATTAAATGGTGAAAAGTAAATGCTGAAAGTAAATTGCTGAAAAGTAAATTGTGAAAGTAAATTGCTGAAAAGTAAATGCTGAAAGTAAATTGCTGAAAAGTAAATGCTGAAAGTAAATTGCTGAAAATTAAAGAAATAAAAGTACTGTGCGTAAAAGTAAATTGCGGAAAGTAAAAACTGAAAAGTAAAGAAAAGAAAGTGTGAAAGCGGAAATTAATTACTGAAAGTTATAAATAAACAAACAAGATACAATCTTCTTATTTATTCTTTAGGAATTTCAAAGAAGAAAATATGAATTTTACAAATGAAATGGCTTGGTATTTATAGGCAAAATTTTGTCTCCATCAAATCATCCACCAAATCAATTATTAATTGCTCCACTAATTGCTCCACCAAATCCATTATTAATTGCTCCACTAATCCCTTATCATGTTTGGTGATGATTTGATAATTTTTATTATTTATTTATTAATTTATTTTTTGCTTTGAAAATGATTGAAAGTGACTTTAACAATTACACACAACACACTTATGGATGGTTCATCAATTTCGGGCATGAAATATTCAGAATTAGAAATTATTTTGTCTTTAAAAGCTGTAGATCTTTGAGTCTTCTTTAATCTGGAACTTGAATCAGCTCAATCCGATATCGGAGTAAAACGTTATGCCCAAAATACGACAGATGCACAAAATTGAAATTTCCAAAACTGCACTTCGTCAAAAACGCCATTCCAAGTTTCCAATCTCCAAAATTAAAATATCAAGTCCAATAATTGCCCTTATTTGACCCATATTTCATCCTAAATGATTTTATTGAGATTCGATATTATTTTATCTGTAAAATAAATTAAAACACATCAAAACGTTCATCAAACCCGAGAAACTAAACAAAATATTAAATTAAAGGAGCGGTAAATATTGATATATTTTCCGCTCATCAGTAGATAGCCTAAAAATGGAGCTTCTTTTCAGTTTTTATATAATATATAGATTTTTTTTGATGAAAATTCATTTAGCCCCCTGAACTCTTCAAATATAATTCAAAATCATCAAATTGAAAAAGTAAGCATTAAAACTCCCATCATTATTAAACTTCGTCCTTTTGAGTTCTGACATGCGTCAAGTACCAATTGACCACACGAAATTTACCCTTCTACATGTCTAATTACTAGGGGTGGGTAAAAAAACCGACCGAACCGAACCGAACCAAACCTCAAACCGAACCAAACCGGACCGAATTTACGATTTTTTTTCTAACGGTTCGGTTTGCGGTTCGGATTGGCCCACCCCAAACGGTTTACGGTTCGGTTCAAGAGCTAATCCAAACCGCACCTGTTAAACCGAACCGAAGTGTTATAACTAAAAAAATTATATATTTTTATAAAAAAAATTATATTTTTCTTTTAATTTTATTCGATGTTTTCTTTTTATTAGTATGTTAATATTTTATTCTTAAATATTTGTTAATATATTTATTTGTTAATACTTTTATTCTTCAATTTATTTGTTAATACTTTTATTCTTCAATTTTTTTGTTAATACTTTTATTCTTCAATTTTTTGTTTTATGATAGCATCATTATTCTTGAAAGTAAAATGTTGGATTTTTCTCTTAATTAGAATGATGGTAGTATCATTATTCAAGGTAATTTTTAAAAAATACAAGAATTAATTGTGCCTCATTTTTTAATCCTTTATGGAGTGCATGTGTTCCCTAGAGTCACAACTTACACCCTAACACTTCATATTATTTTGTTGGATAGACTATTTTTTTTTACTTAAGTGGATGAAAATTTGTTTTAAATATAATAATCCGTAAACCGAACCGAACCAATCCGTAAACCGCTGGTTTAAAAAAATTTCAATCCGAACCAAACCGTTATTTAATAGTTTGGTTTGAGAGGTAAAAAATTCGAACCGTAAAATATGGTTTGGTTCGGTTTTTTAGCAAAAACCGAACCAAACCAAACCGCGCCCACCCCTACTAATTACTCACCGAATAAAGTAATCCCTTGAATGGAAAAGATGGTAAATATATTTACCAAGACAAATATTTTTGAAATAATTTTATTGTAATAAGATTTGCTTTCTAAACAGATACGGTCTTGAGTTCTCTTGATTTTTATAAAGTTTTGGGCCAATTTTTAAAATGGATATCTTAATTAAAAATAATAAAAAATATTATATTATATATTAAAAATTGAAATTTCTTTAAATTCGAAACATTAAATTCGCAGCAAGTTTTTGAGTCATATTAATTGAAATTTCTTTAAACTCGATTCAGTAAATTTTAATGGCTTGGTATAGTCCTTGCCCCCTAATCGAAAAGAATTCCAAGGAAGGTAAGGGCCCTAATTGAGATTTTTAATTTTTTTTTTTAAAATTACTTTATAGACCCTTCAATTTATAGATTTATAATTCTTGCCTCTTCAAGTTGTAATTTTTTCATTAGATTCTCATTAAACTAAAATTCTAATTCTCCTATTCGCAGTATATGTGTCCCACTACTTTCTCATTATTGAGTTAATGGTGTGTTTGGTATGTTGTATTATATTAAGCTCTATTCTATTATTTAATACATGGTATATCGTATTATGGTATATTATATTATCACTATATTATATTAATATTGTTCGAAATCTAGCATACAATATACGGCGGAAAATTAAAAATTTTTTAATTTTAAATATAAATTTCCAATCCAATATCATAATTAATTTTCATGCTTCATGATAATATTTATTTATGAACCATAAATAAAAACGTACCTTAAACCTTTAAGTAATTCTCGTACCGTTCCTCGTAAATTCTTCAGAGCCACCCACATGTTTGGCCTGTTAGGGTTGGTGCTCGGAGTGCCAATCCGGATCGTATCTATGTCCGATTCATAAATACGAGCAATTGTATTTTTCATAATATTACTAATTTTATGGTAGCACCCTTGTCTTTTATACGCTTATTCGATCTAATTGTGATTAGATATTTGATTATGATTAGAATGAAACTGAATCTGGTTCAGGGATACGTGTGTATTAGACAAAGACCCTAGGATTTACAGTATAGTGCGTAGTTACAACGTAGTTTGTAATTGATATTGAGAAGCGCACTATTAGTTGTATATCGTTAAATAAAGTTCATGGTCAAGATTTTCTAACACGGGTCGGTTAGTAAAATCCGCTGAGACCAGTACATGTCGTATATCGTGATTTGTTCCGATGGTTTATCCCAGTGAACCATGAGTCTCGGGAGACTCGTATAGACATGTATGTGTTTATTTGATAAGACACTTAACGACTCTCGGAAGGTTTCCTAATATATGGTACACCAACGTCAATAGGAATCTTCTCGAGTTGAGCGAGCATAGTGGTCCTTCGACTTGAGATACCATTATGGATATATGAGCTATCCTACACACTTTGATGGCAGTCACGTCAACGATCTAGTCATGATCAAACCTCCACATATTCGTTGGATGTGGACTAATGCTCATGATATCCTGTGCGTATCAAGATATGATCAGTCAGTTCTGTGTACAGGGCATATGCATCAGCATGTGTTTACGATCTAGTAAATCCATGGCTGTGGTATAACTTCGGAAATTAGTTCCGAGTGTTAATTCAAGATCGTAAATTGAAAGTCGACTGTATTATACCGAACGGATTTGACGTTCTCATCTATATCCCAAGTATAATACAGATGGCCTGTGACAGAGGGATTATACGTATGCTATGACCTCGGCTTGCATAGTTTAGTGAGATTATCCGTGGTCGTCGTAATCCATGAGTGGGTGGATTATGGACACGAAATTGTCAGTTTAGCTATGACCTCGGCTTGCATAGGATCAGTCAGTTTTGTGTACAGGGCATATGCATCAGCACATGTTTACGATTTAGTAAATCCATGGTTGTGGTATAACTTTGGAAATTAGTTCCGAGTGTTATTTCAAGATCGTAAATTGAAAGTCGATTGTATTATACCGAACGGATTTGACGTTCTCATCTATATCCCAAGTATAATACAGATGGCTTGTGACGGAGGGATTATACGTATGCTATGACCTCGGCTTGCATAGTTTAGTGAGATTATCTGTGGTCGTCGTAATCCATGAGTGGGTGGATTATGGACACGAAATTGGATTTCGTGACGGATAAACCTAAACTTAGAGAGTCTCACAATATGAAGTGTACTCGTTGAGCACTTGGGCAACGCGATATGAATATAACTGATTATTCATAATACTTCACTAGATTAAGTGAGTTAATTCGGATCGTTTAATCGGTTAAATGATAACACATGTATTATGGGATTTTGTCCGCTAATAATTATTGTGTATTTGTATTTGTATTTGATACATAATATGATTAGATACACATTAATTATTCGTCAAATGAGATTTTGACACATGCCATAAATATATGTATTTGTTATTTATTGTAAATAAAAATACATATATAATTATAATTACATTAATTAATTTTTGAATATTTAATCGTTTAATATTACAATAATTAATTAGTCAATATTATCCATAAATGTTATGGATTTGTCCAATTATTATTTGGACACTTGGCATGTATTTATTAAGCTAAAGGTGTGTAATTTTGATTGGCCACCAAAAAGGCTTAATAATTTATTATTTGTTTTAATTTGATTAAAACCACAAAATTCCCATTTTATCCCTCACCAAATTCGGTCAACATATTATTTAAAGGAGAAAAATTGTTTCTCTCCCTTGATCATTCTTACCATTGCCGAAAACTTCATGAGTGAAATGGGTTTCATTTGTGCTTGATGTATCAAGTGAAAACAAAGAAGAAATCCAAGAAAAAACTTAGGAAAAACAAAGGATTAAAGGTAATTCTTAAACTCCCAAGCTTAGAAATTTTGTTTCTAGTTTCTTGTTGATCTTATGAGATCTTAGGGTTTCTTCTTTTCATGAAAATTGGGGCTTTTGGTTGTTGATGATGAAATTGGAAGATTATGCATGTGTGAAGTGTAGATTTGGAAGTAATTAGTGTAATTAGTTTCCAAATTTATCAATTGTTGATGGTTGTCATTCTAGAGTTGTTGATCCACTCTAAGATAGCCTATAATTTTTCTAGAGTTGTTCATGTGTGGTGGGACTCAATTGGTGTTGAGATTAATTGATTTAGTCTTGAAATTTTGGATTTAAAGCATGAAAAATTAGGAATTTCGGTTTGCTGATCAGATTATGTAAAAATGGAAATTCTGGGATGTATTTGATGTGTTATGAATGTAGTGGAGGTGTTTTGGGAGTTGGCACAATTTCCGGAAAGTGTTTCCGACTTGAAATAAGTGAAAACTGCCAAAAACGGTGTTACCGGGTGGATTTTGAGCCAACCGGGTGACGGCTGTCCAAACAGTGAATCCGTCACTGTTTGGACAGCCCATTAACTGCCCCGAAACCTTTGGAGCTGACCTGGATAGTTTCCATTAGTGTCGAGTGGTCGGTTCGGTCAAAACGCATTTTGCGTCATTTTGCGGAAAAATGGTTTTCGTAAACGTTTCGCGAAGTTTCAACTATGTTTATGTTAATATTTGATATTAAATAAATAGGTTTAGGTGAAATATGAATAAATTATTCATATTAGATATTGAATAATTTATTTGGTATTTTGAAAAAGTTTTAAAATACGATTTCGCCCGACCCGCATTTCCGCTGCGCTCCATCGCTCAAAACCCCAACAAAAATGGTATCCGAGCGGGTCTGATGCTTCATCCATTACATTATTCATACTTGATATTAGATATATAATTCAATTTTAATGTTCGCACATGCTAGGTATCTATATACGTTTCTTTACTTTTCGGTTCTTCGCCAATGAATATGTAACAAAAATTTAATTGTTAGATTGAGTTATGTGTTCTAAAGTAGAATTGAATTGTTTAGAAAATGATTTAGATTAAAATTCTGCATTTGATGTAGATTAAAACTTCCATAGGAAAATCCCCGACTTGAAATATGACTGTAAAGTAACGTGTATTTGATACATGTTTCTTGGTCCGTCTTGTCAATACGATTTGTGGGTATCTTTCTATAAATGCATCCGAGATCGTGCCAAATCTGTGAGGGTGTAGGTTATAGAATCATTATCCATATCTGTTGTATATTGATACTGGACAAATTCAAGTGAAAGTGGAAATCCTGAATGTACCAAAGCTGTCAGGACTACACCAGTAGCTTGAGTTTGTGATTGACAAGTGTAGCCTTGATACGCCTCCCTGTGAACGTGCCAAAGCTGTCATAGCAAGAAATGGTCAGGACCAAAACCAGGAGTCACTGGTGAGTGATTGACAATGAGTTGTCTACCTAATGAATATACGTAGGCGAGATCGTGCCAAAGCTGTGAGTCGAAATATATTCATGGGATCCTACTCTCACTATGGAATTCGATTTAATTATTGAATTCCCATTTTCCGTTGGGGATTACGATATTACGTAAAGTAGTGGGAGACACTGCTATCCATAACTCAGGCAGTATGTAATATTTTGGAATTTACTGCTTTGTTTTCCTTACATTCTATATTATTCATAGATTTATGCTTCTAATCCACTGCATGTCTATTATTAGAATAGGTTTTCTGACTTTACCTATGGTTGCGTAGTTCTAGAATAGGTTCTAGAAGGACAGTATACTTAGATATTGTTAGATTAGTTAAAACCATCGAGAACTATTGTTCCGATTTTCTTGAAAATCAAGATGATTTATGACTTAGTTTCTAAGTCACGATTATGTAATCTAAATAGATATATGTTTTAGGATATTATTCTAGATAGAATTATTTCTTATGCAGTAAGAATTGGCACGAATTAGTTCATGTTTCGAGATTCTTGACTGGCATTAAGAAAACCCCCTAAGTGTTTGTTTATCTTTTAATGACGTTTCTTGGCTTTAGCGACTTTTAGAAGTCACGTGTCTGACACAGTTTTCTAATCAATTATTTTACAATCATTGTGAATAATTGAACGCAAATTATAAAGCTTAAGAAAGGAGGTGCGTACAGTAGTGTATAAAGAATTTTGATTCTCACAATACGACAACTGTAGGTATTGGATACCAGATCTCCCGTCTAGTTATTTAAAATAATGTTTAATAATTATTTTGATATTTGATATCAAAACTTGTGACTATTGGATATTTACTTGTTCTGTATAAATAGTTGTTACATATTTTAAGATGACTAGTAGTGTCATTAATGAAAAGATAAACATTAAGAAAATATTTTCGGTAAAATAAATAACTTAGAACTGTGTTTTATGAGATTTTATCATAAAAGCATTAGATGCTCATTTCGTATGGTAAATGATGGTCTGATACGAGATCACACCATATATCCTTATCCATTTAATGAATATTGTATTCAGGATGTGATTAAATCTCATTCAACCAATGATCGTCATTGGACCACAAGATTTACTAAACTAATACTTTGGAAGTGTATAGTTTAATGAATTAGAAATTGCCACAGATAGTTTTCTTTACTTCGTAACTCAGTTAATGAATTGTCATGACTTAGTTGCGAGTTTCTAAGAGAACATATTGAATGTCTTGAATTGTTCAAGAACTGTCAATATATTTCTAATGAAACTCAGATAGAATATTTTGAATAGTTCAAAGATGTTCTATCTGTAGTGTTGAAAACTGTATCCTTAGAAATTCATTGCGCGTCTTTGAATTGTTCAAGATGTTTGATTTGATCTAACGCATGAATTTAAGGCAATTAGTTCTATAATTATTTAATGAATGTGATTCTTACTCAGTATTAAAACTTCCGCGATTCCATTCTGATGGAATTAGTTAGTGGGAGTTATCGAATCTTATATGATTTGATTCGTTGATTTTGAGTACCGAATTGGTTTTCAATGCTTTTGGGATTATGCTCCAGTAACACTATTTCGTCTCTTTAATTTAGGTTCCATTTGTTCCTATGACCGGCGTAAACACACACGTATAACGCAAGCGCACGTATCGTTCAAGTAGTATAAAAATATCGATCCCACGAGGACTTAATATCTAATCTATTAATTTTATGAGGTCAAATGATTACTAGTATCTAACAGGTTGTTTGATTGATTTGAATTGTTGACGATTCTAAATTTAAAAACAAGTAAATAAAATTGTTCGAAAGTAGGTTTTAAGAAAATTCAATATTAAAAACTATCTAGGGTTGTGATTTCTTCCAATATCATTTTAAAGATGAAGTGGTTATTTTATGTTTGTGTAATAAATCGGTTTACTAACCTGGAACACTAAATTATGCAAAAGCCTTTGTCGATGGTCAGACGCAAATACCCAGTTTAACCCAATTGAACCATATGTCTATGTCAACCAAATTATATGGATTCATTAAGTTTAAGTTCCAATTATGGCTACCCCCGTCCGACAGGTATATGTCTATCCTGTAAGGAAATCTATTAAATGGTTATCTATCCTCAAGGAAGATCATGAGCTATTAAGTCTAAGGCTGAAACCTAAAATTCCTTTGTCAAGTTTATTTTAGATTTACCACATCAATTTTATTAGTGGCCAATTAACAAGACGCATTAAGCTTAAGACTTAATAAGTAAACCTTTAAATTACCCAAATTATAATTTAACCCCTTATAAACCGGTGATATTGGATTTCATCACAATGCCATATAACTTGCTTAGTTACGACACATATTTACGGGTAGTAAAAAAAATTAAATAAAATAAAAGACATAAAGTAAAATACTGAAAATTAAATACTGAAAAGTAAATGCTGAAAAGTAAATGTTGGAATTAAATGCTGAAAGTAAATGCTGAAAAGTAAATTGCTGAAAAGTAAATGCTGAAAGTAAAAACTGAAAATTAAAGAAAGAAAAGTATTGTGCGTAAAAGTAAATTGCGGAAAGTAAAAACTGAAAAGTAAAGAAAAGAAAGCGCGAAAGCGGAAATTAATTACTGTTAGTTGTAAATAAACAAACAAGATACAATCTTCTTAGTATTCTTATGGAATTCCTTGGAAGAAAGTATGAATTTTACAAATGAAATGGCTTGGTATTTATTGGCAAAATTTTACCTCCATCAAATCATCCACCAAATCAATTATTAATTGCTCCACTAATTGCTCCACCAAATCCATTATTAATTGCTCCACTAATCTCTTATCATACTTGGTGATGATTTGATAATTTTTATTATTTATTTATTAATTTATTTTTTGCTTTGAAAATGATTGAAAGTGACTTTAATAATTACACACAACACACTTCTGGATGGTTCATCAATTTCGGGCATGAAATCTTCAGAATTCGAAATTATTTTGTCTTTCAAAGCTGTAGATCTTTTAGTCTTCGTTAATCTGGAACTTGAATTAGCTCAATCTGATATCGAAGTAAGAAGTTATGCCCAAATTACGACAGATGCACAAAATTTGAATTTCCAAAACTGCACTTCATTAAAACGCCCTTTCAAGTTTCCAATCTCCAAAATTAATATGTCAAGTCCAATTTTTGCCTTTATTTGACCCATATTTCGTCTTAAATGATTTCATTAAGTCCCAATATTATTTTATCCGCAAAATAAACTAAAACATATCAAAACGTTCATCAACCCGAGAAACTAAACAAAATATTAAGTAAAAGGGGCGGTAAATATTGATATATTTTCCGCTCATCACACCCCTAAACCTAACATTTTGCTAGTCCTCGAGCAAAACAACAAAATAAAATACAAGAAACAATTAAAATTAAACTAAGCCACTTTCATAAGGATCACGGTTGCATTTAGCGTATGCAACAAGCCTTTAAACCCTTAGGTGTCCCTAGTGGACGAGTTGTAGTCTCGTGAGGGTTTACAGCAAAGATACCCACAAACATTTTACAAATGTAAAAAGGTAGTAAAACTAATGCACACAAAAGTAAAAAGACAAGAGAAAAGAGAATAAAGAAGTTAGTGACTAATCAGGTGAAACTTCTACTCCAAGTCAATAGTTGTTTTGTTTCATTCTAAATTACCGAATAAGTAAATTCTCCGATTATTTTTACCATTCTCCATATACAAAGTCGACAAAATATTAATCAACTCATTTTTGCCCACAACAGTCACAAGTGTATTTGATAAGAGAGTAATATTTTTGTCCTAAAGTTTTATCAGAATTCACATCTTTTTGCAGCAATGGAATAATTTTTCTGATTTTCTGATTTTTTTTTCTTTGATTTTTTATCTATTTTTTATTATATACAATATCTTCCATCTATGTAACGAGTGTTAGGCCGGTGGCTCCCAAACCAGTTGGCTTCAGGGCACCAGGTGTTAAGACACCCCTACAGACTTAATTACTCAGACTTCAGATATATATATTTTGGAACATCCTCGATCCATGTAGCGAGCTTTGGGCCAGTGACTCCCAAACCAGTTAGCTTTAGGGCACTAGGTGTTAAAACACCCTTACATACTTAATAACTCGGATCTCAGAATTTGTTTTTTTTTTTTTTTTATCCATCACTTTCTGAGATGCTTTTTCCAATTAAACTAGAGCACTGAATATTACAAACTTTTCAATTATAGCTCATGTCCGTATGTTACTATGCATGTTGATAATATCTGCTAACTGAGCATATGAAGATCCATTTAGTCAGTTTTATGGAGAATTCACAAATTAAATAATTAAAAGGAAATAAACAAAAATTAACTTGTTTCGAAATAGGTTTGAGATACGTCTCAGGAGTGGAAACTCCTTACTCAGCCATCTCTTATTACCATTTCACCCTTTTAGTCAAAATAAAAAGACATAAACACAAAATATTTTTGTAATTTTTGAAAATTTTCAATTTTTTTTTTGTATTTTTCGAAAAATTTTGGACTAAAAACAACACACAAACTAAAAAGAGGTACTGATCAACTAATTCCCTCCCTTAAACCTAAATGAGACATTGTCCCCAATGTCTTAAACAGTAGAAGAAGAGTTTAGAAGATAATACCTGGTTAACTGAAATTCTACAAGAAATTAAAGGTTAAGATCCAGATTAATCCTACGCCTCTTACCACGATCGTCCTCGGACCAATTTATCTTTGAAAGGATAGGGTCAACTCGTGGTTCATAGGCTATGAGTTGGTCTATTAGATCCGGATCAGTTCTGGCAGTAAAGATGAGTTCTTTCAAAGGTTTCGACACGAACCCATTTCTCCGAGCATCATCAAGAAACATACAAAGAAAATCATAAAATCCATCAACGTTAAATAGCCCAATTGGTTTCTGGTGTATGTTCAAGTTCGCCCAAGATAATACTATAAAATTTTCCTCCAATGTGCCCAAGCCACCTGGCAAAGCAATAAAAGCATCAGCACGGTTAATCATTTCTACCAGTCGTTGAGACATACTTGGCACGATCAGTTCCCTCTCGTTTGATGGTTCAATAAGATTTGCTTCTGCCAAGGGTTTTGGGGTGATTCCCAAAACGTGACTGCCACCCTCTGTACAGCCTTTGAAACGATCCCCATTAGTCTAAGATTGCATCCGCCATATACTAAGTGCATATTCCTTGCAGCTAAGACTCGACCCAATTCCTGTGCTGCTTCTACGTATTGTGGTTTAGTACCAACACTACTACCTACCGCAAAACACACAGATGTTCTCAATTCGTCTTCTTGAAGTGGCTTCCATTTTTTTATGTATTTCTTTCTCAACTCTAAATGCCTTCAAAAGGTAATGACGGGCTGAATTTATAGTACCTGAAAATGGTGAGTAAAAATAACACAAGTATCTTCCAGAGGATAATTAGTAGCGAAATAATATCGTGATAGTAAAAAAGGTCTGGATCCTATCGGAGAAAATAAAAGAAAACAACAAAACAAATTACAATTATTAGGAAAAGACAAAGAGATATAATATTCACAAGAAAAGTAACAGCTTGATTGACGTCTATGCGTCGGGGACAAGCTTCTCATCCAATTTTCTTATAAATTGGCAAACAGGGTCTTTTTGAGTCAAATTCCCGAGACTTAACAGTTGTCTTTCTTTTTGAAATTGTGTATGTAATTTGCGAAAGGCTATGTGAACATATCCACTGGGATGCGTCTCAAGAGTCAAAGATATATCATCTAAAGACTCCTTACTCAAGCCATCCCTAATGAATTTAATTTTGTCTTCGCGATTATCAGACACCATTCCAAAGAATGACAACGAGTATTGCAATTCAATTCGCGCGTGCACATTTATAACAAACACACATTTGCTTAGCTCTACGTTTCTTTGCATAGGCTTCTTCCAAAACCAGGCAGATGTGAAATAAAAGAGTCAGAAGACTCACCTGCCAATCGGACCACGTGCTTCAATAATCCAACGAATGTCAGTAGGAATACCTTTGATCATCAATAATCTCATCCGTTCCAAGCGAGCTTTGTATACTTTCATCAGAGATTTTTGAGGGAGAGAAGGAAATTTCTTGTGAAGATTTACGAGAGCTTCTTCCATCTTGAAATGACTTAATCTGTAAAAAACTAAACACACAAAAATAAAACACATCAGATCACAATATATACACAATTTACATGGGTTGCCTCCCTGCTAGGCTAAGTTTAAAGTCGTCAGCCAGACTTGACTTCTCGAACGTTAAAATGGATCTGATAGTGTAACACTTTCTTTTTGTCGCTCAAATGATTCTCCCCAATAGTGCTTGACACGCTTGTTTTTAACCTTGAAAGTTTTGTTGGAGTCAGGTTCATGTATCTCAATGGCTCTATCTGGTAAAACTTTGGTGATCACAAATGGACCTGACCACCGTGATTTTGGCTTCCATCGGAAGAATTTCACCCTTGATTTGTTTATCAGTACCTTCTGCCCTGGTTCCAGTTGTATGCGCACTAACTTTTCATCATGTCTTTTCTTGCCCTTTTCTTTGTACAATTTGGCATCCTCAAAAGGCTGATTGTGAAATTCCTCCAATTCGTTGAGCTGGTGGAACTTTTTCTCTTATGTTGCTTGTAGAGCAAGAATTGGCTCTTTCAGTGCAAAAGATACTTTAATCTTTAGGCTCCACAGGCAATTGACATGTTTTAAGTTTGTCAGTAGAACTTTGCATTGCATTGGAGTTCTGAATGGTACTGTGTATCACATCAAGTTTGAAACATTCCTCATTCTTTTGATCATCTGGAAATTCATGGCCTTGAAAACATTGAATGTTACTTATTGGTCATGTACCCTCATGGTTAATTCTCCTTTTTGTACATCAATAATGGTTCGACCTGTAGCCAAGAATGGTCTCCCGAGGATGATTGGCACGTCTGCGTCTTCCTCCATATTAAGGACAATAAAATCTGCTGGGAAAATGAATTTGTCAACCTTGACCAGCACATCTTCAACTACACCTCTCGGAAATACGAGCGTTCTATCAGCAAGTTGTAGTGACACTGAAGTTGGCATTGTTTCTCCAATCTGTAATTTCCTGAAATTAGAAAAAGGCATCAAGTTAACACTAGCACCTAAATCACACAGAGCCTTACCGAAGTCATGTTCTCCTATGGTGCAAGGAAAAATGAAACTGCCAGGATCTTTCAACTTTGGGGGAAGTTTCCTCTGAATGATAGCGCTGTATTCTTCTGATAATGCTACTGTCTCGTAATATCCCAATCTCCGCTTTCTTGAAAGAATATCTTTCATGAATTTGGCATAGCTGGGCATTTGTTCCAACGCTTTTGTAAATGGAATGTTGATATGCAGCTTTTTAAAGATCTCCAAGAACCGAGAAAACTGCTTGTCCAATTTTTTCTTCTGAAGACGTTGAGGAAAATGTGGAGGTGGAATGATTTGTTATGTTTCCTTTGCTTCTTTTTCCTCCATCTGTTGCTTTGTTTCTTTTGGAACTTCCTCAGCAGCTGTTTTGGCTCCAACATCTTTGTTGATTTCAGTACCGCTTTTTAACATGATGGCATGGCATTGTTCCTTCCCCATGTTTCTTGGATTTGGCTCTGTGTTGCTAGGAAGGGTATCTGGCAGTCTGTAACTCTGAGCATTGCCAGTTGTCCAATTTGATTCTCCAGTGCTTTAATAGAAGCATATTGACCTTGAATTAATGCTGCTTGGGATTGAAACATAGAATCATATCTTGATGCTTGAGATTGAAACATAGTATCATATCTTGCTGCTTGAGAGTCGTGTTTTGCTTCTATCTTTTTCAAGTGGGTCAACACTTCTGTTATTCCTGGTTCATTTGCATGCTCCTGGCTTTTGTTCTGTTGTTGGAATCCAGGTGGTGGATAGTTATGATGTTGGCCTGAATTGTTGCTCCATGATAAATTAGGATGATTCCTCCACCCTGGGTTGTAGGTGTTGGAATATGGATTGTTCCCCTGTCTGTTGAAATTGTTGACAAAATTCACCGTTTCTTCAAGTTGGTTCGACTCTGGTGCTCCTCCATATGGTGAACTTGTGGATCCAGTGGTAAGAGTCTCCATGAATTTGCATATCTGATCTAGTTTGGTGTTGACTGCTGTATTGGCTCCACTTTCATAAATTCCTGCAATTCTTTGGATCATGCTCATTTCTGTTGGCCACAAGGAATTGTTGTTGGCCATTTCTTCGATTAGGTCCCAGGCTTGATCTTCTTCTTTTGCCATCAAGGCTCCTCCAGTAGCAGCATCAATTGTGGTTCTCATTATTCCAGAAAGCCCATTATAGAATGTTTGGACTTGAAGCCATTTTGGAATCTCATGGTGAGGACATTTCCGGAGCAAATCTTTATACCTTTCCCAAGCTTCGCAGAGGGGTTCTGAATCTTGTTGTACAAAGGATGTGATGTCATTCCTCAATTTTCCGGTTCTGGCTGGTGGAAAGTACTTTGCAAGAAATTTGGTGGCTAAAGTGTTCCAAGTTGTGATGGAACCTGCTGGTAGTGAATGTAGCCAAGCTTTAGCTCTGTCCTTCAAGGAGTATGGGAAAATACGCAATCTCATTGCTTCTTCAGCTTCTCAGTTGTAATTGAAAGTGCCGCAAACTTCCAGGAAGTTGCTGATGTGGGCATTAGGATCTTCAGTTGCATTCCCCCCGAACTGAACTGACTGCTGAATCATCTGAATGCATGTTTTGATGTCACCTGCATTTGCTTGTAAGGGAGGAAGTACAATGCAAGAAATGAGTCTGTCTTCCACCGGAATGGTTCTGTCTCGAATTGGAATTGGTGGTGCAACGTTCAAAGGTTCAGGTTCCATGTTCACTAAAACTTATTGGCCTTCTCGCCTTTCCCTTCTCAACTGTCTGATGGTTCTTTCAATTTCTGGGTCAAGCGGTCGAAGTTCAAAGCTTCTGGTTCATCTCATGTAGTTTCTGAGAACCTGAAACACAAGAAAACAAAAACAATAAGTAAAAAGAAATTAGATACAAGTAACGTATCTAACCCCAAAACTAATAGTGAAAGATAAATAAGTCCCCGGCAACGGCGGAAAAAACTTGACCGGCGTAAACACACACGTATAACGCAAGCGCACATATCGTTCAAGTAGTATAAAAATATCGATCCCACGAGGACTTAATATCTAATCTATTAATTTTATGAGGTCAAATGATTACTAGTATCTAACAGGTTGTTTGATTGATTTGAATTGGTGACGATTCTAAATTTAAAAACAAGTAAATAAAATTGTTCGAAAGTAGGTTTTAAGAAAATTCAATATTAAAAACTATCTAGGGTTGTGATTTCTTCCAATATCATTTTAAAGATGAAGTGGTTATTTTATGTTTGTGTAATAAATCGGTTTACTAACTTGGAACACTAAATTATGCAAAAGCCTATGTCGATGGTCAGACGCAAATACCCAGTTTAACCCAATTGAACCATATGTCTATGTCAACCAAATTATCTGGATTCATTAAGTTTAAGTTCCAATTATGGCTACCCCCGCCCAACAGGTATATGTCTATCCTGTAAGGAAATCTTAAAGGGTTATATATCCTCAAGGAAGATCATGGGCTATTAAGTCTAAGGCTGAAACCTAAAATTCATTTGTCAAGTTTATTTTAGATTTACCACATCAATCTTATTAGTGGCCAATTAACAAGACGCATTAAGCTTAAGACTTAATAAGTAAACCTTAAATTACCCAAATTATAATTTAACCCCTTATAAACCGGTGATATTGGATTCATCACAACCCCAGGTAACTGGCTTAGTTACGACACATATTTACGAGTAGTAAAAAAAACTTAAATAAAATAAAAGATATAAAGTAAAATACTGAAAATTAAATACTGAAAAGTAAATGTTGAAAGTAAATGCTGTAATTAAATACTGAAAATTAAATGCTGAAAAGTAAATGCTGAAAAGTAAATTGCTGAAAAGTAAATTGCTGAAAAGTAAATTGCTGAAAAGTAAATTACTGAAAAGAAAAAACTGAAAATTAAAGAAAGAAAAGTACTGTGCGTAAAAGTAAATTGCGGAAAGTAAAAACTGAAAAGTAAAGAAAAGAAAGTGTGAAAACGGAAATTAATTACTGAAAGCTGTAAATAAAAAAATAAGATACAATCTTCTTAGTATTCTTAAGGAATTCCTTAGAAGAAAGTATGAATTTTACAAATGAAATGGCTTGGTATTTATAGGCAAAATTTTGCCTCCATCAAATCATCCATCAAATCAATTATTAATTGCTCAACCAAATCCATTATTAATTGCTCCACTAATTGCTCCAACAAATCCATTATTAATTGTTCCACTAATCTCTTATCATGTTTGGTGATGATTTGATAATTTTTATTATTTATTTATTAATTTATTTTTTGCTTTGAAAATGATTGAAAGTGACTTTAATAATTACACACAACACACTTCTGGATGGTTCATCAATTTCGGGCATGAACCATTAATTTATATTGCCTCTTCGATAGGTTCTGGTGGAACACTATGTTCCAGGATATAAACCATTTTCTCTTGCCTAAGAACAATTCTTAGGTTACGGTACCAATCCATGAAGTTAGGTCCAGTCAACTTATCTGCATCAAGTATGCTTCAGATGGAGATATTGTTACTCATGTTTTGTTTGGAAACCTATATGAAGAATATGGAATTTTGATTAGATTTACTACATTGATATAAACCATAAGATATTTGGACTTTTAATATAATGGTTACTCCTACTATTTTATTTGAATTTTGTCAACCTTCTTAGTGACAAAATTATCGTGGGCTATGATCCCATTTTACTTAACATAAAATGACAACGAGGGTTAATCACTTTATTTAAGTTCAATTGGATAGGTACTTGTTACCAATTACATCTCATGTAACTCATAGTTGACAACTCATATCTTGACAACTCTTGTCATCATATCTTATATGAAACTTAACTTTTACCTCCAAAATAAATGATCATGACGAGGCCAACTCATCAAATATTTTGGTTAAGTCAAACCATTATATATAATCTAAATATATTCGATGTTAAACTTGATCTTGACGAGGGCCAAGTAACCAAAAATAACAAAGAGTTCTGGTTTTGATTATAATAATGGAAGGCAATATTATACACTTAAATTATTCAGATGAATTTTAGTTTTAATTTATTTTAAACTTTAGAATAAAGCATTTTGAATGAAAGAATGCACCGGTTAGGTTCTCAGAAGAGTGGAGGGGTCACAGCGATCCCACTTAAAACCCAAACTTCTTAGGCGCTTATCGCTCCTTTTTGTCAAAACCAGCTAGACATACATCAATCAAACAAGCAACAAAATTCCAAGTCAATTAGGTCTTTTATTTATACATCTAATATATTTTATTTCATCACAATTTCTTTAAAATATTCATAATATTTTATTATCCAATCTTATGGATAATATGATATGTTTTATTATGTTTAATTATTTATGGGGCTTAAATTTTTTATCATAACTTATTAGAATATAATTTTAATCTTCATTAAAATTGTATAATTAGAATCATTATTCTAATAGGAAATAATTTCCTTTAGTTGAGATTAAATGTATCATATTTAAATTTGAATTCTAGATTTTTAATCTAATTAGAAATCATTTAAATTTAATTTGTATCCTAATCTTATTAGGTTACTTAATTTAAATTTATTTTAGAAATAAATTCATAATCCAATTATAATTTTATTTCTTATTAAATTTTAATTATATTAGGATACATTAATTGAAATAAAATTAAATTCTTTAATTAAATTTTAATATAAATCAAATTTATTTAAAATTCATTTTTTTAATATACTGATTTTCTGTTTTTTACTATTTCGACCGCTGACGTCAGCTTCTGGCATGCTGACGTCAGCAACCTTAATCTGCGATGACGTCAGTAGAAAGTTTTATGTTGATGACATTAGCATGATGCCACCATGTGACGTCGTGCTGACGTCATCTTGTGATATCATGATGACATCATCGCTGACCAGCAGCATCACCGCTACTGTTGGTTTTACTTGAACGCGACACTATTCTTCAAAGAACAATGTCGTAATTCTTCCTTTTTTTTTAATTATTTATCTGATTTAATTCCTAATTAAATCAAATTTCAATTAATCTCACTTAATCATGTCCCATAAATTTAAATATAATCATTACAATATGCATAAAATCATATCAAAAGCATGAAAATTAATTTAGGCTCTGATACCCTTGTTGGAAATCTAGCATACAATATGCGGCGGAAAATTAAAAGTTTTTTAATTTTAAATATAAATTTCCAATCCAAGATCATAATTAATTTTCATGTTTCATGATAATATTTACTTATTAACCATAAATAAAAACGTATCTTAACCTTAAGTAATCATCATAACTGTTTCTCGTAAATTCTTCAGAGCCACCCACACGTTTGGCCTCCGACGATATCCACACAAAGTAGAGAGTTAATGATTTTGGATTTCTCAAATCCAAGATTATGTAAGTGTCTTTTCTTTAGTGCTAGCTTAAGAAAAGAGTTGTTATAGGGTTTATGGAATTTTGGGAGTAACAAGAATTAAAAGAAAATTCTTTTTGAAATAAATCAAATTTATTTCTCTCTTTCTCCAACCTCACGTTTTTGCCTTACAAAATTTTTCTCAATTTTGTTGTTATCAAAGTTAATGGCAAAAGAGTTTATTTATAGCCTTTTGATTTGAGTTTTTTTTTTTTTTTTTTTTAATTCCAATCAAATTAGAATTAATAGGATAAGATTCAATCCTATTAAAATTGGAATTTTAATCTATCCTAAATAAACAATAATTATCCTTAGTTTATTCAATTAAATTAATTAAATAAAATTTATCAATCCTAATCAAATTAGAATACTTTAAATCTAAAATTATAATTTAATACAAATACTTTTCTAAATTATATTTCAACCCCTATACTTTTGGAAATTACAAATGACCCATGTACTTTTGAAAATTACGAAACAACCCCTAATTTCTAGATTTATACTTTGGCCCAAAAATTTCCAGAATTTCATTTTTATCCATAATTTTTGAAATTATGAATTTACCCCAAAGTAAGAACTTAATATTTAAGTCCTAAAATTAAATCTACATAATTTATCATTAATTCCTCAATACTTTAAGTGTGTGACCCATTAGGTTCTTCCTTATGTTGACAATGGAGATAGTTATAGACTTCATAAGTCTAGATAAATTAATTTATCCTCAATTAACTTCTTAATTAAGAAACTAATTTCCATAGATCAATAGCGGCATCTAGCAATGTATCATGATCCCCATTAAGAAAGAATACTATCTTTAGTGAAACCTATTCCGTATAGGATTATCGTATGATTCAATCCTTTCACCTCATACATATCCCGCCAATGATTCTAGAGTATGGAAAATGTCTACTCTATTAAATCATGGCTATTAGAACATTGACTGAAGTTGATAATATATAGAGAGTTTCTGAAACTCCTTTCAGAACTCGCAATGACCATGGACTTATATTATTACTTATGTCAAATAGCGCCTCTTGGATATCGACTCTATGTAATCCAGAGCGATGAATCCTCTATTGATCACTCACTATCTTCATACGCTTTTCATATTGCCCAATCATTACCCTATGCGCAATCTCGTTATGGACTACGGAGGTGTAATGTCAAAGCATATATGATCCACACACAAGATACCATGGAGACCTCGAGTATAAGAATCATTCATACTATCGTTACAAAGAGAAATCCCATAGACATGTAGATAACACTCCATATGGGTTCTCAAGCGGGTCAGTTCGATATACTTTTTCTCCAACAAGCATCCATATGTTAGACTACTTGAACACATTCACTAATAGCTTATGAGATCAACTACCTTTATTCAACAAGGAAGCAGATATAACATATGCCGATCTAGATTAGATTTATCAATACTCTGTATGATAATCCGACGATCGAGAATATTTAAAAATGTCCGGATCTCATAAATTAAACTTAATTTAATTTCTTTAATCGTCATTCTAAGGACTTTATTTACAAGTAGTCAAAATTGCTTATGGACAATACTTATAAATAAACTGCCAAATTTTATTAATCAATGCAATAATATAAAATTACATATTTGTCCATGTTGGATCTAGGGCATATAACCAACAAATATTATACAATATTTGGTGTTATACCGTAATATATTATATTAATATTGTACAATATTTGGTGTTACGTTATATTAGAAAATTTGGTAATTAGTTAAATATGTCTAGAATTATTTTTAAAAAATATTTAAAACTATAATCATAATAATTTTCATCAACGTAAAATTTATTTATTCTGCATTTCTCCAATATGTACTGTTGACGGGTGATTTTCATCCCAGAGACAGTTTCAAGATAATTCCCCAAGAAAATCCTCATTCAACCTTGAATTTCTTTGGTTATGGGAGACCAAAAGAAAATATAGCAGAAGATAAAAAAAGAACATAAAATTGACAGAGAGGATTAACGTGGTTCGGCGGAGCAAGTCCAGCCTACTTCCACGGGCACAAAGTGGCCGACCAGTTTTCAAATGTGGTCTAAGGAAATCCGAGCTGGTTGTTCTCTTTGTATCGTTTCTTACAAGTAATGCTCAAATGAAAATTTTCTCAACCCCTACAAATGAGATCAACCTCCCCTTATATACTAACGAATACACGACACTGTTCCTGTATCTTTATGACATCAACACTGCAGGTTTCTGATGATTTGACAAGCTCTCTGCTTCAACTGCCTCACCGAAAGCAAAACCTATCCTCTGAAATCCCGTCACATCACACTATAAAATACATTGCCACATTTTATCATTAATGGTGACAACCTGTAAAGGTCTCTTGTACGAAAGTATATGTTTAGGGAGAAAAATCCAAAATAGCCCTGGTCGCAGATCGGGTTTCAAGAGGTCGGTCATTTGATCTGCCGATCTATAAGGGAAACTACCGACCTGACCCTGAATGTCCGAGCTATCCATCACGGTTCTGGATGCGAAACAGAACGGAACCGAGCTACCGGTCTACTGTGGTCGGTCTCGGCTCCGATATTATCGGTCTCTGAAGTTCGCATCATGATATATCCTCGGGTCGGCCAGATCTGGGAAACTATATCCGGACTCTCTTACTGGTTGAGAAATAACCCAAATCCTTTGAATATCTAACCCTTCAAAAAGGGAAATCCCATCCATTTCCCTACCGAACTGTTCAAATACTTCGTCACAAAATACACCATCAACATTTGCCCCAGAGTTCTCGGTTTCAACGAGTTGACCTAGTTGATATCGGGAACTATAAATTGTTGGTCTGCTCCAGGAGTCACAGAAGAACTCCTTAGACTACCAATCAGGTCGCCTCTTATCATTTTGTTGTCCTTTTGAATTCCGCCACCGAGTACTTTGATAGCTGTTCATGGGGAGGACACTTTCATCCCGCGGTGATGATGATATACTCGGTGGGACGCAACTCGACCCCGAGGTGGCGAAAATACTTGGCTTTGGGAGAATGTTACCTCCCCGGACCAACAAAGATCCGGCCATGGGGGATGTTCCGTCCCCATGCCGATGATATGTACCCGGTGGGACGTAACCCGACCCCGAGCTAAAGAAACATCATAACCTCGACGGAACTAATCCAGCCCCAAGCTGGTAGAACATAATAGCCTCGGAAGAACGAATCCAGCCCCGAACATAGGAATCAAGATGGCATCGGTGGAACTAATCCAGCCCCGAGCTGGTGGATCAAGATAGCCTCGGCGGAACGAATCGAGCCCCGAGCTGGTGGGACAGAATACCCTCGGCGGAACAAATCCAGCCTCAAGCTGGTGGAACACGATAGCCTCGGCGGAACGAATCTAACCCCAAGCTAGTGGGATAAAATAGCCTCGGTGGAACTAATCCAGCCCTGAGCTGGTGGAACAGATAGCCTCGGCGGAATGAATCCATCCCCAAGCTGGTGGAACAAATGAGACTTAATCATGAGGGAAGATTTTCAACCTCTGAGGCTCCGCGAATCCCAGCGCAGACGTCTCATTACCGGGCATCAGAAAAAAACAAAAATAGGAACAAGCCTAAGTTAGCACAACGAAGGTGACTAAGTACATACTCCACACAGACCCAAAAAGATAACAGCTCGGGTGCCCCAAGGCACCGTCCTGCCCGTGCCTCCCAAAACACAATTATGAACCTTACAATTCAGCGTCCTGGCTAGCCGGGCTACGGATCGGTGAGTGGCCGAGCCATAAGGGCAGAAACCTCCTCATGCTGGGCGGCTCTGGAGTCTGCAAGCGCTATGAGGGCAGAAACGTCCCCATGCCATGCTTCTCCTAATCCGAGGTGGTTAGGCAGATACCCCACGGGGGAAGAAGACTCCCCGTGTGCGCCATCCCTGGGTGTTTCTCAACGGTACTTACCAGCCAACTCGTAGGGGAAGAAACCTCTCTGGGTCCGGTTTACCCGAGACCACAATGGTCATGGAGGCCATTCGGTCGTCCCCATGCCATGTGCTCTGATGGTTCTCAACAGGATTCACCAGCCGACTCACAGGGGAAGAAACCTCCCTGGGTCCGGTTTACTCGAGCTACTCCTCAAAAATACGAGTCATGGGGGTAGTAACGCTCCAGCCTCGGGGGTTTAATAATGACACCCAGGATTGGCGTGCCGCGAGGGGTTCTTACTTTTCCCACATGCACCTCATCCCTTGATGCGTTCTGGATCCTCAAAGGTAAAAGGAGTCAGGTCGGAACACTTCCACTCGGGGATTTGATAATGACACCAGTGATTGGCGTGACACGGGCTTGGTGCCCTTCCCAGCTACCGATCACCCATTTACATCGAGCAAACCCCAAGAATATTGAACATGGCTTTTGCATTCGATTAATAAACAAGTAAAGTGGACAAGTTTCTTAATTCAAAATAGAAAATCATATTTATATTCATGGGATCTACTGCCCTTCTTACAACTCTTTGTGGGTCATTTCAAGAGAGGCTCTACAATAATTTCCCAGTTCGAGTTCGGTCATCCAATGACTTCACGGCTCAAAGAAAAGGTCTACTGGAAGTACTTCCTCAGCATCTCAGCGTTCCAGGGCTTCTTGAGCCGGGTACCGTCCAACTACTCTAAAAGATAGGTACCCGGCCTTACTATCTCCACCACTCTGTACGGCCCTTCCCATTTGTCACTCAATGAGCCTTCTTCGGGCCTTCGGGTATTCAATGTAACCCTCTTTAAAACCAAATCCCCATGAAGGAATGACCGGATCTGAACCTTCTTGTTGTAGAAGCGGGCCATTTTCTGCTGACAGATAGCCGCTCTTATAGCTGACTTCTCTCATTTTTCTTTGATTAGATCGAGGTGATTCCTGACGAGCTCTCCATTCTATTCAGTCTCAAAATTTCAGACCCTGTGGGTGATCATCCCGATCTCTTCTGGAATAACTGCTTCACAACCATAAGCCAAAGAGAATGGAGTTTCCCCCGTGGAGTCCTTAGAGGTTGTCTGATATGCCCATAATACTTCTGGTAACTCTTCGACCCACAACCCCTTACAAGATCCGAGTCGGGCTTTCATATTTGCCTTGATTGTTTTGTTGGTAGCCTCGACCTGTCCGTTAGACTTGGGGTGAGCTGGTGAAGCGAATCTCAAGGTAATTTGGAGGTCCTCACAGCGCTTCCTGAAACCTCTGTTGTCGAACTTCTTTCCATTATCAGTAATGATAGCCCAAGGGATTTCGAACTGGCAAATAATATTCTTCTTTACAATGTCTATCGCCCTCTTCTCTGTGATGGTAGATAGGGCGATTGCATACTTAGCCTGCCCTCGCCCCGTTGGCATTGCCCCGATAATGTCCAGCCCCCACTGGGCGAACAGCCATGGGTTGACCAAAGTGGTCAGCTGCTCTGCAGGTTGATGATGAATATTTGCATTCTTCTGGCATCTCTCATACTTCCGAGCTACCTTCATCCCGTCTTGGTGCATGGTCGGACAGTAGAATCCCTGCCTCAACGCCTTATACGCAATTGACTGCCCCCGACGTGACTTCCACAAATCCCCCAATGAATCTCTCTGAGCACATAATTTTCTTCCTCAGTCGCAAGACATCTCAAAAGTGGTACAGTATACTCTCTCTGGTACATGGCTCATTCAATCAAGTAGAATTTGGAGCTTCGGTGATTCAGCTTCCTTGCCTTCTCTTGTCTTCTGGCGTTTCTCCAATCTCCAAGTACCTCTTAAACGGGTCCATCCAAGGGTCTCCCCTCATACTTCTACTTCCATCACTTATGGCTTCCCAACACTATTTTCTTGCAAACAAATCAAATGGATAGTTCTGGACCTCTCCGATTTTATGGAAGATGTCAGCCGAGCCAGTGAGTCTGCCTGGTGGTTACTTTACCGACCAATTTCCTCGAATTCCACGCTACCTATTTTCCCAATCAACTCCTTCACCTCGGCCATATAGGCTATCATGTTAGGCTCTCCAGCCTGAAACTCGCCCATTAGCTGCTGGATGGCCAGTTGGGAATCGCTCTTTACGATCACATCTCGAACACCCACTACCGTGCACAATCTTAAACCGGCCAGAATGGCGTCATACTCGACCTCGTTATTTGTGGACTTGAAGGTGAATCTCAGGGCATACACCACCTCATCGCCATCATTGTGCTGCAAGACTATCCCGGCCCCGCAACCTTGTGAACTAACCGAATCGTCCACCGAAAACTCCCACTTGGTCTCCAAGACTTCTAAAATCTATGGTCCAACGAACTCGGCCATAAAATCTGCTAAAGCCTGTCCCTTCACTGCCGCTCTGGGTAGAAAGGATATGTCGTGCTCACTCAATTCCACTGACCATTTTACTAACCGACCCGAGACCTCCGGCTTATGTAGGATCTGCCTCAAAGTATGGTCGGTATAGACCCCGATAGGATTAGCCTGAAAGTAATGTCGTAGCTTCCGGGCCGCTGTAATCAGGGACAAAGCCACTAATTTATGGGTCGGGTATCTGGTCTCCGCATCCAGCAAGGCTTTACTAATATAGTAGACCGGCCTTTGGACCTTATCAGCTTCCTCAACTAACACCGAGCTTACAACATGCTCAGAGACGGCTAAGTATCGGTTCAGAGTCTCGTTTGGGACCGGCTTTGCCAAAAGCGGGGGCTGAGCTAAGTTTTGCTTTAACTGCATGAAGTGCATCACCTTATAGCAATACAGCCCCCGATCCGTGATGAAAGCTATTTTCTCCTCATCCTCGGGATGCATCTTGACCTAATTATATCCCGAGAATGCATCCATAAAACTGAGCAGCCCATGACACGCTGTCGAATCCACTAGCTGGTCCACCTTCGGGAGTGGGAAGCTATCATTTGGGCAAGCTTTGTTGAGATCAGAAAAGTCCACACACATTCTCCACTTTCCGCTGGCCTTCTTCACCAAGACCACATTTGATACCCACTATGGGTATTTCACCTATCTAATAAACCCAGCCTTTAACAACCTTTCACTTCGGCTCCTATCACCTCGAAACATTCTTGACTGAATATTCTTCTCTTCTACTTGATTGGTTTGTGAGCCGGGTCCACTGCTAGATGATGGTTGATGAATTTAGGATCTATCCCGGGCATGTCGCCATGCCCCCAAGAGAAATTGTCCGCATACTCCTCCAAAAACCTTAGCAAGCCTTGCTTCAGGTTATTCCCCAAACCTGCTCCCACTTTATAACAAACTTTCCTGGACCAAAGAGTTCCACTGATTCCAACTCCTCACCCGCCCCCAATTGGGTAAAATCTTCAGGCCGCGGATCCGGAGACTCAATCGTCACTTTCCTCTTTTTTTCTCCCTTCCTCTCCCTGTTGTCTTTTTCAATGCAAAGAGTCTCTTTTGAGACACTGTATTTTGACTTCCACACACTATCCCGATCCCATCTCGGGTGGGGAACTTCAATTTCAAATAGTAGCATGACATGGCGGCCTTTGTTTTCATCATGAAAGGTCGGCCCACAATAATCTGGTAACTGCTCATATAGTCTACCACTATAAAGTCCATCATGATTGTGCGGGCGCGTGGGAAGGTTCCAACTGTTATGGCTAACTTTATTCTGCCCAGGGGAACGACTGTTGCTCCTCCAAACCCGTACAAGGGTGTCCCGTCCTGGGTCACTGTGGCATACTCCACCCCCAGACCATCTAGGGCTTCCTTGGAGATTATATCGACCGCACTCCCTGGATCCACAAAGATCCTATCTACCTCGGCCCCTCATATCACTGCTTTAATTATCAGTGCATCGTCATGGGGGAAACTCACCCCATGGGCATCCTCGTCCGTGAACATTATTGGGACTGACCGACCACTCTGAACATTCGGAGCCTGTTCCATTGCCAACACATTTGTTCCTCAGATCCTGCTGTAATTCTTCCTTGACCGGTTCGAGTCTCCGGCCAGTGTCCTTCCACCGATGATGGTATACATTTGTCTAAGCTTCTATCGCTGCTATGCAGCCATGGCCTTCTGGTCAACGTAATCATTCAGATAACCATTTGTGCCAAGTTCTCCACTTGCTCCAGTAGGTCCCTACAACCTTCTGTCGTGTGCCCCTTCATATTATGATGCACACAATAAGACTTCCCGCTCTTCTTCTCCACTGGATACTTATTCAGGTCCGGTTCCACCAGGAGGCATTTACCTTGGATTTTCCTGACAATCTGAGCCATTGGTTTGTTCAAATGAGTGTACACTATCCCCTCGGCCATATGATTTACTTGTGTCTGAGCCCTCATTTCCTGTGGTATATTATTGGGAGGCACCGGTCTGAACTCCCTTTTTCTTGGATGTGGCTTCCTTAGTTCTCTGTCCGACCCCTGTGATATCTCCAGCCTCACCCTGTTTTTCCTTTTGAACTCCCCCCCCTCCGGGCAAACTTCCTTTCCTCCTCCATCAGAACAAACTTCCTGGCCAACTCCAGGGCAGTGGCGTAATCCGGTATGTCCTGGACCCTCAGGTGAGTCCATAATTTTCTGACCTTCAAGGCCTCAATGAGACTTTCCAGTGCCTCTGACAACTCGTATGCCCCAAACTCGAGCACCAAGTTGTGGTATCTTTCAATAAAGTTCTTCAGGGGCTCATAATCTCCATGTTTCATTAATCTTAACTCTCCCACCGTCTTCTTAGGAACACATGCCCCTTTGAATGTCGAACAAACGATCTCCTGAGTTGGGAGAAACTGCTGATGCTTCCTGGAGTCAAACTTCTGAACCATAAAATAGCGGGTCCACTTAGGGTTAAAGGGAACACCTTGCAGATGGAATCTCCCACCATTCCTTGGACCTCCATTGGCAAAACAAACTCTCGATGTGGGACTTAGGGTCTGTGTGGCCCCTATAGGAGTTTATTGATGGCATCATGAACCGCTGAGGGAATTCTTCTGACAAGATTTCTTCCATAAATGGAGATGCTATCTCTCCGTCCTGACCATCTCCTTTGTCTGCCTTCAAGTTTTCTTCACACTTTTTGATTTCCTTTCTAAACCAGGCTTCCATATGGTTATCAGTGTTATCGCGTTGCCTCCCGCGGACTTCTTCACGCCTGCTGGCCCGGGCACGACGCATGCCATGACTAAACACTTCTCAATCCCCTCCCCCATGTCTCATATCTTCCCCATTCTTAGAGCGTGGGCTATTGCTGGAAGATTCTGGCGTTCGCCTCTCCTCTTCTTCTTCCCATATTTTTTCTACTTGTAAGGCTCTCGCTATCACAACTAACCTCACCCTCTGGGGATCCTTCCTCCCGGGATCATCGTCTCCACTTAGGTCTACAACCTTTTTTCCGTCTACTATCTCATTTCTCCTCTGACTCGGTCCAGCTCCCAACCGTTCATTGTTCATTTTTTCTAGCCTTTCCAGCTTCTCCATCATGGCCTTCATGAGGTTCTGGTTTTCCTCCATATCATTTCTCATGCTTTCCTTCATCTTTCCCATCCACTATATTGTTGAGCTCTCTGATGATCTATGGTTCCGTCTTCCGCCATCATCCTATCACGCAAGTTGCTTTTTACTCAGTTCCCCACAGACGACGCTAACTATTGACGGGTGATTTTCGTCCTAAAGGCAGTTTCGAGATAACCCCCCAAGAAAATCCTTCTTCAACCTTGAATTTGTTAGGTTATAGAAGACCAAAAACAAATGTAACAGAAGATAAAAAAGAACATAAAATCGACAGAAAGGATTAACGTGGTTCGGCGGAGCAAGTCCAACCTACGTCCACGTGCACAAAGTGGGGTGTTGTTTTTATTACCAAACCGAGCTCGACCGACCAATTTTCAAATGTGGTCTAAGGAAATCCGAGTTGGTTGTTCTTTTTGTATCGTTTCTTACAAGTAATGCTCAAATGAAAATTTTCCCAACCCCTACAAATGAGATCAACCTCCCCTTATATACTAACGAATACGCGACACTGTTCCCTTATCTTTATGACGTCAACACTGCAGGTTTTCGGTGATTTGACAAGCTCTCTGCTTCAACTGCCTCGCCGAAAGAAAAACCTACCCTCTGAAATCCCGTCACATCACGCCGTAAAGTACATTGCCACACTTTATCATTAATGGTAACAGCCTGTAAAGGTCTCTTGTACGAAAGTATATGTTTAGAGAGAAAAATCCAAAATAGCCCTGGTCACAGGTCGGGTTTCAAGAGGTCAGTCATTTGATCTGCCGATCTAAAAGGGAAACTACCGACCTGACCCTGAATGTGCGAGCTATCCATCATGATTCTAAAGGTGAAACAGAACTGAACCGAGCTACCGGTCTACTGTGGTCGGTCTTGGCTCCAATATTGTCGGTCTCTGAAGTTCACATCATGTTATATCCTCGGGTCGGCCGGATCTAGGAAACTATGTCCGGACTCTCTTCTTGGTTGAGGAATAACCCAAATCCTCTGAATATCTAACCCTTCAAAATGGGAAATCCCATCTCTGTCCCTGCCGAACTATTCAAATACTTCGTCACAAAATACACCATCAATATGTACAATGTAAAATAAAGATTTAAACAATTAATTCAATTACAAAAGTTATTAATACAATATGAACAAATAAATAAATAAATATTGAAAAAATATCAATTTGTTTGTCTTAGGAAGTGAAAGCCAAATAGAAAAGAACTATATGGGGATTAGATTTGAGATTCATCCTTGAGAAATCCAAAAACTATAACAAATTTAGGTAGAAAGTCTTCATAAGGGTATCTCCAACTCATTATGATATTTTAGTACAAGTTTTGTACTAAATTGATAATTTTTGCAGTAAACACTATTTTCATCTCCAATTAATTACACCGTATTTTACACTAATAAATATTCTTTTGAATATTCTATTTTTATTATATTTTTAATTATTTTTCAACAGTTTACATTGCACCCCTTATTTAACATATTATTACAATAAAATTATATTTACTTATTTTTATTGACAATTAATATTTCACTCATTAATTAATATAATAATATATTTTATTATTCAAATTAAAATTACTAAAATATTGCGTTTATTAAAAAGCTAAGTCGAACATTGTATTTATAAAAGAATTACAAAAAACAAAATAAAAACATAGATTAAATGAAAATTTATCTAGTATAATTTAATATTTTATTTTATAACAAATATTTAATATACATAGTAATTAAATTAATACATATATAAATATAAAAATAATTAAATGATAATTAAGTTACAATTGACATAAATATATAATTATAAATTATTAAAAAAAATTATGATTGGAATAAGGGATTAAAAAAGATACAATTGGAATAGTAATATTGTATATGGTAAATTTCTAATTATAAATTATTAACAAAATTACAAAATTATCCCTATCAATTCACACCAATGAATAATGTGTTAGGGTTGGTGCTATGAGCGCCAATTTCTTATGTATTTCCCCCTGCAAATACTCTTGTATATATTTATTAATGAATAAAATATACATTTTCTATAATATAAATTCTTTTATTATATGGTAAAGACGTAAATGACCATAAAGTGATTGGTTATGATACAGTTGCAAAAGTGTCGCAACTGACATTGAGTAGTATCATGACATTGAATTAATTAAATATTTAATATCTTATTTACTTATTAAGATAAGATAAATGGAATTTCTTTATTGGATAAAGTGGTCAATTTTGATTGATTGGTTTGGCATGATTTAATTGGTTTATTTGTGATAAGTATTGAATTATTTGATAATTTGTTACCACAAATATTAATTAAATCATTTCCAATTATTAAAATAAAAATTGAAAAATTGTGGCCTATATTTTTTCCTTCAAAATCGGTAATTTGGGGAAATTATATAAACAATTTTTATTTTTTGTTTCTCATTCTAAGAACCCTAAAACACTAATACAAAGGAGAAAGAGAGAAATGGAGAAAGAGAAGGAAGAAAAAAGGCTTGAAAAATAAGGATTTTGTAAGTTTTTTTCCTTATTTTTCTTTATGAAAATTATTTCTTTCATACTAGGCTTTTATATGATTAGCTTAGTTTCATCTCTACTCTTTTATGGATGTGTTTTTGATGATTGGGATCTTAGGTGAAAGATGTTGGCATGTATGATTTTAAAGAATGTTAATTAAGTGTAGTTAAGCATTCTTTTTAAACCTTTGATTTTCCGCATTCCGCTGCGTTTACCCGAATTACCGCCCGAAACCCCAACAAAAATGGTATCAGAGTTGGTCTGAACCTCGACACATGATATGAATATGCCTTTAAATTCATTGTTTAATTATGTTCTTACTTGATACATGCTTGTGTTTTTATTTAATTTGATTAAATTAAATACGTTTCATCTTTGCGAAAAATCCCTAATTAATAAGGTTTTGTAAGTAATATGTATTGGATGCATATTTCTTGGTCCGTCTTGTCAATACGGTTTATGGATATCTGTTCTATGGCTACATCCGAGATCGTGCCAAAGCAGTGAGGGTGTAGTTGATAGAAATTTATCCATACTGGATGTATATGTGATACTAGATAAATTCAAGCGAAAGCGGAAATCCTGAACGTGCCAAAGCTGTCAAGACTACGCAAGTATCTTGAATTTGTAATTGACAAGTTTAACCTTGGTACGCCTTCTTGTGAACGTGCCAAGAAACGGTCAGGACCGGAACCCAGGAGTCATTATTGAGTGATTGGCAATGAGTTGTCTACCTAATGAATATACGTAGACGAGATCGTGCCAAAGTTGTGAGCTAAAATATATTCATAGGATCCACATTTCGCTATTAAATTTAATTTGATTCATTGTTTGTTTGCATTCTGTTTGGAGATTACAGTATTGTATGTAATAGTGAGAGGGGCATTTGTAGATTAAAAATCCGTGATCTATTTATGCTTTGTTTGATTTATATTATATGAAACTGTTATGTCTGCTAACCATTTTTCGCTATCTATATGATAGATTTGCGATGGCGGCACCTGGTCCTAATCCTTTTACTCGTATACTTGATACGAACAAGCTTAAAGGCGCCGAAAACTTTGCAGATTGGGACTTGGATCTGAGAATTGTTCTTGGGTCTGAGCAAATAGAATATGTGTTGGAAGGTCCGTTACCACTGGCCATAGCACCTAATGCTAACACCAGAGGAACATGAGACTCTCCAAAAGTGGTGAGATGATGATAGAAGAGTGATGAGCGGAAAAATATTAATATTTACCGCCTCTTTTACCAAATTTTTGTTTAGTTTCTCGGGTTTGATGAACGTTTTGATGTGTTTTAGTTTATTTTACAGATAAAATAAAATTAAGAGTCAATGGAATCATTTAGGAAGAAATCTGAAACAAATAAGGGCAAAAAATGAACTTGACATTTTGATTTTGGAGATTGGAAACTTGAAATGGCGTTCTAACGAAGTACAATTTCGGAAATTCCAACTTTGCGCAACTATCATATTTTGGCCATAACGTTTTACTCTCGATATCGGATTGAGGTGGTTCAAGTTCCCAATTAAAGAAGACTCAAAAATCTACAACTTTAAAGTTCATATAATTTCAAATTCTGAAGGTTCCATGACCAAAATTGATAAAACATTCGAAGTGTGTTATGTGTAATTATTAAAGTCATTTTCAAAATAAAAAAAAATAATAAAAAAAAAAGAAAAATTGTCAAACTTCCACCAAACATGCTTGCATGTTTGGTGCCATGTTTGGTGTCATGTTTGATGCCATGTTTGGTGGTGCAATTGGTGGAGAAATTGGTGGAAGCATTTAGATTTGCCTATAAATACCAAGCTAAAATTTGTAAATTTTTCATGCTTTCTTTGGAGGAATTTCTCCATGAAAACCTAAAGGAAATTATTTTGTATATTTATTCAAGTTTTCTTGTATTTTCTTTTTATTTAATTAATAAAATATTGTGGTGTTTTCATTTACAGCATGAGCAGGTAATCTCATTCTGCTGGGGGTGAAAAAGTGAGACTTTTAATATAATAAATTAGATTAATCTCCCTTATTTTAATTAAAATTTGGATTAATTAGTTACCGCCTATATGGTCGGTTTAGGTGACAACCTTATTTACCGCCTATATGGTCGGTTTTACATTTCAAACGTAGTTTCCGCCTATATGGTCGGTTTAGGTAATAATCTTGTTACCGCCTATATGGTCGGTTGGATTTAATTGAGACAAATGGAATTACCGCCCATATGGTCTGGTTAAATATAATTAATTAATCGGTAAACATTGAAAATAAGAGAGATTTCTAATTTTGATATATTAAAAGTAGATTCTCTAACCCAACATTTTCTTTATTGTTTTATTTACGTTTTTAATTTCCAGCTTTTACTCTATGTCTTTTATTTTATTTAAGTTTTACTAGCCTTAGATATGTGTTGTAACTAAGCCCGTTATCTGCAGGTTGTGATGATTTCCAATATCACTGGTTTATAAAGGGGTTATTTTACGGTTTGGGTTATATAAAGGTTTATTTATTGAGTCTTAGTCTTAATGCTTATTGTTAACTGGCCATTAATAAGATTGATTTGGTAAACTTAAAATAAACTTGGAAAAGGAATTTTAGGTTTAAACCTTAGACTCAATAATCCACGATCTTCCTTGAGGATAGAATCCTTTAATAGATTTCCTTACATGATAGGAATATACCTGTCGGGCAGGGGTAGCCATAATTGGAACTTAATCTTAATGAATTCAAGTAACTTGGTTGACATATGAATATGATTAATTGGGTTATACTGGATATTTGTATTTGACCATCGGAAAAGGCTTTTGCATAACTTCGTGTTCCAGGTTAATAAACCAATTTATTACACAAATATGAGATAATCACTTCATCTTTAAAAGATATTGGAATGATTCACAACCCTAGATAGTTTTATAATATTGATTTTTCCTTAAGTTTACTTTCGAACTATTTTATTTACTTATTTTAGACAAAAATCATCATCCAACCAACAATCAATCAATTAGATACTCGTAGACATTTAGCTTCAATAAATTAATAGCATAGGTATTAAGTCCTCGTGGGATCGATATATTTTATACTACTTGAACAATACGTGCGCTTGCGTTATACGTGTGTGATCACACCGGTCAACGAGTCAAATCATACATTCTCAGTTCCTTGGCACTGGAGCTTAAGAGGTAATATTTTGGATTGCCCGATGCATACACTATGATGATGCGGCTACGAGAGTCCTTTATGAACTAAGAACGGGTCTCGGTTCATAAAATTACAATGGAACTGTTCCATGCAAAGTTGGAAGAGGGACAGGCTCTGAGCCTTCATGTGCTTCATTTGATTGATTTGATCGAACAGTTGAGGCATTATAATTTCCCTCTCAATGACACTTTGGGACAAAGTGTCATACTAGGATCTATGACAGCATCATATCGCTAATTTGTAATGTATTTCAACATGAACGAGATTAGCTGTTCTTACCAGGAGCTGCATAAGATGCTGCAAACTGCGGAGGAAGATTTTAGGAAGGGAGTACCGACTCGCCCTCCTAAACCCACTGCTTTTCCCACTTCCTCCCAATCTAAACAGAAAGGGAAGAAGAAGAAAGGGAAGAAAAAGAAGGGTGCGAATCTTCCACCACATGGTAAGATAGCTAAACCCAAGAGAGCTGCCGAAGATAACTGCCACCACTGCAGCAAGATTGGCCACTGGAAAAGGAACTGTCCTGATTATTTAGCACAAATCAGAAAGGAAATAGCATCTACTTCAAGTACTTTTATTTTTCCCATTATTGATATCTCATTGGCTTGTGAAGCCATGTCGTCCAGTTGGATTTTGGATTCTGCTTGTCTAATTCACATTTACAATTCGTTACAGGTGCTAAAGGAAAGTAGACGACTCAAATCTGGGGAGATGCAATTATGATTTGGGAGTGGCGAATTTTTGGATGCAGTTGCTGTGGGCTTATGCGAGATTCCCCTGCCCAGTGGGAGCATTTTGTTACATGACTGCTTTCTTAATAATATAAATATTAAGAATCGTTCTTTATATTTAAATGATAAATATAATGTTCAGATTATTGTTTTCCAAATGAGCATGGTCATTACATTTTACATACCTCACAAGATATCTTTAATGCTGGTATTAATAAACGTAAAGTATCTCATATAAATAATACTGAACTATGGCATATGAGGTTGGGTCATATAGGCGTGAAACGCCTATCCCAGTTGGTTAGGAATGGTTTGATACATGATCTTACTATTGAACCTTATCCAACTTGTGAATCTTGCATTCGGGGTAAAATGACCAAAGCCCCATTTTCAGGTGTAGGACACCGAGCCACTGACTTATTGGAACTAATATATTATGATGTATATGGTCCCATGAGTCAAACAACTCACAATGGTTTTTTCCTACTTCGTTACCTTTACCGATTATTTTTCACGGTATGGTTATGTTTATTTGATGAAACAGAAATCACAAACCTTTGAAAAGTTCAAGGAATTCCAAAATGAATTAGAAAACAGACTGGTAAATATATTAAATATCTTCGATCTGATCGAGGTGGTGAATATATAAGTGGTTAGTTCACCGATTTTCTAAAGAAAAATGGGATTCTCGCTCAATATACTCCTCCGGGTACTCCACAGCACAATGGAGTGTCCGAAAGGAGAAATCAGACTTTATTGGATATGGTTCAATCGATGTTGAGTTTTACAGATTTGCCCTATTATTTATAGGGTTATGTTCTTTTAACTGCTGCTTATCTTTTGAATAAGATTCCTTCTAAGGCTGTTCTTACAACTCCATATGAGATATGGACTGGTAAGATACCAATCTTAATTATGTTAAGATTTGGGGCTGTCATGCCTATGTCAGGATGGCTCAGACAGATAAGTTTTCGCCTCGAGGGTAAAAGTTTAGGTTTGTTGGATATCCTTCAAATACAAAAATATATTTTTTCTATGATACCGAGCATCGAAATGTATCCGTAGCTCGCTTTACAAAATTTCTAGAGGTAGAATTTTTATCTGAATGAGGTAATCATAGACGGGTTGAACTTGATGAAGTATAACCTAGAACCAATGAACCAATGGAGGAACCTGAAGTTGAAACAGATGAAGAGCCTTCAACACACACACTCCGTAGGTCCCAAAGGGTGTCTATACCTCATGAACGCTTGTATTTGATACAAGAAAATAGTCTAGATGTTCTCTTAGTTGAAGAGATTGACCCTTATACCTATAGAGAAACGATGTTGGACATCGACTCCGCGAAGTAGAAAGAGGCCATGAAATCAGAGTTAGACTCTATGCATCAGAATCAAGTTTGGGACTTGGTTCCGCTTCCTGAAGGAATTGTTCCTATAGGTAGTAAATGGGTTTACAAGAGGAAGCGTGGGCCTGACGGAAAGGTTGAAACCTTTAAGGCCAAACTGATAGCTAAAGGTTACACGCAGCGACCTGGTGTCGACTACGATGAAACTTTTCGCTGGTAGCGATGCTCAAGTCTATAAGGATTTTATTGTCTATTGTTGCTTACCATGATTATGAGATTTGGCAAGTGGATGTCAAAACAGCTTTTCTAAATGGGTTTATTGACGAATAAATCTATATGGAACAGCCGAAGGGTCTTGTATCTAGTGAAACCTCAGGCATGGTTTGTAAGATTAAGAAGTCCATTTATGGACTTAAACAAGCTTCGCGAAGTTGGAATCTTCAATTCGATGAGATTATTAGATTGTCTGGTTTTCTCAAGAATACGGAAGAATCATGTGTGTACCAGAAGGCTAGTGGGAGTATGATAGTATTTTTGGTTCTCTATGTTGATGACATCCTAATCATGGGAATGATATAGAAATGATGCAAGGCGTCAAAGCTTACCTCTGTAAGAATTTCTCCATGAAAGACTTAGGTGAAGCTTCTTATATCTTGGGTATAAAGCTCTATAGAGATAGTGAAAGGAAGCTTATTGGGTTATCCCAATCGACGTATATATATAAGATCTTAGAACGGTATAATTTTGCTAACTGTAAGACAACAAATATACCGTTCAGACATGGCATTCATCTTACGAAGAAGATGTGTCTGCAAACAGAAGATGAGAAGATTAGAATGTATAATCAGCCTTATGCTTCATGTTTGGGTAGCATAATGTATGTCATGTTATGTATGAGGCCTGATATTAGCTACGCGGTTAGTGTAACTAGTAGATATCAGTCCAATCCAAGAAATGACCATTGGATGGCCGTTAAACATATCCTGAAATATCTTAAAGGTACTAAGGATAAATTTATCATTTATGGAGGAAATGAACTGCAGGTTAATGGGTATACATATTCTTATTTCCAATCGGATCTCGATGATAGAAAGTCTACATCAGGATTCGTATTTACCCTTAACGGAGGTGCAGTTTGTTGGAAAAGTTCGAAATAGGGGTCTACAGCTGATTCCACCACTGAGGCATAATATATTGCTTCTTCTGAAGCTGCAAAAGAAGCTGTTTGGCTTAAGAAGTTTATCACGAAATTGGGAGTTGTCCCGAGTATCAAGAATCCGATTCCGTTATACTGTGATAATACTGGTGCCATTGCGCAAGCAAAAGAACCGAATGTGCATCAGAAGTCGAAGCATGTGGAATAAAAGTACCACATTATTTGAGAGATTGTGTCGCGAGGTGACATTATCGTGTGCAAAATTCCCAGTGAAGGTTTTATAGTAGACCCGCTCACGAAGGCCATACCTCTGAAGTTATTTGATAAGCATGTGGAGTCGATGTGTATTAGATACAATCGATATTGGCACTAGAGCAAGTGGGAGATTTTGTTAGGGTTGGTGTTCTGAGCGCCAATTTCTTATGTATTTCCCTGTAAATACTCTTCTATATATTTTATTAATGAATAAATATATAGTTTCTGTAATATAAACTTTTATTATATGGTAAAGACGTAAATGACCATAGAGTGATTGGTTATGATACAGTTGCAAAAGCGTCGTAACTGACATTGAGTAGTATCATAAAGTATCATTCTTTAACTGTTCATGGTCAAGGTTTACAATTACTTGGTCAGTAAGTAAACCCGATGAGACCAGTACGTGTCGTATATTGGAATGTTAGATTATAATGATTTCTCAATGAACCATGAGTCTCAGGAGACTCATATAGACACGTAGGTGTTTATATCGGATAAATGCAAAATGACTCACCGAAGATTCTTAATAGATGGTACACCAACGTCAATAAGAATCTTCTCAGGTTGAGTGAGCATAGTGATCCTCCAACTTGAGGTACCAATGTGGATATATGAGGTATCCTCCACATTTTGATGGCAGTCACGTCACCGATCTATTTACATCAGACCTCCGCCTGTTCGTTGGATGTGGACTGATCCTCATGATATCATGTGCGTATCAAGATAGGATCTGTCAGTTCTGTGTACAGAGCATAAGTATCCATTATGAATTAGCAATCTATTAAATCCATGGGCCCGTGGTACACTGTAGAAATCAATTTTAAGTGTTATTAAGAGATTGCTAATAGAATCGTCGACGAGATTATACCTAAAAAGATTTGACGTTTATATCTATATCTCTGGGATAATCTGAATACATGTGACAGAAGTATTATACGTATGCAGTGACCTCGACCTATATGGTTCAGAGATTTTATCTGTGTTCGTCATAATTTACAGGTGGGTAGATTATGGACACAAAATTAGATTTCGTGATGGATATGCATGAACCTAGAGAGTCTAACTAATGAGATATACTCGTAGGGTACTAGGGCAACTTTTATAAATAATACTGATTATTTATAAGTCGTTTAACGGTTAAACGAAAATACATACTTTTGAGATCTTTTGGCCATTTATTAAATTTCGAATTGTGATATTTGACATTTATTAGTAATATATGTATTTTGATTATTTATTGTAAATATAATACATATATTTGAGATATTTAAATTTAATTATTTAATTATTCAAAGGTTGAATAATTGAATTAATAAAATATTTAATATCTTATTTACTTATTAAGATAAGATAAATGGAATTTCTTTATTGGATAAAGTGGCCAATTTTGATTGGTTGGTTTGACATGATTTAATTGGTTTATTTGTGATAAGTATTGAATTATTTGATAATTTGTTACCACAATTATTAATTAAATCATTTCCAATTATTAAAACAAAAATTGAAAAATTATGGCCTATATTTTTTCCTTCAAAATCGTTAATTTGGGGAAATTATATAAACATTTTTTCTTTTTTTTTTTCTCATTCTAAGAAACCTAAAACACTAATACAAAAGAGAAAGAGAGAAAAGGAGAAAGAGAATGAAGAAAAAAGGCTTGAAAAATAAGGATTTTGTAAGTTTTTTTCCTTACTTTTCTTTATGAAAATTGTTTCTTTCATACTAGGCTTTTATATGATTAGCTTAGTTTCATCTCTACTCTTTTATGGATGTGTTTTTGATGATTGGGATCTAGGTGGAAGATGTTGGCATGTATGATTTTAAAGAATGTTAATTAAGTGTAGTTAAGCATTATTTTCAAACCATTTGATGGTAGTTTTCATTCTAGAGTCTTTTAGCCACTCATGATTGGCCTAGAATTGTTCTTGAGCTATTTCATGATTGTAAGGCTTGATTGGTGTTGTAAGAATTGAATTAAAGTCTTGAATTTGATTAATTTGGGGTTAATTTGTTAATTTGTGAAATTATAAAATTAGGGTATCTAACCTTCACCAAATTTGGGGCTTTTCATATATGTGATGAGATTTGATGTATATTTGATGTATATTAAATTTGGAAATTTTTGGATTTGATCTTGACATGTTTTGAACAAAAATGACCAAATTAAATTCTTGAAAATTGAGGGACCATTCAGAAATTAGGAAAAATTATTTTCTTGAGTTGTAAAATTTTATTTTCATGTATAAGACATGAATAAATCATTTTTGAATTGATTTGGAATCAATTAGAATTGTATTTGACAATTTTGGACTAAAACGATTAAAATATAAAGTTTTGGGCCAAAATAGTAAATTTTGAAAAATCTGATTTTTGGGTAAAAATTTCAGTTTTTAAGTATTGAGTAATTGAAATAAATTATTTTATTTTAATTACCTATGAAAAATAATTAAAATCGAAAAATTTTGATTTTCCGCATTCCGCTGCGTTTACCCAAATTACCGCCCGAAACCCCAACATAAAGTTGCACAAAATTTAGTGCAACATTGTTCACAAATATATTTTGAAGCAGTAAAATTAAGGAAGAGCTTTGAAGGCTTTATGAAAATGGAGGAGGATGAGGAGCAGTAAAATAAGATAATCCCGAAATTGCTCTCTTATAAGATGTGATATAAACTCGCTCATCTCCTCTCATCATTACTTAATGTCCCAATGATAGCACTAATTAGTACAATCTGGTATAGGTTATTTGGAGCCAAACTATAATATTCGGAGTTTTAGGGACAATACCAGAAAGTTATTGAATTGAAGTGTAGGTCTCGGAACGAGACGATGTCGGAGAATAAGAGCTTAAGCATTGAAAAACGTATTGGAACATCTTATAGTGGAATTTCATTACATTGAAAATCGTGAAATTCAAAAGAATTGGCTACACGATTTTTATATTCGAAGGAAGTTTCGATGTTTCAGCTATAAAATAAAAAAGAACTCCGATTAAGGTGATTCTTGATCTTTGGAAAGGTCTTTTAAAAAAACTTCCGTGTTGAACACATTTTGAAAATTTGATTAGAAGAGCATTAATTTTGGGAATTACAGAAGTAGCCTATGTGAATAACCAAAATGTTATTTCACGGGGGTTAAAGGTTCTTATAAATACCTATAGATTCCATTAATTGCGTGAATGACAAAGATTGTAAATACCTCTCATATGACCATTATCACCGAATTGAGAGGGAAAGAAAGTTGAGCTCGATGATCGGCCATCAGTCATCATCGGTCGTAGCATCGATGAGGTAGGTGCGTCTGAACACCATGAATCTGTTGGTGGCCGGCAGTGCCCATGAACTTGCCGGAATTAGTCAAAAAACGTGAAGATATGTGCGCCTATCACCACTCCATTGCTAGCTTGTCAACTTGTTTCACGGCTCGAGCCACACGCCAAATCGTAGCCCTCGGAGAGTACTACAAGGTTGCGATGTCAGTTTTGTAGAACAATGCTCGGTTTCACGCGATTTAAGAAAAGAAAGAAACTTGAATTTTGACGTCTTTTCCCATTGGTATTCCGATTCGAATTTCATCGATTCTTATGCGTTCGTGGAAGCATTAAGAGTCCACTGTTACCCTTGGAATCTCGATTTGACTAAGATCAATAGTGTTCGAGAAACCAGATAAGTAACCCATACGATGAGTACTTGATTTGTTGATTCATATTTTAAATAGATATAGTGATTTTTATGTGTTTATATATGTGTATGTCTCTATATTTGTTTGTGAGAGGGCGAATATACCTCATTATTGAATAGCGTGAATGTAAGCTTTATTATTACCTAGAATACGAGGTAGCGATTAATGATGATTGGATTTGAGGTGTCATGCGATAAGTTTTGTATGTGTTTGCGATTCCTTTGAAATGCATGAAATGGGACTTAGTTGTGAGTTTGACGTATAAGCTTAGCTATGGATATTTGATTTTGTAGATGATGATTGGAAAAAAAAATGGTGTGTATGAAGGGTTTAGAGATGTCTAAAATGTTTAGGATAAAACAATGATAGTTAAGATGTGGTTTGGGAACGAAGCTTGAGATATGTTGGTTTCTTTTGTTTATGAGATATGGTAAGTACAGGGGTAAGATATATATGAGGGTGTATGTGTATCCATTTATAGCGATTATGTATAGTTTAAGTTAACTAACCACTACGGGTTTGGGTTGGGTAAAGCCACGGGTATGGGTGGTTCGATTTATCAGTGCATGTCGTATGTTATGGATAAATATGTGTATATATATATACCAAAATAAGAGTATGTCTTGTGTGTGTGTTGTATATATATATCTCTGTGTGTGTGTGATGTGAATTCAATATATTTCGAGGTACGAGTTATTTTACGATGTTAGTCTTGAATTGTATTGGATGATGTTACCGACTTATAGGCATCTTGTTGAATGATTATTGACCTAGTTGATAGAGTCCAATCCTTAGAAACTGAACTTGAAGATTCTAGAACTCAGTTGTCTGCATTTTCTAGTGGGAATAATAAACTAGACCTCATGTTAGGGATTAGTGTTGAGTTAAAATATAAGGCGTCATCGTCTAGAGCTGTGCCAATTCCTCCTAAAATTGACTGAGGGAAGAAACTTGTTGAATGTAGTCATGTTATTTCTAATTCTACTCTTCATCATGTGTCTCAACCTCAATCTAGAGGTATTATGGGTAAACCTCGCTCTCATCTGAGGTTTGTGCATGTATGCCATCACTGTGGCAAGGCATGACACATTAGGCGTATGTGATTTATGTTGCATAAACATAATAAAAGGCCTAAGAGTGTGTCACCTAGATTTGATTCCTCAAATCTGGTTTCTCAAGTTTCTGCACTAACCAAACAAGCACAATTTCTTAGTGAGGAACTTGCTTTGCTGACTAGGAATACTCAAGTGGAAGAGTTTCCTAAGAAAGCTTAGGTGAGGAAGCAAGATGACTTCACATATACTTCTGAGTGCATTGATCCTAACAGACATGATGTGAGTGCACTTCGATATAACACCTCTTAGAAAATGCATTTATTTTCCCATTGCATGTGTGTGCGTGTGTGTTATGTTTTTGTACATTTATTTATCTTTTCACTATATATGGGTGGGTGTGTATTTTATTTTTGTTATATGTCTCTTGGTATTATTTTATTTTTGTTATATGTCCCTTGGTATATAGGATATAAACCCGGACATAAATTTCATAGTCGATTTCAAATGGACGATAGTATGATATGCACTCAGGATAGAACTCCACATACTATTGGATATTGACAAGTCTTGTTGTGTCTTTTCTTATTTTTGTGTTAAAAATTAAAAAAAATACAAAAAAATTAAATAAAATGAAAAGGACCAAAATTATTTTTTATGGCTTGTTAGAGCATGTAAAATCACGTGCATGTGATCCTGGTATATAAAATATGTTTATGCATGTGTAATATGATTTTATTTTTCTTGATGCTCTATATACATGAGTGTGTGTGATAAACATCTTTAGTATATCTTGTGCTTGCACTTCACATACACGTTTTTGTTATTGTCGAGGCTTGGTCTCATGTATGAGTTTTTGGATGGACAATCTAATATCTATCATACTTTGTTCACTAAATAGTGTGACCTTTGACTAGATGACCTAATGTTATCCCCTTGTAGAAATTAAAAAAAAAATCAGTTTATATGAGACTCAAATACAAAAGAGGCAATGAGCCAAATTCAAAAGATAAGGGCAAAAACCTTTCACTCGAAAGAGTTTTTATTTATGAGCTCATCATATTTAGGGGAGAATTGTTGGGTTTCAATCAAGTCCCAAGGATCATTTATAAAGCAAAACGAGTTGAATACAACCAAATGAGATGCGGAAAAACTCACATGGAACGGTAGAGATGCAACGAAGATGAAAAACGCACTGCTCTCCCTTGCTCGGCAGTGAGCTGCGTGTGGTAGGGGCTGCACGGTGGTGACTGGTTCGGCTTCTCCAAGGTTCGGCCATGAGAGACACCATTGAAGCTCCAAGCTTCAAGCTTCTCAGCTCACGAACTCACTTCCCTATCACCTTAGGATGCCTCCTAGAGTGTGCTAGCACTTGGATCTTGCAACAAAATCACTCATTTTCTTCTCCATTTTGCTCGGTCAAAACCAGAAAACACAGGAGGAAAAGGCTTGTGTTCTTTGATGCATCAAATCCAATCATTATGAGTATATGTTTCCGCCATTATCCTTTGATGTATTCATGCGTTTTTATACTTGATTTTGATGATTCTTGGGACCTTATAAGAACTCAACAATGGTATCAGAGCTTTGGTCAAGCATGAAAAAAAGTTAGGGTTTGAATTGGGTAAAATCAATTGAAGCATGATTTGGTTGAATTGATTAATTAAGTATGCTTGTATATTGATGAATTGATGTTGTGCATGATCAATTTGAGAGAATTGTGTTTGGAACAAATTTCCCCAATTTTTGTGTTAGGACAAAATGACAAATTTGGGTAAACTTGATTTTGAGCATGTTTAATGAAATTGGATGATTTAGAATGTTTAAAGTATGTTTAATTGAGGATTGATTGGGTCAATTGTTGAAAATTAGTTTGGAACAATTTTCCCCAAATTGCTTAAGTTGGCCGAATACACATAGCCCATATTGTCTTGGAATTTTTTGATTTTTTGTTCATTGGATGACTTGGAAATCATTAGGGGATGTTGATTTTATGTTTGATTGGGTTCAATTGGATTGAATTTGATTTGGGCATAATTTCCCTCTTTGGCCGAGACTTTAGCATGTATATTTGGGTTTGATTTTGATCAAATTATGTTGGACATGATTCCATGATGTTAAGCATGATTAATTAGACAAATTTGGTGTTTTGGAAACTTTGATTTGGGTAATTAATAATGCTATGCACTTTGTTTAATTGAATTGTAAAATTGGATTTGGGCTTTTAAAGTTGTTATTGGGTTTATTGGACTTTGTTGTACAAAGTTGGTTTAGGCCAAAATTGGTTGGATCCAATTAGGCCCAAAACCGCTTCCAAAACGCCCAAATGCGACTAATGAACCTTTAAAGTTTAATTGGGCCTAATGGGCCTAAATTAATTTTTGGGCTTATGGGGTAACTCCCGGATTGGATTTTGGTTATTCGGTTTGACCCGAGTTGACCAAAAGTCCACGCCTTGAAGAAATTAATTAAAAGCCCATTGGACTTTAATTAAATTAATATTGGATATTAATCGAGCTTTGAGACCCGTAACGATTAAATTCGGAATTTAAGTCGTAAAGGTTTATTTTATAAAGTGTAATATTTAATTTGGAATTAAATAATGAATTAGAATTAAATGCGTATTAAATTGGATTTAATTATGTAATTTAATTTAATTCGTAGAGATTGTACTTTGAGTACGTGTTCGCAATACGAGTTTGACTCGAACAAAATCAAATCTTTGTTTAAACATTGGATGATCACTAATTATCAGATTAATTAATTTGATTAGATTGATTGATAACATGCTTGTATGAATACATGGTTGTGATGCATGAATAATGTATATCGGATGGATATTAGTCGGGTGGGGCGATTTTGGAAATTGTAATAAATTTAATTTATTAATTGGACCTGCGAGTCTAGCCTTATCTCCTATTTCCTTGTATTCTCTTCTCACCTATTCCCCTCAATGTAAATGAGGTTTCTTTAGAAGTGTAGTGTAACGGGTAGAATTGATACTTGTGCTAGCGGGAGAGAGAAATGGAGAGATTTGATCTAGGATCAATTGTGTAAAGTATCCATCCACATATCATTATTATCTTACATATGCGCTTTATTATGTGTTTAGAATGCATGTTTAAGGGTGTATGATGATGAGACCTTAACAAAGATAATAAATTGGTTGCCAATTTGCACACGAAAAACCCTCGCTCAATATTAAGCGTCTTTCCTTCCATTGAGTGATTCTCACTCAAGATCCGAGACGGCATTGGTTTGTTGGCCAAAGTCAAGGCCTTTGTCTGTTGAAAATGTGTTTGAATCACGAAGGCTTTGTTCCATATCAGTGTCTTGTCCAAGTTGTGGTTTGTTGGCCAAAGTCAAGACCACTTCTTGTCCATCGACATTGATTACGAAGCTTTCCATGGTCAATGGGTCGCGCTTGACTGGGATCACTAAGTTTATTGTGCCAAAGCCAAGGCTTAGTTGATTCAGAGGAAATAGGTTAGGTAATACATTAGATGTATTGGCATATATAAGATATATGTTTCGGACTTGGATGTCCCCCTACCGGATCTAGGAATTGGATTGGATCCAATTGATCTTAGAGATCTACCTAGTTAATTATTATACAATTTGTTGGCCAAAGTCAAGATTGTGTGATATTTAACGGGATCCTAGCCCACTAGGAAACGTGGTTCCCGAGTACTCGACAGAGGGTTAGAGGCTCGCCGAAAAATAGTGGGAGGCAAGAATTGAATTTGCAATACTCGTTCAATTACTCGCCATACGCGCTCATTCAAATTATTTCATCGTTAGATTAAATGTTAGTTGGACTAATATTTAAATTGTTGTTTTAATTAACAGTTGGACTGTATCATACTTGATTATATATAATTGGATTATATTAATCAATATATTTGAATTAATTAATTTCAGTTTACAGTTGATTTTATAATTGGATTATAGTAATCAATGTAATTGAAGTTAATTAATTTAGATTATATAGTTGGACTATTATAATCATTATAATAAATAGTACCACAAATCGTTGATTAAATAGTTGGACTATTAGAATCAACATATAAATAGAAAGATTGACATTTAAAACATAATCCTGTGGAAAATGTATTTAAATGGTTTAATTTTCAAATTGGGAATAAATTTCAAGATGGTCTTGGAAAAATAATAAGTTATTTTATTTGATAAAATAATATACATTAAGTCTAAGCCCGGAGTTAAGCAAATAAGTGGAACATGATATTTGGAATATTCATGTAATGATAACTTTAGTGCTTAATCCATAATACTTGTCATATAGACTCTTTAATTTCTTTATCAGAACTAAGAATTAGATTCTTAAAGTATGATATTGAAATTGAAGGATATTCAAAGATTAGGTCTTATAAGTACTTTTAAAATTGCAATAAATAATTCTTGGAGAACTAATGACTATTCTCAATGAGAGAAAGTCAAAGTTTGCAATTAGGCAAGTTGTGCAAGGCACACCTTACTTCAATATTCTAGAAACCCTAGGCTTGGCCGAAGGCTACCGGAATATTGAAAATGACAAAGGCAAAATCATTATAATCTTCTAGGAAGATAAAAGGACATATCCCAAGAAGGAATTGAAGACGAGCAAGGCTCTGACTTCAAAAATGATTGTCATAATTATGTCCACAGCTAGTATTAAAATTAGATTTTAGATACTTAGTGTGGTACATAAAGTATATATATTGATGTTCAGAATCTGTTTTGAACAGGATACTGACTTCGATTGAGATTTATTTGCGAATTGGAAACGGGACGAAAGTCGCTGTTTTAACCGTAGATACCTAAGTTTAGGAACCACCCTCGGGTGTGTACCTAAAATTGGAAACTGTTATAATGTAACTAGTTTGACTAGAAATATTATCTCTATATCGCGTATAACCCGTTGCGGGTGTACCTTTATATTATAGAACACTAAAGTGTTTCATTATATAAAGATGATATTGAGATAAACACATTAGATGTGAATAACATAATTTATATTTTGAATATAAATAATATCTCAAATATATAACATGACAAATAAATAGCTCAAATTGATTTGATCAGTTAAGAAACTAAAATGTGGCATAGTTGTCAAGGACACTATCAAAAAAGACTCGTATATCCGCACTTTTGAAGAGCGGGTACCAGGACTAATTTGATTCTATTCAAATAAAGTCTACGAATCTAGTTTATTGGGCAAAGTGCCTCAAACACTATTACTTGGTAAAAGTGTAACTGCCACCGACATGCTAGCCCTACTTCATAGTGAAGTAAGTGGGCCCATGTCTAGCTAGGCTAGATATGGATATGAATATTTCGTGACCTTTACGGATGTGGCATCACGTATGGTTATGTGTTTCTTTTGAAACACAAATCGGAAACTTTCAAGTTTCGACACGAAATAGACAAACAGATCGACTAAAGTATGAAACCGTCACGGTAAGACCGTAATGGAAAATACTTAAGTAATAAGTTTCTAGTATACTTGAAAGAGTATAGTATTCTTTCAAATGAGGACTCCTCCCGGAACACGTCAGTTTGACGGTGTGTCCGAATAGGATTAACCGAATTTTGTTAGACATAATAAGGTTAATCACGAGTCGCTCTGAGCTACCATTTCCTTCAACGGATACGCCAAACAGTGCAAGAACTTATTTAAAATAAGGTTCCATAATAATCTGTTTGACAGATAACATATTAGATATGAACGGAAAAAGAAACCGGGTTTCACATTCCTGTTAGATTTGGGATGCTAGGCATACGTTTGGATGATACCAAACAAGAACCCAAATTGAATAAGTGCCAAATATAAGTTATCCTAGGGATACCATAAGTATTGTACTTATACATCTCACCTGAGAACAATTAGATTGTTAATCACCATGCGGTTTTCCTAAGAGGAATACCGATATGCAGTGGTAAGTGGGAGGATAGTATAACTCGATGAAAATCGGAGTAATACTGTTCAAGGCACTGAATTCTAATGGAACATAAATAGTTCATCAAGGATGAAACTATTACTATTAATCTTCGAATACACAAGAACCGCGTAAGTCAGAGAGAGTCAGAAAACAACATGGGGTATGGGTTTCTGATCTCACCTCATAAAGATGTCCATCTTATTGAGGAATACCAACTGACTACGAATGTGGAAGTGATACAAGGTATCGACTCCCTATTATGGCAAAGTGCCAGATAATCCGAAATGGATTCCATGTATATCAACCAGTTTGGATACTAGTTGATGTACCACAAGGTATTGTGCCTAATGGTACTATATAAATCTTCAAGGAAGACGTACATGGATGGCAACGTACCGACGTGTAAAGCTAGGCTTTTAGCGGAAAGGTATCGTTATCAACATTGTGTTGATTACGATTCAACCTTTTATCTGTTGCCACGGTAAATTAATTTGGATAATGCTTGCTAAAGCTGCATGTTTCATTTATGAAATATGACAGCTTGACGGAAAATCGCTTTCCTGAAAAGGAAACCTTTTGGAGGATGTTTAAAACATTCTGTCGGTTTTGTCGTACCAAAACTAGCAAACAAGGTTTGCAGGTTAATCGATCCATGTTTGGATTGAAGCAAGCATTGGTTCTATGAATTATCGTTTTGATGTAATCATAATAGTTTATGATTTAATTCAAAACGAAAAGATTCTTGTGTATATAAGAGGGTTAGTGGGAGCGCACTGACAGTGGTTGTCCTATAAATAATGATAATGACTCATTTCTTGGAAATGAAATTCCCATAATAATCGGCGAAAGCTTGGCTTTCGAAATACTCTCCTAGAAACCGTACATTGAAAAATGTACGAGACCTGGTGTCTCATACGCTTTGAGCATATGGATTCACAAACAGGCCAATCCGAGTGATAGTCACTGGATTGATGTTAAGAACATCCATTAGTATCTTAGAGAACTAAGGATGCTGTCTTAGTCTATGGAGAATGAGAACTTGAAGTGACTGGAATCACTGTAGCAAGTTTCCTATAACCGATAAAGACGATTAAAAGTCGCAACGGTACTATACAGTTTGAATAACGGTACAGTGAGCTGGAAATCTTCCAAGCAAGATACTGTTACCGAATAAATAACAAATGCGGGTTAATTGCAGCAGCTGAAGCAGCAATAGAAGCCATCTGGGTCAATAACAAATCTAATTAGATTAGATATAGTTCTGTTAGCGGCTGAGCTAGGCGTCAGCACAGGCTAAAGAATTAATGGTCTCATCAATGATCCAGATAAATACTTCGATATTCATCTGATTCGTTCGGATCAAATATCGTGGCGATGTGATGATCGAATAAATCGCATCAGACGATAATCATGGAAATCCGCTGACGAAAGAATTTCTCAGCAATTGAGCCAACCGTACATAGTTCGGGTGTCAGAGACTCGAGTGACTGGCTATAGGCCAGTGGGAGATTGTTGGACAATTATGACCCATAGCGTCACTATTTGTACAGATCACGGTGTTGTTGTACAAATTAACTATGTGACAAAGGAGATTGCACTCTTATCATTTGTGATTAGATCACCTAGATATATAAATAATGAGAGGTCCCTATGATTTGTTCCTGGACAGAGAATGATATGAGACAGTATCAGTCCACGAAGGATAAATCATTAAATATCCCTAGTCAGAGTATTATCGAGATTGGACATCGATAAGTACGTAAAAGACTAATATTACACTTGTGCGCGTTTGTGAGGGCACAACGACATAGTTCTCATATATTTGGGTATAGGATACTCATGCAAGTGTAATAGGAGGTTGTGTTTTACCGATGGTACGGGAAACAGCTTCGCTCTGGATAGACCCCCACGGAATCCCATTGGTAGTATGACTATGTGTCTATGGGAGTCTGCAATCAGGGTAGGTGTATTTGGTCTTAACCTGAGACTTGCACCGCTAATACATACGACAATCAATATACTTTAGTTGAGGTAGTCCAGGGCTTTAACCGGTTTTGTGTACGCCGATGCTGGGTATATTGAGAATCGTAGTGTGTTGGGTGTGTATGTCAAGACGGAAGTGTCACTCTAGTCATATGGAGATAATGGTCACGTAGGATACGGAACTCGTTCTATTAAATGCTCGAGCTATCGGGATATTATGACTAGGTCATGTATATCCGATTATAGAGACTAGTTACCAGACATCCGATATGTGCTTCGTACGGGGCAAACACAATTCCAGCCCCAGGCCTAGCACGTGAACATCCGATACTGGACAGAAATACGCAATACTTCGGTATATTACGCTTGATATAGATCGCTTATTCCTGTAAGCATGTTTCTGGAGAATTGGGTAAGCATGGCGCTTTGCTAGAAGCCAACCTTGTCTTGTGAATCTGTGTAAACGTAGTACGAGGTACTTACGTGTTCGGATAGTCTGACGACCCGATTTACTGCCAACATATCCGGAGATCTCATGGGTCGCTTCCCGAAGATTCACCGATGATGTATGACTCGCACTTTAATTAATCTGGGATTAATTAGAAGAGAGAGATAAAATTAATCTGGGATTAATTACGGAGATATTTTATCTGGGATAAAATACTAATTAAAGAGAGAGAACGATTAATTTGGAATTAATCGATAAAATAATATATTCGATATATTATACGAAATTGGATTTCGACGCGGAATTAAAATTAGATTTTAATTCGGGCGAACGAATTAATTTAGAATTAATTCGTTAGTGACGTGAATAGTGATTTCGCTAGGCGTAATCATTTAATTACGACGCGACGGAAAATTCGTTAATTTGGAATTAGCGAACCCGAGCCCGAGAGTGATTGCGAGCGCATTCGCATTTCGAATTTGAGCGCGGCACGCAAGTCACATCAAGCGTCAAATCACTAGTCGCATCAATCGTCAAATCACTTGTCACTTTGAGTGATGTGACATGACATGTTGTTACTTTGATAAAGTGACTTGATGTGAATAGTAAAAGTGATGGGTAAAAGGTGAAAAGCATTGATTGTCTTTTGCTTTTGACTTTTTGGTATTAGGAAAAGTTTGGTATATATATTTTATTTATTTTTGGAAAATAAATAAATAATATATATATTACAATTTTTCTCTCCCTCCTTTTATAAAAAAATTCGGTCTTCTCTCTCTCTCCCTTGTGAGATACGGTTTTGGTCATTTTGGAGCCAAAATTTCTTCTTCCTTCTCTCTGGGCTTTGAGCCATTTTCATCTTCTTCTTCTCCATTTTCTTGGGCGTGAGAAGCAAGGATGAAGACTTAGTGCTAGCAAACACACATGGGTTATATTATGGTGATAGGGAAACAAATTTATGAGCTTGGATTTGTTTTTGGAGCTTGAAGCTTGGAGCTTCAATGGTGGTCTTCTATGGCCGAATCTTGAAGACAAATGGAGCATCAAAACCGTGCACCCACTGCCCTTGGAAGCCATGGCCGAACCTTCAACAATGAGGAAAAGGCTTGTGTTCTTTGATGCATCAAATCCAATCATTGTGAGTATATGTTTCCGCCATTATCCTTTGATGTATTCATGCGTTTTTATGCTTGATTTTGATGATTCTTGGGACCTTATAAGAACTCAACAAGAATAATATAGCATGCAACCAATGTTGATTATTTTCAGGTCCTAGTGGTGCTGAGTTTGAACACATATTTTGTGGAACTGGTGTGTCAATAGATGAGATTTCTTTGGCTATGTCCCGCTTAAAAATAAGGTCTTTAGCCTTGATTCGTTGTGCGCTTATTTTTCAGGCAAATGCTTATTATGCTTTGGTGTTTATGTCATATGCATGCGTGTTGTATTTAGCAAAATTTAAAGTGATGCATATTATTTCATGTCATAAACAACTGAGTACTGACTGGGTATCATTGTACTTGCTTGAAATGTTGTTTTAGTCTATTTTGACCTTTTTTTTTACTCAGTGTGTGCTTCATGTTATTGCATATCAATTTTTTTGCGGCATATTTCTG